>CM053608.1:13401479-13454506 GCA_028646535.1 Procyon lotor
TGCTTGATGTAAGTGCTCAATAGTGTGACAAGATCCTGCAGGGATAGGATAGCATTGAAAGTGTGTCGGGTAGATCACTTCCTATATTAACTGCCAAATCTCTTTTATGCTCTGAACAAGTTGAGCTGTAAATGTGAAAATGAGAAGATAATGGGAAATACTATTTTTAAAATGTGAAAATGAGAAGATAATGGGAAATACTATTTTTAAACATACACCTCAAGTCACCAACAAAACCTGACCTATTGGCAACAAACTAGCAAAAGGAGGTTTTTGGTTTGGTCCAGTTTCCACTGGATTCTACAAAGTATCTGCTCAGGTCTGCTCCTGAACGATTCTGTAAGTTGCTTTATTAAGGGAATCATTTTAGGCAGGTATTGGTTCTTTAAGTTACCTTAAAAATCACAGATCTCCAGTCTTGCTAGTTAGCATTCTTACTTTTTGAATAACTATCCAGCCTCGTAGACAAGATGCTTGAGAACTTACAGCAATCATACGGCAGTTAATTACACCTTAGTATAGAGCCTGGTGTTTTTTTTAATGTTCTGGAGATGGTGTACTAGTCTCTATCCACGCTACTAAGTCTAGAATGTTCTTGCACTTTAGAACACAAACTATGAAATTACAAAAAAAAAAAAAAAAAAAGCTTCCAAAATAATATTCC
Organism: Procyon lotor; assembly: GCA_028646535.1. NCBI lineage: Eukaryota > Metazoa > Chordata > Mammalia > Carnivora > Procyonidae > Procyon > Procyon lotor. The sequence goes on from CM053608.1 coordinate 13,402,144, forward strand.
ATAAGTCATACCAAAGTGAGCAGAGAAGTACATAATGATGGGTGTGGTAAAACGGTTTCATTTTTGGAACTGAAGCTACATTGGGAAGGAGAGGAATGCAAGAAGAATAAGAAAACGTGTTAAAATGAAGGGGTTCTCTATGCATAAAACTTCGCCCCAAACAATTTTAAACTATCACTGGGTAAAAATAAGCAGTGAAGACCAGGAGAACACCAGTGACCAGGAGTGAAAGGCTGGGGCAGGTCTCAGCAAAGAAATGATGGGCTACGGAAGGCGCGGGTAGAGAGAAGAGAAGGGATTCAAGCCGGACTGTGGAAGCAGACCCAACAGAACTGAACATATTTTAAAATACATGCACCTGGTCTTTCACACGCTGTATTATTATCCCCTGTACACTCCCAGGCTCACTATGATGCCCAGACGCAGACGTGGCTGACCATATATGCATTTTCCAGATTGTGAATTCAGGCAGAGAGCTGGCCATTACAGCACGAGTTGCCCTGCTCATGGCTGGGGGGGGGGGCGGTGGGGGGAGTGGGGGCAGGCAGAACGAGGCCACAAGCATTCATGGGAGCAAAGGATACGTACACACATAAAGGCCTACACTGGGGTGTATTTCCTCCGGCAGTGTTAAAAATGTGTGATCTTGAATTTAACAACTAAAAAAAAAAAAAAAATCCCAGGGCTTAACTGGAAATAACTACTTTGTTCCTGGGCATACTCAACTAGATCAGGGACATACCTCTTGAATGGATTTTCCACTTCTCTTACTTCAAGGGGTTGGTGGCATTGTGTTTCTGGTAGACAATGTATATTTTGAGTAATGCCCCCCAGATAAATATTATTTGTTTTTTAAGTTTTTTTCATTAAAAGATTTTATTTACTTGAGAGAGAGAGAGAGGGAGGCAGGGAGAGAGAGCATTATCGGGGGAGCGGGAGTATTGGTAGGGGCAGAGGGAGTGGGAGAAGCAGGCTCTCCGCTGAGGAGGGAGCCCGATGCGGGACTAGATCCCAGGACCCTGGGATCATGACCTGAGCTGAAGGCAGACGCTTAAAGACTGAGCCACCCAGGCGCCCCTGCTTTCTAGTTTTTAAGAAGGAGGGAAATCTGGTTTTAGTTGACTTATTTAAATGGAGTAACTAATAAAACTGCAATGTACCACTGGTTATGAAATGTCATTGTAACATTACATTATTTCTACTGTCAATTTGATTAATTCAGTGATTTGTGAAGCCTTGAAAAGTGGCTGATACTTCATAGGAGCTTAATAACAGATTGCTGAATAAATACTTTTACCCTAAAGCTTAATTATCATCATCATCATCATCATCACCATCATTATCATAGCAAACATTTATTGACTTCCCATGCATCGGGCATTTCTCCGAGTGCCTTCTGTATATAACCATGTTTCATTTTCTCCTCCATTTTACAGATGAGGACAATGAAACGAGGAGGGTAAAGTGACCTGCCCAAGGACACGTATCTCACAAGTGGCAGAGCCAAAGATTACAACCCCAGCCCCCTGGTTCTAGAGTCTGTGCTCTTAGTATCACATTTTCCTGCCCCTCTTAAGCAAATAAAATATTTTTTTAAATCTAACGAGTGTATAATTACTTAAGTGCATCCCTAAGATATTATATTGCTATAACTAACTCTGCAAGCCTAAATCCCAACAATAATGTAACGGCATTAGTAGCTGATGATACTGTTCTTTCTAAGCTCTTCCTACATATAATTCCTGACCTCAAATCCGGGGCTGAAATGAGAGTCAAATCTCTGAAGAGCACAGTTGCAGATTTTTTGTTAAAAAATAAAAACAAACAAACAAACAAAAAAACCACACAGTAAGAAAGTATTCAGGAGTATTAAGCTGTCAGACTTCAGTTGAATAAATAGCTAATTTAATAGAGGTCAAAGACCCCACTGGAATACCCAAAATCCAGAAAGTGAATGGTTCAAACTTATTTCTGAAAGCATGGGAACTGGAAACTTCCATGAAAAAGCTTTTTCTCCCCCAAATAACAAGTGAAAAAGGTTATAGAAAGAATTTCCCACTGTCCTTATTCCAATCATTTCCAAAAAAGCATAAAAACACAAAAACGCTTCTAAAAATCTATGCTAAAATTTTTTTAAAAAAATAATATAAATAAATAAATAAATAAATAAATAAATAAATAAATAAAAATCTATGCTTTAGAGTTAAAAACTCCCTATCATATGGCTTAGATAACCATACATGCTCATCTAAATATCAAGTTGAGGTCATTTTTTTAATGAATACAGAGTAAACTCTTTAATTCACAGTTATACATTTTTTTAAAAAACTAGCATCATTTCTAAATTAAGACTATGGCAAGATGACCAGGACCATGATGGATATTTTTGCTGAGATCACATCATTTGAAGTTCAGACTTTTTTTTCAACAGAAGGCCACAGACTCCCCTATTAGAATATAAGAACAAATCTTATGTAATTCTTTGTATTCAGAATCCATTCTATAAGTAGAATTAAATTAGTGAATCTATTTTGATGATAACTGAAATGCCCAAAAGCCCATTTGCCAGCAAGCCCCAAAGTCCGTCTTGTGTCTGAATTGCTCACACCGCACAGACGGGCAAGGCCACCTCTGCTTGAGTCCTTATCAGCAAGGCCCTTATTTTTGCTATTTATTTGTAGGCAGAATAATGGCCCTCAATGATGTCCATGTTCTGATCTCCAGAACCTATGACTATGGGGCCTTACATAACAAAAGGGACTTGGCAGTTGTGATTAAGCCAAAGATCTTAAGGTGGGGACATTATCTTGGATTATCTAGGGGGGACCAATGTAATCACAGAGAGAGACAGAAGGGAAAGTCACAGAAGGAGATGTGATAACCAAAGCAAGTAAGACGGATACAATGTGCGAAGAACACAGCCTGACTTTGTTGGCTTTGAAGATGGAGAAAGGTGGTGGGGCATGAGCGCAGGAATGCAGATAGCTTCCGGAAACTGGAAAAAAGTAAATGGATTCCCCCCTGGTGCATTCAGGTGTAACACAGACTTGCTGATCTCACTGGACTTCTGACCTCCAGAATTATAAGATGACAAATTTGTGTTGTTTTAAGTCACTAACTTACTGGAAACATCTTATAAATATTCAGCTTATTTTAAGCTAATCCCAAAACTTTCAGCACATACAAAAACTCTACCCCTTCACTCTGCCTCCCCCTATTTTGTTTCTGATGTCACGATTTACACCTTTTTTTATTTACATCTTTTTATATTGTATATCCATTAACATGTTACTATAGCCCTAGCTATTTTTAATACTTTGTCCTTTAACTTTCATACTAGAGTTAAGTGCTTAACGTGCCGCCATATTACAGTATTATTCTGAAAGTGACCACATACTTAGCTTTATCAGCATGTCTTCTATTTTCATGTGACTAGTGAGCGTCCTTTTGTTTCAGCCTGAAGAACTCCTTTTAGCATTTCTTGTTATGACGCATCTGATGGTGATGAACGCCCTCAGCTTCGGTTTGTTAGACAAAACCTATCTCACCTTCATTTCTGAAGGACAATTTTACTGGGTAAAGTATTCTTGATTAGCAGTTTGTTTTCTTTCAGCCCTTCGAATATATCACCCACTCTCTTCTTGACTGCAAAGTTTCTGCTGAGAAATAGGCTGATAACCTTATGGGGGTTCCTTCATATAAATGAAGAAATTCATATAAATATAAATATATTCTAAAGTTTTCTGCTGTTTTTCAAATTCTCTTTCCATTTTTGATTTTAGACAATTTTATTAAAATGTATCTTGAAGGCAATTCTTTTAGACTGAAATTCTGATATGACCTGTTAGCTTCTTGAACTTGGATATGTAAGTCTCTCCCCAGGTTTGGGAAGCTCTCAGCCATTATCTTTTTAAACAAACTTTCTACCCCTTCCTCCCTCTCTTCTTCTAATGAGACTGAAATGATATGTAGGTTGATTTTCTTAACAGTGCCCCCTAAGTCCCATAGGCTTTCCTCATTCCTTTTCATTCTTTTCTTGCTCCTCTGACTGGATAATTTCAAATGATTTGTCTTCGAGCTCACTGAGTCCTCTGCTTGTTTCGGTCTGCTATCAAAGCTCTCTATTGAATTCTTCAGTTCAGTTATATTCTGAAGCTCCAAAATTTCTGTTTGATTCTTTTTAATGTTTTCTCTTTGGCTGAACTTTTCATTTTGTTCTTGTATTGTTTTCCTGATTTCATGGAATCCTATAGCTCTCTGAGCACCTTTCGAATAATTTTTTCTTTCTTTTTTTTTTTTTTAAAGAAAAGCATTTAAAGAAAGGCAGACTGCCACATGCAGCGCCTCATTTGGATGTGTCTGGAGTGTTGGAAGCTTGACTACCCTACGTTCTCCTCCAAATGGACCTTGAGAGCTTATTTGGAGGTTCTAGCAGGGGAGTGCAGCTACCACCCTTGACCGAAGAACGGTCCTCTCCTCTATCGGGGAAGGTCGTCCTCCTCAACCGAGCACGCAGCTTCGGGAGGGACGCACATGGAGCGGTGAGGGAGGAAGGGGACACCCACCTAGCCAGCCAGATCAGCCGAATCAACCCTGGCGATCAATGGGGTGACAGATGTCACAGCCAGATCGCCCTCACATCCGCACCTTTCGTATAATTATCCTGAATTCTTTATCATACAAGTCCTGTATCTCCACTTCTTTAAGCCAGTTACTAGAAATTTATTGTGTTCCTCTGGTGGAGTCACGTTTCCTTGATTCTTTATGACCCCAGAGCCTTTTGTAGGTGTCCGCACATTGGAAGAAGCAATCACCTCTTCTAGACTTTATGGACTGACTTTGTTAAGGAAAGACCTTTCCCTGTGGGTGAGGACCTTCTGGAGCGTGCTGTGCCCCTGGGTCTAGTGGTGAAGGGCACCAAGTGTAGCTCCAGGTCCAGGGAGGGGGATGTGGTGACTTGTTGCCTCAGTCTGCCGGTCACCACAGCAACTATAAGTGAGTGGTCCTTGATGAATACCATCAGTGGTCCACAGAGGAGGGAAGGGCTACTGAGTGAGACTGGAGTGGGTTCTTCATGTGGTACCCCAAAAGGCTGGGAAGTAGGTCTCTTACCCTGTTCTCCCTTTCCCAGCAAGGAAGATTTCTTTCTTGTTGAGGACTTTCCTCTTGGAGACGAGCAATGCCAGCTTAGGGGATGGGCGATGCTGGCAAATTGAAGCCATTCTTTCTTTCCTTTTTTGTGTGCTATTCTCAAGTTTTGTTCTTTGGGTTTCTTTGTTGTTGTTGTTGTTGCTGTTGTTGCTGTTGTTCCACATAAGTAGACTCAAGCCCTCTCCCATGACTCTTTTTGTTTGTGAATAGTTGTTTAATTTTTTATCTTTGCGAGAGGAGGTAGGCTGGGGTCTCCTACTTTGCTATCTCTGTGTTATCACTCTCTTTGAATCTTCAATTCTGTAAAAACTCCTCTCCTCCCAATCTATGGTACATAGAATCCAAGACAGCACTATTAACTGAAACTAAACACACAGGCTAATCTAAATAAGGATGTAGTTTTTAAAAAAGCTTTTATTTCTCACCCTTCCAAATTAAGGTGTACTGCTACCATTCCTAATATCACTTTTCTTTTCTGTTGTGTGCTATCAGTTGACTGATGAAAAGGAAATGCAAGTAACACGATAAGGCAGCACCAATAGCTAATAAATTGAGGAAGAAAATATAACCCTCCTCTAAATTATGTTTATCACAAAAGTGCACAGTTTCACCGCAGCTTAAAACACAGGAGCACAACTGTTCTCTGTAGGCAATCAGATTATGGTTGGTTTCAAGAACACCTGATGTTAGCTGGAGATATAAAAAGCATTCTTGGAGCAAAGGGCTGAGGATTAATTTACAGGTTATTTTTTCCCAAGGTCATTCTCATATTGTCAGTGATAAATTTCCTTTTTTACGGTTTCCTTTATTTAGATTTAGAAAACTTTCTAAATCATCCGTTTGTATCATAAACTTTTATGGAGTCTGAAAAAGCATGCAGTTATGCAAGAAAAACACGCCCCAAGTCAACATTTTGTGTGATATTTAACATTTTCCAACTAAAAGAATGGTCTCTCACAATCTCCTCTTCTAAAATGAAGCAGAATTATCTGCACCTCTCTGGTGATGTAGACAGATGTGGGGAAACTCACTCTCCTCTCAGCACTTGCACACAAAGCAGTTATGCACCCCCACCGAGCCCGACACACACAAGTACAAATACCCACAAGTCATGTAAGAGTTGTGAATTCACTATCATCTCTTTTTAATGGCCAGGTTATTTACTTATCTTATTAATAAAAACAATTAAAACCTATTTGCTTTTTATAAAAAAGTTTTTTTCTACTACTCATAATATATACAGTTTGCCTTTTTAAGTTCTCCCATTAAATTTTTTACTTTTGATGCAAAAGTAATATTTTAGGCTTATGTATCTATCTTTTACCTTAGAGATTACAAATGCCCTCCCAAAAGAAGGGAAATGGGTTTTGCTCATATCATTGTACAAATGGTAAATTATTCTTCTTCCCTACGGAAGTGTCTCATGGCCCATAATGGCTTAGTCTCTAGATGTCAAAATCCTGCCTTGAGCCTGTATTCAGGCTTGGTTTTACACACCATGCAAAATATTGTATTCTCTCTCATGCTTCTGCTTCATGAATTTTGCTAGTTAATGGCCTATTATACACTTTTACTCACGTGAGGTCGAGGCCAGTGGGACAAGAGACAAGGAGATAGCCCAGGGATGTAATGATTGGTTGCTCAAAGGCTCGAGTAAATAAAGGAATATGTTGAAAATAATTGGGGTCAGTTTCTGAGAGGGAGTTATAAATATGGAAACAGCAGCAGCATTATTCTTCTGATGAGAGTAAGCGCAAGGTATTATATTTGAACTGGAGTATCAACATAAGGACAAGATTTTTAACACATTAACAAATACAGAAATCAGTATAGGGGTGTGTGTCTGTGTGTGTTTGTGTGTGTGTTCATACAGATACATATTTTCTAGTTCTGTTCACTGAGGCCTAGAAACAATGACTGTCCAGAAGCAATGCCTAGCACCCAAATTTTGATTTTTAAATACTACACTCTACTAAAAAGCACCAGATATCCCTGGGGAAATGGGAGATTCCAGGGCAGAGAAAGTACAAGGTGAGCCTAAAATATCTTTTTGGACCATAAAGTAAGAAAGTGCTCAAATTATGATGGGAATATGTCCAAAAGACATAGGAGCCAACTTGATGGAAACTTTATTGGCCAAATCTGGGGAACTCAGCTCACAGCTGACCTTAAACAACACAGGAATAGAGGCATTGACTCCTTGCCTAGTTGAAAATTTCTATGTAACTTTTGACTCCACAAAACTTAGCTGCTAATAGCCTACTGTTGACCAGAAGCCTTACTTATTAATAACATAAATGGTCAATTAACACACATATTGTATGTTAAAATATTATATACTGTATTCTTACAATAAAGTTAGCCACAGAAAAGAAAATGTTACTTAAAGAACTCATAACAAAGAGAAACTACATTATTACTACTGCACTGTATCCATTGGGAAAAAGTCTACACCTAAGTGGACCTGCACATTTCAAACCTGTGTTATTCAGAGGTTAACTGTAGTGACGGTAATGGGTTAGAGTCCATCGACTCAAATAAGACTCCACGATTCTATATTTAAATAAATAAATGACTAAATGCAAGAGAGATTTCTGTCTTCTAGTATAGTGCCAAGCAATAAAGTAGAAAGAGTGAGAACGTACAAAATCACCATTTGGCAACAAACTGAATACATCTGATAAAATTGATTCTGTCAAGAATCATCAATGAAAAAAAAAATCATCAGTGGATGATTAAACAGATGGATGAGAGTCTGATGAACAACAGAATATTTAGCTTTCAATGTCTCCTTATATCAACTACTTATTAGTTAATAAGCACATAATATTAACAAATATTTTTATACGGATAAATTTTTATATGGATACACGGATATGGATAAATATGGATAAATTTATATGGATAAATCTGACAAAGCTACTTTTAATGTTAACATCACTAGTGACAAGACAGGTCAGCACTGTGTACCTCTTAATATTAAATATGAGAGACTCAGTATCACTTTTCCAGTAATTATTCTGCACCGAATCTAACCGTAGGGAAACCTCAGACAACCTCAAATTAAGGGACATTCTACAGAGTTATTGACTTGGACTGAAAAAAAAAATTGTTCCAGAAGGAAATCAAAGAGACATGAATACTAAATGTAATCCATGACCCTGGACCAGATCTTGGATCTATTATAAAGGACATTACTGGGACAAGTGATAACATTTGAACGGGGTTGGAGCATTAACTGATAGAATTAAATCTATGCTAATATCCTGGTTTTGATGGTGTTCTGTAGTTACGCAGGAGAGAAATCTTTTTTTAGGAAATAGATATTAAAGTTTTAAAGGGTAATGGGATATTGTATCTTTAACCACTTCTCAGATGTTGCAGAAAATTAAATGACATATAGAGAGAAGATAACAGAGAGAGCGAGGGAAAGAAAGAAAGTGAGAAAGGGCAAGAGAGAAAAGCAAGTGTGGTTAACTATTAATTTGGGGGGAATCTGAGTAAAGGGTATATGAGGATTTTTTGTTTTATTCTTACAACTTTTCTGTAAGTTTGAAATTATTTCTAAATAAGCATTTTTAAAGGAAAAAGAGTAGAGGTTTTACTGTATCGGTACTGTTAGATGGTGCTGACTAAACTCCTATTATGTGCCAAGCTTTGCAACCCACTAGGAATGCACCAAGGACCCAGGGGGTCCTAGAGGGACGCATGCAGTAAGATGTGAAACAGCTTACATTAAGCCAGTACGTGGAGTGGAAGACAGCAGCAGGCATAAATGAGCCTTAAACCCAGAAGAGTTGGGAATGAGAAGCAGTTTCAATGGAAGGAAGAGTGGATAACAAGACTGCTCTTCATCAGAAGCATTTTCAGCAGAAGATGCTATTTTCCCCTTTTTCATTCCTAGAAAGGTTCCAGACAGGCTACTTTACATTTCGGGCAATGAAAAAAGAGCCTATGACTGATCTTAACGATCACATTCATGATTCACAAACCTGAGTTACTACGGATACAAAGACAAGAGGAAGGCTCTTCGATGCCCACACATACTGACTTTTAAAAACAATATGGAAAAGACACAATTCCAACTTTTTTACCTCTTTAAAAGCATAAAATGCATTATTATCCATCTGGATACCCTTGCGCCAGAAAACGTACAAAGCCTGTATACATTGTCAGTGGGTAAATCAGAGAAAGTAATGTGAGAGATTCCTGACATCTTTATATCTTTAAGTCAATAGATTTTCCAGTCCAATTCAAGTCAGTCTTGATTACTTCTGCAAATGAAAGAAGTATGAAGTAACAGGGCTTAGTTTTCTGACAATGAACGTTATGTCAAATCATATTTTGTTCTACCTAGTAATGGGAGAGAGTAAATCAAGAACCCACAGTGGTACTTTCACAGATATTTAAACCATACTTGCTTTGCATTTCATGATTATCTCTGCTAACAGGATCAGTGATTAAATTCAGACTATTTTTCAGGCTGAAAAGCAAGCTAACTTGAAATCTATTACTTTCCATGGCAAATCTGCCCTATCTTTGTGATGTGAGCTTCACGCACAGAACCCAGCAGGATTCTGCTTCACATGTAGTCCCTCTGTGGAAGTGAACATTCAGTGAGAGTATTAACCCTTCATTTCTCAGGTCTGACTAATTTCTCCCCCCAACAGTGATCCTACATTACATAACAGTCCTGATTTTTAATACCACCCCTCCAAATAGAAAACCGGGTACCTTAGACATAAGGTACCATGTGTATTGAATACCTTAGCAGTTAGGCACCAGAAGGTAGGGAAAAAGAAATAAATCCACCCCTTTCCCATTTCTTCATTTCTTTCTCTCCTTTGAAATAATCCTCTGTGTATGAAGGGCAAGCACCAATGAGCGTGTAGGAACGTTTGCAAATAAACCACCGGGATGGACTCAAATGATGTTAATTTATCATCCCAATCAAATTCAATGAACAACATAATCCTGTCCTCAAATACTATAATATTGCTTAGAGTCGTTCACATTTTTCTTAATATTTGGCAAATACTCTTGGAATTGGCTACCAGCCTAAAATTTCCTTCCAATCACAGACTCTGCCCTGGGGTTAGAAGCCAGCCACCCACGTTTGAAACATTTATGTCTGAACCTGTAATTTGTTGGCCACCCACACTCGCTCATTAAAAATGTTGGAACCAAATTTGCTTTGCCAGCTCCATTATCAAAGCCAAGAAATCCATTTCCCACCAACTGAATTAGGGACAGCATTCTCTCTCAATGAAAAAATGAAGACCTATGTGTTACCCCTTTCTCTAGATTAGTTAGTGCACCTGTCTGCTTCCAAAGGAAAACGAGCTCCGAGCAAGACTCGTGTGCACACCAACAGTCAAATCTAGCACAGGGCCAGGTGTGTCCCTCACCCCAAGTCACACTTTGGTAAATGAAATAAATCCTTTATTGCATATCTTGGCCCGAGGCATATCTTCTCTTTCAAGATCTACACAACTTTAATATTCGACTGGGAACTTAGTCCGTCCTGGGTCTTTTTAATTTTCATGGCTATTAGAAAGAGATTCCTGGCTGACTAGGGAAATATCATTCTCTTGGTGAAGGTCTTCTTTGTTCTCAGGGGAATAAAAACACCGTATCAGTTATTGGTTTATCCTTGAACATGGTGGGTTGACAATTCTTTTTTGTAATGGGTTAGATAGTAAATAGTTTCAGTTTTGCAAGCTATGTGGTCTCTGTGCCTGCTACTGAACTCTGACGTTGCAGCTTGAAGACAGCCATAGACAATGTGTAAACAAACGGGCACAGCTGTGTGCCAATAAAACTATATTTACAAGAACAGAAAGGCAGCCAGATTTGGCCTGTGGGCTATAGTTTACTGACCCCAGCTTTAACATTTCTTGTCTTTGCTAATGAGAGATAGCCTTTATATAGAAAATGAAACAAAACACTACAAAAACAAACACTGGAACAATTTCTGAAGGAGTAGCTCACACACCACGTGCACCAACATCTCCCAGTAGGTTTGAAAGCCATTCATACCCCTGGGCTCCTCCCCTAATTTACTGGATCAGGGTCCCCAGGAGTGGGGCCCAGGAATTTGCTTTTTTGGGGGGGAGGGATTTGCATGTTTATGAGCAGTTAGCTCCTTGCACCAAATTTAAGATCTTTAGGGCCATAACTTCCAAGATAAGATAGGATATAAAAGTTTGCATCTGTAGGGGTCATGGTTTTGGGGAAAACTCTATTATCCCAACCTTAAGCCCCAAAGAAAGATTCGGTCTCATCTCAAGGACTGCTTGTTACCCCACAGATGAGTGTTAACATTTAGCCATTTGCTTTAAAAAATATGTTAAGACAGGGGCGGGCGCCTGGATGGCTCAGTCAGTTGAGTGTCCCGCTCTTGGTTTTGGCTCAGGTCACGATCTCACAGGTTGTGGGATCCTGCCTCATGTCATGCTCTGGGCTCAGTGAAGCACCTGCTTGAGGATTCTCTCCCTCTACCCCTCCGCCCACTTGTGCTCTCTCTCTCAAATAAATTAATAAAACTTTAAATATAAAATTAAAAAATGTTACTACCAAAAAATGAAAAATAAATGTTCCATATCCTATTCTCCATTTCTTCTATTTAATGGCCATTTAATCTCAATTTTGACTTTATTCTATGTAAATTAATTGCTGAATACTTTACAATGCATTTGTCATACATCTATGTTTATGTAGCTGATGGCATCACTCTTGATTTGTTTTGGTTTGAGTATCTCAGAAAACCTTTATTTCAATGGTATCAGCTACACAACATGCACAGACAGCTGCATAGAATTCTATCAACTCCCTTCACACGTTGAACTTTGTACAAAAGCTCCCACCAAGGGTCAAAAGGCACATTTTCTTTTTGCTGTATCTCTTATCTCAGTAACACATGCTCAATTTGGAATTTAACTATCTTCTTCCCACAGACTGAGAAACACCTCTCAAGTGGGTGCAAAGGTCCCCTCTGCATATTCCATTTGTCTATCTGGGTGTCAGTCACTTTGCCCCTGAAATGCCATGTTGATATCACTGGTCATCTATCCTCCCTACACGGTGACTAAGTGGTTGGAATTCACTGTTTGGGACCAATCAGGGGACTAAGGTGCATTTTAAGTCATTGGCTTACTTCTCACAGCATCTCCTGATAATCTGAACTGGAACGTGTAAATCTAGGTGAAAACAACAGAGTATTCAATTTCGATATTCCATTCGCATCCCGACGAGCCCATCCCAAGGGACCAACCAGTCAGAGAATCATGGTGTCTCTTAGGTCTGGGTCAAGCTCTTCCAAACATCACAGTCAAGCCCTTTGAAAGAGTTTCCTCTCTGTCAGAGGCTCATCAGATCTGCTGCTAACAAGTAATGGAATGTTCTGGACAGGGAGATAGGGACAAATGTTGTGAGCTGAGTATAATAGAAAGAAATGCAGACTCAGGACTCAGCCTGTCTTTAACTACAAAGTTCATGATCACCTAATTATTGATAAAAGTCTCTCCTATAATTTCTGGGCTTTCCACAGAATAGGAAACCCGTTGAGAAACATTGATAAAAATATATTTCCAAACCCAAACTTATTTTCTCCTAAGCAATATAACTTTTCATTCTCAATTCCTCGGGTTTTTTTTCCCTCTCTTTTTTTTAAAGATTTTATTTATTTGTGAGAGAGAGAAAGCGTGCGGATGAGCAGGGGGGAGGGGCAGACGGGCGGGAGAGAGGGAGAAGCAGACTCCCTCCTGAGCAGGAAGGATCTGGAGCCAGGATCTCAGGATCCCAGAACCCTGAGATCATGACCCTGGCTGAACCAACTGAGCCTCCCAGGCACCCATTTTTCTCGTTGACCAAGACACTTTTCATATTGAATGGCAAATTGAAGTATCAAAATAAGAATGAAGGGCAGTTTTCCACATGGTACCTATTTTTTCCAGTTTACAAATATTTCTCGAAGGTCTAGTATGTGCCAGGCACTATGCGGTAGGAACATAACAGTTAAACAAAGGGGGGCAAAAGAAGGCATGGGTCTCTGCCCTCTCCGGATTCATTTTTGTTTCGTGTCACTCCCACCGCCTTGTTTCAACATTGTTTTCTTTTAGTAATTTTTTTTTATTATTATTTTCTTGGTTCCAGATTCAAAAGGCACAGAAGGCCATTCAGTGAACAGTATCTTCTCACTGTCTTCCAGCTACTCAGTTCCCTCCCTGGAGACAATCCATGTTATCAGCTTCTTATCTAGCCTTCTAGAAAACGTTACACTGTTCAAGCAAACAAGTATATACTCCTTCTTTTCTTTTCTTCAAGTATAATAAATACATCAATTGTATGCTGTGTTTCGCACCTTGCTTTTTACACTTGACGGGTCTTGGAGTTCATCCCATCTTACTACATCTTGTTTATAGCTGTATAGTATTCCCCCGTGTGGATATACCATAATTCAATGAGTGCCTTTAATGGGCAGGCATGTTGCTTTCAATCCTTTACTGTTACAAACTATTAACGTCTATCTTATCACTCGACACACACACACATTTCAACATAAAAAGCTATCCTTACGGGAGGAACTTGGCTGAGTTCATTCCTTGCCGGTGTGGGCCGTCTGCAGTCCATAAGCAGAAACAACATGAGCTGACTCTGTCCCCTCCACGGCTGAAGAGATATGTCCAAGAGGACGCCCTGCCATTCGGCTCCGCGGCGCTGGGCATCCTACAGAGTTTCCTTGTGAGAAAAGGAAAGTGAAGGACCCAGTAGAGCTTCCGGAAATCTGCAACTAATCAGCTTGTCCTTCCGAGGTCTCGGAACACCTTCAGCAAACGGCATTGGGCCCCAAAGCTGCCAGAAGCTGACTCGATCAACTGCAGGGTTAAGAGCTTTCAGAAGTGGAAACCTGGTGTCACAGTTGGAGTTCAGGCACCGGGCATCATAAATCTATGGGAATTTCTTGGTCAAAGGCTCTGTTGGCGTCATTTTTTTTTCTTTCCAAATGTTGTGAAGTACCCAGTCTTTCTTTATCCCTCCGCGCAGCTGCAAACTCACAGGTCCCTACAAGAAGGCATAACTGGAGTGTTTCCTTTTAAACCTTTTAAATCAAACACCTTCCATAGGTACTTTGGCAGATCTTCTGAGTCTTTAAAAGTGAGGGGGCAGAGAGAGGACCACCCACAGGCAGTCGGGTTTATTTGCACAGCGTAATCCTTACGGTGGGCTCTGAACGGCTGCCCTTCCGCACCCTCCTCTTACAGGTGCTCTTCCCACCCTCGGTGGCCAGGACTTCGGGATAAATGCAAACCTTGTCATGAGTACAAACTACCCGAGTCCTGTCCTTATTACCCCATCATTTAACTTGGTAGTGGCAATTTACGGAGTGCCCACAACATGGAAGGTGCTATAAAACTTATTAAATTTTGCAATGATTGAAAGTGCATCACATAAATGAATCCAGATGTATTTCTGGAAAGGCTGAAAAGATTTTTGCAGACTTGAAAATGAATCAGTTACACTTTATCTCACATAAATGGTGGGGGCGGGGGTGTGAACTCACAAACCCAATGAGTATTCATTTATAGCATATTAAATTAGTTCACAGATTGTAATAAAAGCTTTAAAATCACCTGACATAGAAGAGCCCTTTCAGTACACCCGGCTGGAGCACATTTCCTTCATGCTGCCTCAAAAATAGTAAAGATGGCAGAACTGTAACTTGGCAGAAACAGTGAAGGGCATGTTCTACTTTGTAATGGTCAAGTTTCTTGCCAATTAAAATTTCTTCCATTAAAGGAACTATTAATGGCAGTGGCTTACATGAGGTTGGGGGGCAGTGTGACCTAACTTATGGAAACTGGGCACTAAATTAAAAAAATAAGAAGTTTCTGGAAGATGATGGGACCCAGCAGTCCCCTTCTCTTTTATTTCTCCTTCTCCCAAGCCATGGATGACTGAGGACACTTTCGGGAAGTTTACCAGCAACTACATACTTTGTAAAATGGTCTTAAGTATTTTATGCACACATTAAAAATATGAGATTGTATAAAATGATAACAGAATCTTACAACATAAAAAAAATTTTTTATAAGAATATCTTACAATTTTTTTAAATGGGGTCATTGACTTGTTGATCTCTATGAGCTGGTACTTCTCCATCAGGGAGATGAACCGAAAGGAAGCATCTCCTTCCCATGCAGCAATAAAAAGCAATTTGAGGAAATATTCATAGCAATGCATAGCGTCTAGTCTCCTACATGACCCCCTCAAGTCTCTCCTTGCCCGGCACTCACACTCTTGTCCACTACCCTCTCCACTCCCCACTGAGCCAGAGTTGGACTGTGTGATCAATAATGGAAGCGAAGGTATATCGTTTCTAAGATTAGGTCATAAAAAAACCCCACAGCTTCCATTTGAGTTCTCTCTCATCTTCTTTCTCTCTCTCACTCACTCTCTCTGTCTCCCTCTCATCATTCACTTGGAGCAGCCGGCTGCCATGTCACGGGCAATCTTATAGAGATACCCATGGCGCCAGAAACTGAGGCCTCCCGCCAGCAGCCACATGAGTGAAGGTGGAAAGCTGATACTCGAGTCCCCCTGAGGCCTTCAGCTGAGGCAGCAGCTGGACCACAGCTTCATGAGAGACCTAAGGAGGAGTTAAGCCACTCCTGGATTCCTGACCCCCAGACACTGCATACCATAGTAAATGGTTATTGTTTTAAGCTGCTCAGTTTTGGGGTAATTTGTTATCTAGCAGTAGATATCCAATACAATATATCCAACTGGGAATTGGGATACCCAATCCCATACCAACTGGGAAGTTGCTAAGCCAATTATGATACTATTATCTTGATGAACTCTTAGATAATTAACATAAAAATCACAAGCATTTGGGACATGTAAAATAACTCGAAAGAACTAAAGAACAAATATATACACTGATTAAACTATGTAGAAAGTGCGTATGTATGCATTTTCTCAAAGATCATGAAGAACTTGGAATGAAACAAACAGTTACCCTTATTCATTTCTTGGGTTAGTTCATGATATGCAGAACTATATAAAATAAGAAAAACATCTGATTATGTAAATTGCAAGTGCACTATTTAATGGGAATTAGTCAGAACCAAAGATGTAAAAGTAGTAACATTTTGACTTAACATCACAGAATGAGGGAACTGATTTCTCTCCACAAATAACTGTGGTAGATTTGTGGAGATTTTTAGACACGTCTGCAAATTCACCAACACTTCTTGCACCAACAAGTGGGATCTATCTCAACTTTCCCTTGGATTTGGGCTGACATTAGTGGTTTCTTGTTACCAATAGAAGATGCTGGAAATAAAGACAGGTGGCTTCCCAGGCTACAACAGACAAGGACACTCAGCTTCGGCCTCGTTCATTTGGGACACTCACTCACTGTGAGGGAAGTAATTGTCATGGAAGTCTACTGACATGTTGGAAAAAGTCATGCATGACTTTTAACAGGCGTCAACTGTTAGCCACGTCAAGGGGCCATCTGCAAGGCCCGCACTGAATCTCCAGATGACTGCACACCCAGCCCGCCTGACTCCCAAATTAAAACTGCCAAGCAGTCACCCCTTCCCAAATGTGTGAGCCACACAACCCTCAAGACAGTAAGATGTCATTGTTATATATCGCTATGTTTTAGGAAATGTATTCAGCAGCTATAGTTAGCAGAATAATACACTCTACTAAGAATACACTCTTATAGCAGAGTACTGAGAGTGTGGAAGGGCAGAAGGCCATTGACACTTAAGCTTAAAACCAACACACCCTTACTTCTGTTGGCCAAAGCAAGCCACACGTCAAGCCCAAGCTCAAAGGTGGAGGAAAAAAGCTCTACTTCTTAATGTCATACAGCAAAGAATATGCATATACAGATGGGTGAGAACTGGGACCAAATTTGAAATCAGCTTGCTCACACCATGAGAGACCCTTAACTCTAGGAAACAAGCTGAGGGTTGCTAGAGGGGAGGTGGGTGGGGGATGGGGTAACTGGGGGATGGGCCTTAGGAGGACACGTGTTGTGATGAGCACTGGGTGTTAATTGCAACTGATGAATTATTGAACTCTACATCTGAAACTAATGATGTACTACATGTAGGCTAACTGAATTTAAATTAATAAGAAAGAAAAGAAGAAAAAGAAGAAAAAAGTGGGATGGGGGAAAGATGGAAATAACTTACGTGTCTGCCAGCAAATAAACAGATGAAGAAGAAGGAAGAAAATGGAAACGCCTAGCTTAGTCTTCCAAAAGATGCATAAAGGGGCTCACCTACCTCGAAGTTGTCCCACGTGTTCCCAGGCCAACCCAGCTCCTAGCTCACCATAAACACACGAGTGCGCCCTCCACTCAAGACCAGAAGAACCGTCTAGCTGACCAAAAGCACTAATAAGTCTGTCGTTTCGTATGCCCAGTTTTTGTGCTCGTTTGTTGTAGAGCATTACTGAGGCCATAGATGGCTGATAAAATACTCATCATGCAAGCAATGTCTGAGAATCAATGTAACTTTAATACAACTTGAAAATGCCAGCTTGTGAAAGCTCAGTGTTACCTGTGTCAAACATTTTTATGACTTAATGCTTACTTATTCGTATACAACACTTCAGCTTTGTTTTAGGGATTAACGTGTAGCTTAATTGATGATCTATGACTCCTACGGATATATATAAAAGACTAATAGTTTAAACAAAGTGGGGCACCTGGGAGGATCAGTCTGTTGAGTGTCTGCCTTCAGCTCAGGTCATGATCCCAGAGTCCTGGGATCTAGCCCTACACTGGGCTCGCTGCTCAGTGGGGAGTCTGTTCTCCCTCTCCCTCTGTTGCTCCCCCTGCTTGTGCTCCCTCCCTCTCTCTCTCAAATAAATAAATAAAATCCTTAAAAAAATAGTTGAAAATGGAATAATTTAACCTGAGAATTAGTCTAACTGGCAAAGCACAGGGCTGGAAGTAACAATTCAGTGGATTTTGGAGTTTTTTTTAAGCTGGTTTTCTTTTCTGGTAATACTTCCTTTTGTAGTTTTGGGGACTGCAAGAAGACAGAGTTGAGCCCACTTCCAAAAAGGTTGAGAAAGAAATTACCCTGGTATTTATTTTGACCCCATATTGCTTAGCAGATGGGCAGTAAGGTTCAGACCTAACCAAATAGCAGGGTAGATTTTTTTCCCACACGCTTTTCCTAATAATAGCCACGCAGTAATTATGTACACTGGTACAACTATGTACCAATCTACTGCGGTGATCTATTTAAGTAATAGAAACAGAAATATCTACATACAATACTTATTACTCATAGGAAAAGACAAACTTAAGTACTATTTACATCAATTCAGATAAGGCACCACCTCTAAAGCCAATAACAAACCATATAATGAAGTGTCGCAAGGACATTTTTTGAGCCATATTTCTGGCCTTACTCTAATCTTGATCCATGGCACCATACCCCAAATTCCCAAAGCAGCTATAATTCTAAGCAGACTAAAAAAATACATTGCCATGCAGTCTGCCCTCTTTCTAACCCTTTAACCCCAAGATGGTCAGCCATAGGGTTCAATGTTATGGTCAGAGTTCAAAAGTTTTAATGTTCAGGTTGCTTCTGGCTACTGGGTTTCCTCTTCTAGCTACTAATTTAACCCAACTGCATTCTAAAGCGGACTCTGGCAATACATTTTAAAAATGTGGTCAAAACAAATATGCTGGCTCTGTCCCCTCCCAGTCCTTTAGCAGGGAACATTCCTTCCCCATCAAACTGACATCAAATTTTCTATACATGATAATGGCCGCAGACACCAATGGGCATCAGCAGAGCTGGTGCTGAACAAGAGAAGATTTAAATAAAATGTTAAGACAACTGTTGAGAAGATGCCACAGGGCAGTACCGGTGAATTTGAGAATAAAATGTGAGCTTGGACCAAGTGACATTTATGGGCACTCCCACCCCTGATGCTCACTGAGAAATACCCACACAAATGGGTAAAGGAGTTTGGAAACAAGAGAGCACGAACCAAGGCTGGGAATGCCGGAAATAAGGACAGGGCAACAGCCCTCAGCGTGGCTCTGGGCTTCAGTTTCAGGCCTGCTTAGGATGGAGACAGCTGCAAGAGACCGTCGCTCCCACCAGAACCGCAAGAAGAAAAAAACAGCTCATCTGCAAAACCATGAGTGTCATAGCCGGTTAGAACGGTGAGGTCAAAAGAGAACTAAGTGAACTGAATTCCAAAGGGTGACAAATGCCTCTGGAGAGGGAAAGGACGCATATGCATTTTCACTTCTGACCAAGTGTGGGAGAAAGGGGCCCCACAGTCAGAAAAGCGAGGAGAGGCAAATAACGGAGATTTTAGAAAATTCTGTGTGGGTGAGTGTGGTAGCTCAGGACCCCTGCATCCCTACAAGGGGAGTCTGGCCCCCACCTGCCGACTCTTCCACAGGCTTCCACTGAATGCTTGTGAGTGGAATTCACACAAATTCCACTCCCTCGGGACAGCCAAGACCTGAGAGGGCCCTTCAGAGCACAGGCCTTGTCGAGGTCTGAAGGGGGAGCGAGGCTTTCTTAAGAATAGGATAGGTCAGCACTTGGGCCTGGCATAAGCCCAAGTAGCGGGCAGCTGCAAGTGAGGGACAGTGTCTTGGCCAGCGTGGCCTGCCACAGGACACCACAGACTGGGTGGGGTTCAACGACAGACATTTATTTCTCACTGTTCTAGAAGCTGGGAAGTCCAAGGTCAGGGCACTAGCAGAATCAGTTCTAGGAAGGGTCTGCTCCCTGGCTGCCTTCTGACGTGGTGGAGACAGAAGCATTCTGGGGTCTCTTCCTCTGATCTTATAGGGACATAACTCCCCTCATGGTGGGGGGGGGGTGGGTTCTAGCCTCAGGACTTCATCCAAACGTCATTATTACCTCCTGAAGTCCCACTTCTTAATACTGGCCTATTAGGGCTCAGGGCTTCAACCTATGGATTTAGGGTTAGAGGTGGGACACAAACATTAGGTTCATAACAAACAGGCACAAAAGCTGTCCATGTCCCAACCCTTCTCTAATATCAAACAAAAACCATCTGCTCCCGAGGAGGATCAAGAGCTGACCTTTGACATGAGGCAAAAGCAGTATGTGGCTGGGCAAGAAATCCTCCCACGCCCTACTCCCCACCCCCTCCTCGTCCCCCCATAAGGATGGCTGCCTTGGAGGTGTAGAAAGCCATTTCCTTCATGGGGACTGAAGAGGACCGGCTAAGAGCCATCTCCCCCTGGGCAGGGGCTCAGGTCCATGATCCTTCCCTGGTACAAAACAGAAGAGTTAAGGTAAGAAAACATTTGCCTGTATGTGTGGAGCAGTAGGGCATCTGTTGCTCTTGCTGCCCCCAAAGTCAGGGGACACGAGCAAGAAGGTAACAAGGCAATATTCCCAAGGAAGCCCGCTCACTCAGAGACACTAGGTTCGAATGCTCTTTCCACTGACCTCCCTTACGACACCCACAGAAACTCCAGCCACTTCTAGAACAAGGGTGACTGCTCTTTGGCAATCCCAGTCCTCATCCTGATGGCTCCGACTTCCGGCCAGCCCAGCCCTGCCGGCCATCCGGGCACCGCCGCCCGAGCCTACTGCTCACCGCTCACAAGTAAGTATTCATCCACAGGCCCCGGGATGTGCACGAGCCAGCGGTTGCTTCCACACACATTCAAGTCTCATAACTTCATCATTATCCCAGTTTTGCACAAAACAAGCAAAGACTCGGGTAACTTGGAAATGGCCACGCGGCTGGGAAATAGAGAGCTGGGATTAAAACCACGGACCCCGTAGCCCATCCCTTTCCCTCCATTTGTCCGTGTGTTATTAGAAGGCCTAGAGGGGTGTGGACAATGAGGAAAAGATGGCATCTCTCCATCTCAATCGGACAATGCGCCAGAGGCTTGGTCAGACATTTCTTCCAACCACTGGCCCAAATCATCGGCAGCAATTTACCTGCCAACAGGTTAACACTTCCCAGTCTGGGCAGCTGAGTCAAGGTACCGACCAGACCTCCAAGAGAGCCATTTTCTAGGTGGTGCCAAAGTAGCTCTCCCTTGTTTAAGGAAGCCTTTCAATTGCCCCTCCCTTCCTGTCCTCTAAACTCCACCACCGAGCTCCATGCAGTAGGTGGAAATGAGCAAAGAAAAAGAAGGAAACACATTCAAAAGATACTGGGAAGGTAGATCCCTTCCCTTTTTAATTTCAAGAATAAGCTTGGAGAGCAAAAAGTTTTCAAATAACATAACCATGGGGGTAAATGCATAAAGATTAGCTTGATTAAGTCTGAGCCTGCAACAGCAAAAAAAACTAACCAGACTCAAGACTCTTTTGAACATTCAATCTGAATAAACTTGGCTCAGTTTGTAGACAGTAAAGCACCGCGGCTTATGAGTGAATCGCAGTTAAACATGCACAAGAGGAAAAACTAGTCCCTTTGATTTCTCCGAATGTGTATTTAGACCATCAAGGACACTGATCATGGGTCCCATAAACTTGAGTCGCTGTCTTTTTTTTTCTCCCTTGAATCAGCTCTAGTATTTTTGTCAGGATAATGGAAACCAACGAGAGCGTTGAGCACCTGAAGGACAATCCTGCAGTTAAAGCTCCATTCTCTAGCTCCATAAAGCCTTCCTGCCAAGCTAAGAATGTAAAAAGTATTCTGAAGTTCTAAAACCTGTTCCGACCTCCTACATTAGCCGAATCCTCTGTATAGTCACTACTTTGCAAGATACAACAGAGTGAAGTTCAAATATCCAAAGCGCCAACTAATTTCAAGGAATATGAAAAGTTTATGAAAATGAAACTTTAAAAAAGCCTGAATTGTGAAAAGTGTTGGAAAATTACATCAACTTTCAATTTCCTCTGCAAATGTGAACAGCCTTCAAAAGAGATGTGCTCCCTTTTCTGGGAAACCTTTTCCAGAAAGCCTCGCTATTTTATTGTTATTTTCATTTACCAATGGACAACTTTCGGGACACTGAGTTTTTAAGAGAGAATCATCTCCCCCTCTTTTCTCATGTCTTTTCAACATAACTTTTAGAAAAAAAAAACAAAACAAAACCAAAACCCTGCACTAATTTTCCAATACTTCGGGTTTTTTCCAGTTGATTTTGGGCGGCTAATCATGGAATCAAATCTGTAGGCAGATTATTCATTTCCTATTCTTTTTCTAATTAACATGATTTATGAACAGTTTCACCCAATATAACAAACACTGCAATAATTCTTCTGCAGAATCCCCGGAAGACATTTACGTAAACAACTGAGATGTATAATGACTTTGAGATATTGAAGAATATCCTTCAAAAGTGAAATCATGAACAAACAGAATGATCTGGGAGAACAATTTGAAGCCCTTAGCTACATAAAAACAGTCTATTTTGTGCACATGTTTACACCAACCCTCAGATGCAGAATTTTGGTCATGTAGAATTCTAAAACCTGAACACACACACACACACACACACACACCACACATACACTGGAAAAATACTGTATTTCAGAAATTCGAGTTTATGAAATTAGATTTTCATGCATCTGTAAGTATATTTTCATTTGATGAATCATATATTATGTATATATAACAACCAGCACACTGAAAAATCCATAGTAATTACAATTTCATATATCTTTTATTAAATATTTGTTTTATGAACCTGAGCTCAGGTTTCCAAATAATACAAAATCCACCTACATTTCGAGGGTGTGACACTGTCACCTAAATCTTAGAGACAAACGCCTTTAGCACTCCTTAGAAAACAAACTATAAAATTCCAGCCATGACTTCCCCCTCTGAAATACATTTCCAGAAAGCCTCAACCAGTTAGTGACTAGATGTAACAAGGGCATGAACATCCCCGCAGGTTGTTAACATGCAATACTCATTTACCGAGCTTTGAAAACAAGCAGAGGGGTACCAGGCCACCTCATCTGTGTGTGGCAGGGCAATCACCCGAGGTGGTGACATGCAGAGTTGGAGAACTTGCATCCCTCCCTTTCTGAGACTAAAGCATGAGCACTTATAAAGCTCCAATCGGCAGCTCCATCTGACCCCTCCTGATGGGAGAATGGCTCAGGGGAGGGTCACAGAAGTCATTCCCTGAGTGCCCAAGAATGGGCCAGTTGCCCTGTCGCTCAGTTCCTGCATTGGCCTCATTTCTACTAATGTATTCAACAAGTACTGATTGAGTCCCATGTGCCAGGCCGCTATAGGCCCTGGAGAGACATCCAGTGGAGACCAAAACCAGTGATTTGCTCTGACCTCGTGGGGCATATAAGCAACAAGGGAAGGTGATGAGGAGCTGGGAGAGCTAAGGCTCCCTGGACCCAGTCAAGGATTCAGGGAGGCTCTCCTGAGATCAGAAGGACACAGAGGGGTTCAAGAATGGAATGGAAGCTTCTTACTGTGGGTCCGCAGGGGCAAAGGCTTGTGGCAGGACGAAGCAGGGCAACACCGAGAAGGCCAGTGTGCTCAGAGTCAGGGCACTGAAGTAAGGAACGATGTAGAAGCAGGAGCGGAAGGCACAGCTGTCCCTGGCAGGGCCTCTTCTGCCCAGCTGGGGAGAGAGTGCTAAGTCACGGGAAGCTGCAGAGGGCACTAGGCACGCTGCAGAAGACATGGGTGATGGGAGGCTTTAGCTGATGTGCACTGTGAAAAATTTACTCTGACTGCAGAGTGAAGAACATCTGGCATGGAATCGGAGTGGGTATGGCTAAGCTGGTTTGATGGCTGGGGCGAGAGTATTGTGGCTTCTATTACAGGGTCAAAAACGGAGTCGGACAGAAGTAATAACACTCGAGAAGTATTTAAGAAGCAAAATCCACAGGACTAATGATAGACGGTGCATAAATTGTGTTAGGGATGACTTTCGATCTTGAACATGGACTCTGGTCAATATATGGAGAAGGAGAACCATCACAGCCCTGCAGAACATCAGTTCTGCAGTGATTGGAAGGAATTAGAGATCAAGATCCTGCATTCAGTTTGATACCATACCTGAAGTTTCTTTCTTCCCTTTCCAAGAGAAGAAGCAGAAATAGATCCAGAAGGGAGAGCATAGGAGGAAGAATTATTCTTGTCTATGAATCTGTAAAGTACCAGTCTTCTCTAGCATGAAATCCTATTATCAGAAAAGTCAGGACTTGAAACAGTATCTTTTTATTCCACAGACTCTGAAAACCAGCCCCTATAGTACAACGTACTGTGAAGTCAGTCTCCAACGATGATTAAAATTATGATAATGAAATTTTCCTACCATTATGATCATCAGCATTAAAAAAGAATTACCATTTATTGAGAGCCCTATGGCAGGCAATGGAATGAGAGTGCTTAATCCTTACAAATTCACTACCAGGCAACAGACGAGGTGAACAAAGCTCAGAGATGTTCGGTCAAAATGGGTCCTGATAAAGGTTTAAAACAACCTTCTGTGTCTACCATCCCGCCCAGGGCTCTAAGATCACTTTCATAATTTCAGTTCTAAAATTCTTCTTGCTTTCTGGGTAGAGACGTGTTCACTCCTGAGTATCCACCGGGTGTCTCTGAATTTCTTAGTACTTCCCAAGCACAGAATCTGGGACAGAACATTAGCATTTCCTCCCACCCTGGCCCTCAACACATAGCACTTACAAATCTGGCTATATTTAAGAGCCAAGAGAGTATATATAAAATCTCCCATAATTTATAAATGACACACACACACATAGAGAATTGAAGTGTGTCTTCAAGTGATCTCTAAAGACCTTCATCCTTCATTTTTAATTGAGTTGGTTCAGATACTCTTTCCTTCCCATACTTTCATGCCCAGAACCACCAAATCTGACTTCTATTGAACCTCAAATAAACTCAAACATGTAATGTGTACTCATAAGTAAAAAATTAAGATAGCAAAAAATTAGATAATTTAAAAAATGTGACAATTGTCTTGTTTTTGGTTCATTGGTCTATGGAACTAGCTCAACTTTAAAGAACCATTGATTACTTGTGAGATAAAAAGCATTCCTCTGTGTGAGGAAATAACCAGACCCCAAGGAATCCTAGAGATAAAATCCACTAAAGATGAGCCCACAAGTCAAAACTATAAAATACCTAGCAAGGAGAAATCTACCATGACTCCATCAATAGACACTATAAACAGCAAAACTAGATCCTCATGCTTTCAAGTGTTTCCCTTACCATTTAGCCTCCAAGAGACTAAGCTGACAAGTCAGCTTTACTCTTTAACCACTTTATTCATGGAAATGCTTTATTTCACTAATTAAATTAAATTAATTAATTTAAAAGAGCTAGCCAGTCACTCAGAAAAATTTCTCTTTGATTTTGTCTATAAGGAAAAAGTGACCCTGGCCTTCTAATCTGAAAAACAGAAGGATGTATCAAAAGAAGGATTTATCAAAGAAATCATCTTCCTTAGATGACTTAAATATAGACCTAGATGGAGGCAAGCAAGTAGAATGATTTTCTTCTTTAATTCCCCTAGAGTCTTAGGGTTCTACGAAGATTCCTTTAAAGCCACGTGTCTCAATCTGCTTTCAAAAAAAAAAAAAATCTGATCTGAAAGTGTTATGCAATCATTGGCTGTAATCAAAAAGAGGTGGGTGAGGAGGCTGTATTGTTTGCCAACCAAAACAGTAACTAGACTAAAAAAACTCAACTTTCTTGTATTTGGCGATCTCTCACTGCGAACCACAGATGATACAGATATCCCTTGAAGAAATCCAAAGTGGCCTGTTGTAAACAAATATATAATCATTCTTTATAACTGCTAGCGCAAAAGAGTGACAATAGCCAAGTCTCATACTATGAAACAAGGACACTTTCCAGCTTATTCTAAAAGCCAGATCTTTCAATAAATAAGGAGAAAGGAGATTGTTCTCTCCATAAAAAGATTATTTGATTGATTTTCAATGGTGTGTTCTAACTAAGAACAAAAGATGGGAAACGAAGACAGTTGAAGTAAAAGTGGAGTCAGGACAAAACGACTTGAAGTACTGATTATGATATAGCAATGATTTGCAAATATTATTAGTTCACTGAATCCTCACAAAACCTTATGGCTTCTGAACCAATTTACAAATGAGAAAACTGAGGCCTGGTGTGGGTCAGGAATTGCCCACAACCACAGAGCTACTCTCTGGCCAAGCCTTAGTCAGGTCTTTCTGACTGCAAAGTCATTAGACTCTGTACAAAGTCCGCATTCAAATCAAAGGCTCATGAAGGTAAGAAAAAAAAGTCTCTCTCTCTCTTCCCTAGAATCAGAAAGGTCTGATACCTGTAGACTTTACAATTTTAATGAAATATTTCTCATACTGGCATCTTACAGTTTTGATAGCATTTATATTTATTAAACTATGTATGTCCCTCAAAAAACTGGGTACAGAAGGAACATTCCTCCACATAATAAATGCCATAAATAGCACACCCACAGTTAACATCACACTCAACAATGAAAGGTTGAAATCTTTTCCAATAAGATCAGAAACAAGAGTATATTCCCACCACTCTTATTCAACATTGTATTGGAAGTCCTAACTAGAGCAACCACGCAAGATAAAGAAATAAAAGGCATCCGAATCAGAAAGGAAGAAGTAAAATTGTCATTACTTGCATAGGACGTGATCTTACATACAGAAATTTTTAAAAGCTCAACCAAAAATACGTTGGAACTAAAAAACAAATTCAGGGAAGTTGCAGGATACAAAGTCAACACAGGGTAACAGTTGTTTGTCTACATATTAACAATGGAATATCTGAAAAAGAAATAGAGAAAACTCTCCCATGCATAATAGCATCAAAAATAATAAAATACAGGGGTGCCTGGGTGGCTCAATGGGTTGAAGCCTCTGCCTTCAGCTCGGGTCATGATCTCAGGGTCCCGGGATCAAGCCCCACGTCGGGGGAGGGGGGTCTCTGCTCAGCGGGAAGCCTGCTTCCCTTTCTCTCTCAGCCTGCCTCTCTGCCTGCTTGTGATCTCTCTCTCTCTCTCTGTCAAATAGATAAATAAAAAATCTTTTTAAAAAATCTTTAATAATAATAATAATATAATACTTAGAAGTAAATTTAACCAAGGAAATGAGAGATCTATACAATGAAATCTATAAGAACTTGATGAAAGAAACTGAAGAAGAACCAAACAAATGGAAAGACATCTTGTGCTCATGGATCAGGAGAATTAATACAATTAAAATACCCTTACTACCCAAAGCCATCTATACATCAGTGCAATCCCTATCAAAATTCTAATGGCATTTTCTACAGAAATTAAAAAAAAAAAAATGAAAACTCACATGGATCCATAAAAGACCCCAAATAGCAAAAGTGATTCTGAGAAAGAAGAAAGCTGGAGGCATCACATTTCACAGCTGGAGGCATCACACTACACAGCTATAGTAACCAAAACAGTATGGCACTGGCATAAACACATAGATCAGTAGAACAGAAGAGAAATGAACTTCTAAATTTACGGCATTTAATATACAGATAGAGCACACAAGCAGGGGAGCGATAGAGGGAGAAGCAGGCTCCCCACTTAGCAGGGAGCCTGATGCGGGGCTCAATCCCAAGACCCTGGGATCATGACCTGAGCCAAAGGCAGTTGCTTAACCAACTGAGCCACCGCCAAATACAAAGCCCCCTTACTTTATCTTAGTGCCCTGGTCAACTAATTTTTGACAAAAGAGTCAAGAATACTCGGTGGGGAAAGGTCAGTAACTGGTGTGTTGGGAAAACTGGATAACCATATGCAGAAAATGAACTTGGATTTTTTATTCCACTAGCAAAAATTAATCTGAAATAGATCAAGGACTTAAACATAAGATCCAATATCACAAAATGCCTACAAGGAAACAGGGAAGAAAGCCTCTTGACATTGGTCTTAGCAAGAATTCTTCAGATAAAACATCAAAAGCACAAGCCCCAAAAGCAAAAATCAACAAGTGGGACTACATCAGACTAAAACACTTCAGCACAACAAAATAATGATCAACATAATGAAAAGACAACCTACAGAATAGGAGAAAATATCAGCAAATCATATTATTACTTATATATAAATATAATGGAATATATACATATTATATATATATACACATTGTGTATTCAGACATAAGAATGGAAGACATCATGCCATTTGTGAGAACATGTATGGACTGTAAGGGCATGAGGCTAAATGAAGTAAGCCGGACAGAGAAGGACAAATACTGCATTGTGTCACTTATACACGGAATCTAGAAAAGCCGAACTCATGGAAACATACAGTACAATGGCTGTTAACAGGGGCTGGGGGTGGGGGAACGGGAGATACATTGGTCAACAGGTACAAACTTGCAACTAGAAAATGAATAAGTTCCGGAGAACTAATGCGCAGCATGGCGATTCTAATAAACAATATTGTATTACGTACTTTCAAGTTGCAAAGAGACTATATCTTAAATGTTCTCACCAAAAAGAAAAGGATAGCCATGTGATGAGATAGAGATGTTAGCCAAATCTATGGTGATCTTACTGCTATATTTACATTCATCAAATCAACGTCTACTTAAGTTGTACACCTTAGACTTACATGTTATGTGTCATTATATCTCAAAATACACACACACACACACACACACACACACACGCACACACACACACACACACACACACGCACACACACACACACACAGTACTCATGGCCCACCAGGCAATGTTCTAAACACTTTACAAATATCAACTAATTTAATCCTCAAAACACTCCAGGATAGAATAGTGTCCCCATTTTACAGACGTGAATATTAACACACACAGAGGTTAAGTAGCTCATGGTAATACAGCTGACTGAATCACAGGGATAGCATTGAAGAGTGGCACTGGCTCCCAAGCCCAGGCTCTGAAACGCTCCTTGGTGATGACCTACTGAATCACACACCCTACAGCGCGGCTTTCAGGGGGAAAGGACAGGTGTCTTGTCTCAGTGGGCCTCACTCTACCAGCCCTGCAGAAAAGGATTGCCTTGCTGAAAAACCATTCCCAAATCTCTGTTTGATCAGAGTTGCTAGGAAGGGAGGGATGGAGGGCCACCTGGATGGCTCAGTGGGTGAAAGCCTCTGGCTTTGGTTCAGGTCATGATCTCAGGGTCCTGGGATCGAGCCCCACATAGGGCTCTCTGCTCAGCAGGGAGCCTGCTTCCCCCTCTCTCTGCCTGCCTCCCTGCCTACTTGTGATCTCTCTGTCAAATAAATAAAACCTTAAAAAAAAAAAGGAGAGAAGGAGGAAAAGAAAAGAGCAAGGGAGAAAGGGAATGAGAAAAGGAGCAAGGGAGATAAGAGCAGATAAAAGAACAGGTCTTCTCATGAATGGTTTAAGGGAGGAGGGTTACGAAAGAGAGTTGTCTCTGCCCAGCTGTGGTGCACGTCACTGCTCCCAGCATCTCACCTCTTTCAACTGGCATCTACTAACTCACTACTTGGAGCCAAAATCTCATGTGTCATGTGAGCAACAGATACAGAAGAGAACAACCTAGTGCCCTGGGCATCAGGGAGCCTGAGGTCAATTTGGGGGAGGAGGACGTTTAAACAAACAGTTACAGTACGAGACAGAGCGTTGGAGATGCTAGAGCAGCAACACAGGCTGTGGGCAATGAGGAAGCAGACAAGACGCCCATTTGAGCAGAAAGAAGGGAGGACAGACATCAAAGAAGCCTTCACCTAAAGACCAGACGGCAGTGGCCAAGAGGGCAGAGGTGACTGTCACTTCCTACTGGCGCCAAACCCATGTCTTCTGCTCTTACTACAGGCATCTCCTCACAAAGCACCATCACTGTGTCATTGACATGACCATGCTGAGTTACTACCTTGACCTAGGATGTCTGCACACCTTCCCTCTATTATCCAACATTACCCAAATTCTGTATTTTAAAGTCTTTATTCCAATCCTACCTCATCCTTCGTGGCTTCTCCTGACCATCATCACCTCTCATCTGTATTCCTAGGAGCTAATCTTAACAAACAGTGACCAGCAGTTACTGTATCTGAAGCACTTTCCACAGGGTCTGACCCTGGTGAGGGCCCCTTCTTGAAAACTGTCCCCTCCCCTGACTTCCATCCCATCAGTCCTGGTTGTCTTCCTGCATCTGTGCCCTTTTGAGGTTCTTCTTGCTCTGCTCACGAATCAAATGTGGGGAGCCTCCAGGGATCCATGTTTGGTCCCAGACCCCACTCTTTACTGACTTCTTGGGCTACGTATTCCACATCCTCTAATTTACAAGATGCCGATCTCTCCCCAGTTGACATCTCCAGGCCAGAGCTTGCTCCTGTGCTCCTGACCCAACAACCATCTATGTATCATTTCCTCTGACATAAATATTTATACCGCAAACTCAGTATTCCCTAAATACAACCCACTAGCCTCCTCCGATTCACCATCACCAAGCCTGCTCCTTTTCATGTAGTCCACGTCTTAGCAAGTGCAGAAACAAACAAAATCCCTTCGTTCTTTAAAAAAAAAAAAAAAAGCCACTACTCTTTCATCTTGCCTCTAAGGCAAGCCCAAAGCTAAGTTGTGTCGTGTAGACATACCCTGGTCCACATGGAATCCACCAAACCCAGAAGATTCTACTTGTCTAAAATCCCAATCTGCTTTCACCAGTATCTACCATGGTTTGGGCTCTTTCTCTTCTCTCATCTTAATTATTTCTATACTGTTCCCCATGTATATCTGTCCATCAACTTTTTTCAAACCATTCCCCACCCTGGCCTCCTGACGAATATTCTAAAACTCAATTCTGACCATGTTGCCTACCTACTTAAATACTCTGCCATCCTTCAAGATGATGGCCAAAGTCCTGACTCATCAGTGTTAGTGGAGTAACTGGTATGATCTTTATGAACTGGCCGCTGTTTATCTAGCCAGCCTCATCACTCAGCACCATTCCCACCTTCCCTAATACCCATCTCCTCATTCACTAGGCTTGGGACATATGAGTGAGTGGCAGTCCTCCAAGATCAACACATTGACCTTCACGTGCATGTTCTTTCCATCTGATGGCCTTCCCTCCCTCCTTCATATGATCAACTCTTTGTCATCCTTCAAAACTCAAGGATCAACTTCCCTGCTTACTCTTTCCATAAAACCCAACCCCTTTGTGCTCCCACAATATCCTGTGAGTACAATTTCCCTCATAACCTTGATCATCCTCTATACCGAGCGCTCCTTTATCTTCCTGTCTTCCCTTCAGGCAGGAGTTGCATCTTTTTAGATTTTGTATTCCCAATACATACCATAAGGCCCATAGTAGGCGTTCAACAAATGTTTGTTGGATAAATGAAGAAAATATTAGGAATGCTTTCCAATATAGTTCTTTGCTTTTCCAGTGCATAAACCTTTGGATTCAGTTGTGGGGGGTAAAATAAATAAACAATATATATATGACAGTGCTTTCTAAACTGTTTTAAATTATCAGAAAACACTGGCTTTTAAGGAACCACACTGGGCAGTGAGGGGTACTTTGGAGGCAAGATTCCCTGAATTTCACTTCTGAGGCCTACCAGCACGTTGTTTATCCTCAATATGCTTCATTTTCTCCCTCTCAGCTCTTAAACCGTGATTCAGTTTCTAAACCTTCAAATTACAGACAATTGCTGAGAAATGTTTGTGTTTCTAGAGCAAAACCCTACATCCCTTCTAGGTGTGTGGATGCCTGTGTGCAGAAAAGAGCCAAGTCCCATGTGGATTCTCATCACAATCCTTTTCCTGGGTAAGGATTCAAAACCCCCTTCCAGGTTCTTGGGCTGGGGAAGTTACCCAAGAGCACTCAGCCCAAGCATGTCGGCAGGAAGTAGAACAATTACCCACCATGCTGTCCTACCTTGCTTGTTGAGTGATTAAACCACAGCTACTTCAAGCGTACAGCAAGATTAGCTGAACAATAAACATTTTCTTGATGATGGTATATGCAGGTGTACTCACAGCCAACCTTTGTTTTGCATATAATAAACTACCTCTGGAAGTAAAACAAAATTAGTGGCTATATATTACTTCAACCAGTCCACAATGAATGAGCAGAATGAGGGAATCGATATTATTACATAAACATTTATCACACCTGACATAACAGTTATACAAATCAAGTCCATGGCACGGTTTTATAGCCCCATTAGAATGCAAAAATATGTAAGCAGAGCACCAGTGGAATATTTTGGAGAAGAACTAACTACAGACTACAGAGCTGCAGAGAACCCCTCCCACCCAGTCCATAACCCCACCTGAAGAAATCATTCCACTGAAGGGCAGAGTTCTTTTAAAATCCCTGGGCAAAATATAACAGGTCTTGAGAGGATTTTCTTTTTTTCATGTATTTTAGGGGGAAAGAAAGCCTTAAGCCCTAGTGCATAGCTTTGAGCCCTGCCCCAAACCCACCCTTTAAGAAAACATATTCACTCTAAGTCCAAGAAGTCAAACAAGGAAGCACTTGGTGTCACAAATCAGAAGCACATCCATCATGCTCATGCTCATGACCAAAGCGACCTCCAAGGTTAACCAGCCTCGCCTGAGAACTCTGGGGGAAGGCCCCAAATGCGCCGAAGGCCAGAGAATTCAGCCTTTTCCTCCCACTGTGCCTTTACACCACGAGCCCTCTTGTCATGAATGCTCCCCCACTCGGCTCACACCTCCAGGCTAACCCCAGCACTCTCAAATATTTCTTACGACACCTTTGTAAAGTTTTGAGATCGATTTTTCCATTAGAAAAAAAAAATGTTACAAATCACATTACAGAAAATCAGAGGACGTTGCAACTGGAACAGAAACAGAAGTCAGGAAACTCCGGACTTGTTAGACTTTGCACCAACAACCAGTGAGAGTGCCCTTTAATATTTAAAAGCAACATGAGTCAGTACTTAGCATGACTGACTGCCTTTCCTTGGGATGTGGAAAAGACCACGCAGCCTTCAAAGGGACAGCAGACCTAAACAGTGCGAGTCAGAAAGAAGCTTTAAAGGATGAAGCATGCCCGTGGCAGTGGGGAAAATAGGGTAAAAACAGATGGAATTAAGTGCCTCTGACCTCCATACTTATTCATTATTCCACGTATTTATGGCCCCAAATGAAAGAAGCTTCTGCACGAAGCTGTTCTGCGCACAACACGAGGAGCCGGTTTCCTCAGGCTCTGGCCAGAGTCGGTAACGTTCTAGCTCTGGGTCCATGGCAAGCGCTGTATGAATTAAATCTTCTGCCAAGAGCACCTAGTCAATGGGAATATTGGCTAAAAGAAGTCATCTATGGGCCTCCTGGGTGGCTCAGTCCGTTAAGTGTCTGCCTTCAGCTCAGGCCACGATCCCGGGGTCCTGGAATCGAGCCCCATGTGGGACTTCCTGCTCAGCAGGGAGCCTGCTTCTCTGTCTTCCTCTACCTACCCCCCACCCATGTTCTTTCTTGCTTGCTCTGCTCTCTCTCTCTCAAATAAATAAAGAAAAAAATCTTAAAAAAAAAAAAAAAAGGGACACCTGAGTGGCTCAGTCGTTGAATGTCTGCCATCGGCTGGGGTCACAATCCCAGGGTCCTGGCATTGACTCCCACTTACCTAAAAATGTAGACTGTGACTCAGAATTTTCTAGAATAGCCACTTGATATTCAAAATATAGCCATCATCATAACTGAGGTAGAAATTACCTGAAACATGACAGCACCCAATAACCCAGGAGAGTTCAAAACAGCTAGGAGAAATCTAATGATCCGTATCAGAAAACACGAAGGGAAGAAAATAGAGATAGAGGCCTGAGCAGCTAGAACCACTTTGGAGAAGTGCTTGGCAACATCTAATAAGCCTAAACAGAATCTGACCCTATGGCCCAGCAATTCTATTCCTACATGTTCCACACCAGAAACGTGTGCTTGGGTCAAGCCAAACAGTGCTCACGGTTAGCATTATGCTCCTAACGAGAAATAACCTCGACGTCCATCATGGAAGAGAACAAACTGTAGGTCCACCCAACAGTGTGCATGAGTCACAAATATAATGCTGAGCAGAAGCAGCCATGAACCCAGCAGGGCATCTACGGTATGATTTCAGTTACATAAAGTTCAAAGACAGGCACCTACCTCTGCAGTTAGAGGTCTGGACCGTGCTCATCCCTGCCAGTGGCGGGGGAGGAGTTTTGCTCATTGCCATTCCCAACAGCTGGGTATAAGAGCTCCTACTCAGAGGACATTCATTTTTGAGGAGTGAAGCAAAAGACAAATGCTGCTTCAAATATTGGATTTTTGCACCTTACATATAGGATTTTTAAAATAGGTCCCAGAAAAATGGATAAAGAAGTAAAACCATAAAATTTCCCGTAAAACTGAAGACACCAGCAACAAGAGACTTAAATGAAGTTGGAATGCAGGCAGTTTTGGACGGTATCCCTGAGTCCCAAGCTGACAGCAAGAAAGTGACATATGGGAGGCGGCTGATACCCAGACGGCCCTCACGCATTCCCTTATGGAGGATTTTCCAAAGTTGTCTTGATCCTTCAATCAGAAGCATCTAGAAGGCGGAGTCGTTTCCACATTTCAGGTCCAGGGGACTCCTGGGTTTTGCTGAACACAAGCCTGGGGCCTGGAGTCGGCAGAAAGATCCACGAGACCTCACCACCAGCACGGGACCCACTGTGGACACAGGGGCAGCCTCTTGGTTTTTCCAGTTTACATAACTCGTACAACTTGAATATATTTTGGTCTGCATCGGGCCAAGGTACATTTATTCAAGTGCAGAAAAAACAGTATTTAAATCCCACTAATGGGAAACAGGTTATTCTCTGGGTTGTCATCAGCAATGAACCCCAATATCCTGGAAATTCGGGAAGATTGGAAAGGATCTGATGAGATCCTGGCCATCTTCCCCTCCGAGCCACTGGCCACCCCCACTCCCCTCGCTCTTGTCATTCTTCCCAAACACCCTTTCGCCCCTTCCTTTGAGGATTGTGCCATCCATTTCCTCCTATCCAAGCAGCAAAGATAATTAGGATGAACTATTTGAATACAGTGTTTCCATTTGAATGTCCTAAAGTCAACCTGTAAGCTTAGAGACGGCACCATCTGTTCTGTGATTGAAGTTTGGGCGCTGACTTATTCATTCCTTCAACGATCTCTTCGTGAGCTTCAGGCTAATGGACACAAGGTCCCCTTTAACACAGGAGACAGTCAAGAAAACAACAGGAAGCCTAAATTCCAGGATCCTGATATGCAATTCCTAGATTCACATTTCCCCCTCATTGTTACTTTCGACAGGCAGAGGGCAAGAGGAAGGATTTACGATTTCTTTCCCAAGAAAAACAGAAAATCTAGGACAAGTAGTCATAAGACTCTGCACAACAGGAGTATTGTATTTAAATGTGTTTCTCCACAGGGCTTATGGATCAGAACTGCTGTCCGCCTCAGGCTCACGGAGTAGAACCCCTGTGTCCCCCCAGGGAACAAATGAGTGGAAATATTGACTTTGAGTTGGTGTTTCTCTGACTCTACAAACTGCTTCTGCGTGGGCCTCTGGTAAGTGGAAACTATGCAAAACATATGCAACAAAAATACATTCATCCACATAATAGTTGTAATATGGAAGATTTTTTTAAACATTGAACCCCCACCCTAGAAAAACATGAGGGAAGGGCATTATTTAATTCTTACTTCAACTGACTCATTCATCTGTTGAGCATGGCTCTAAGGAAATTTGGGGCTCGGGTAACCCTTGGTGATAGAGAACTGTCCCATGCATTGTAGGATGTTTAGCGACATCCCAGGTCTCTATCCACTAGAAGCATGTAGAACCCCCAAGTCTCCAGATGTTGCCACATGTTTCCTGGAGAATATAATCCCCCCCTCCCAACCCCGCTGAGAACCCCTGCTTAGGAGGCAGTCAGAATGGTGGGATTGGAAAAGCATTCGATTGAGGCGGGTTCCCATCTAGATTTGGCAGCTAGCTGACTGTGTGACCTGGTTATTGGGGTTCTCCGAGGTTCTGTTAAAGCAGCTGTGTTGCTGATGCTCAGATGCTGAGGCCAAGAGGCGCGTGCACACAGGCATGGCCTATAAAGATAGAAGGGAAGCAGGGCTGGGTGGAGAGAGCTAGTAAATTACACACAACTGCAAGGCAGACTTCCACCAGTCCCCTAGGGGGCTCCAGCACGGGGACAGAGCTGTCCCAAACTGAGGCAGAGGGATCAGGACTCCTCACCCCACATCAACCAGGCACTAACCCCCAGGGAAGAGGCACAGCCTTGGGCCAGGAAGTGCCCTTCAGCACAGGGCAAGGCTGAAGGAGGGACCTAGCAGTGAGCTGTCAGCAGCAACACCCAGGGGCTGAAGGACTGAGAGCCTCCTGCACGGGGACACACCGCAGCATCCCTATGATACGGGAATAAGTTTCACCAGACGTGAACAAGTGCTTGGGAGGAATAAGATTTAGGACTTTGGAAGCAGATCAACTAGGTAGGAATCTCGGCTCCCCCCTGGTCATGCTGACCCGTCTCCACCCAAATCACTGGTCTCTTTTTTAGACTCATGTGGTCCCTACCACTCCTGTGAGACAGCGAAAATATAGTGGCAGGTGACTCTGTCCCAGGCACTGGAGATGCAGCAGGGAACAAAATGGAGTCTCGACTCACCAGGATATTCATTCCAGCCGAAGGATATGGAGAAGTGGGAGAGAGGGATTGCAGGCATGAAGTGACCTAAGAAAACTGCTAAATCCACCCAGAGAGGAAGAAACAGTGGACGAATGCTCTGTGAACAAATCACTGTAAGCAGCCAGAGTCTAAGCCACGTTAAGGATAAATACGACAATAACGTGAATTTATTATTTCCAGAGGAAGAAAAGCACTAAAAGGATCAGCTCTCCCAGAGAAAAATAATAGGAGTCTCGAGCTGAAATGCCTTGAAATCTTGATGACTGAGGAAAAAATGTTTGGCTTTTAGCGGACACCTGGGATATTTATTTATGAGTCTTCATCATCGAAGAGTTACAATGTTGCATTATTTCCTTTTAATTTATGATCACAAACATTTGTAAAACAAATAAAATTAAAACACTTTCGGAAGACAGTTCCTGTGTGTGTGATCTGTGACACAGTTCTAGATCCTTGCTATTCCGAGGTATGGTCCAAGACGGGAAGGATGGCCTCCCTCTTCTGATGTTCTGCACACGTGTGCTGACATTCTTTCGCTTTATGTGTGCACCTGTCACCCGACTTTGTCTGCTGTGAGGTCTCAGCCCAAACCCCAGTGCAATCAAAAATTCCCACTTTAACCAATCTTTTATGCTAACTGTCTCCCATTAATAAAGAAAACATATAAAATCTCTTTATTATTCAGATACTGAGTAGCTATTCTAGGCTGATGCTGATAGACAAGCAACAATGGTAGTGCAAATTTGTAGTGTTTCTGCTCCTCAAAAACATTACTTTTGGGGAAAAAAAAACACACACACAGCTGTTGGATTCAAAAACACTTCACTGATAGTCAGCCTGGAAATTGTGTATTAAAATTTCCAAGCTGCTAATTCCAATAGGGGAAAAATGCTTATTCACACCAAGCCTCCTCCCAAATTGTTCTACACATTAGCAGCATTCAGAGAAAAAAAATGGGAAACCGCATTATAATAAAGTTAATATTATGCTGTCAAAAAAAAAGTATGGTCTGAATCATGCAGTGCTCACAGAGAAGATTCTATGAAAGGCAGATTCTAAATCAATGGATTTGGGGTGGGTTCGAGAGTCTGTGTTTCCAATTGGTCCACAGATGAGGCTGATACTGCTAATTGGGGGACCACACACTGAGGAACAAGTTTCTAGATCATTTAGCTCAAATGGTGGTTGAAGTTCAGGTGAAGAAATAAATAAATAACTGAGCCTCCTGGCAAAAAAAAAAGAAACAATACTGCACCAAGAATCCGGTAGGTTAACCTCTACTGCCTGAGCAGCAAAGTGAACCCAATTAAAACTTTCAACAAATCAAAGATATTTCCTTCAGCATTTAAACTTTCTTTGTCTGGATCTAAGACAACACGAGGTAGGTACTGTTTGCTGGCAGACACAGGTAGCTACACAGACTTTGGATATATTATTTACAATATAAATACCACAAAACAAGGCCTGAATAATATTACTCCCTGTGAAAATGGGCCAACCCTTAACCACAGCATTTTCCCGAACTGAACTGGCATTCTCGACAATTCCCCTCAAATGTCAGAGCTGAGCCCGTAAGTGAAAATAATTTGCTACAGATATCACGTTGATGAGACAGTTGCTGAACATTCTTAATAAAAGGAGTAAGAGTTGGTCTTAAAATTAAACAGACTGCTACACCCAAAAGTAGTTGAGTTTCTCTTGACAGTTTTCTTCTAGATGCCTGGCACGGTCCAAAATTCTATTTTTTTTTTTTTAAAGAGCTCATAAGACATATTATAAATCAGCATCTTGGATTATATTCTTTATCATAGTCATCCAGCTTGGATGTGTCAGATAATAATTATTACACGAGGATGATGAGTGATCTGTGAGAGTGGTTCAATTTCACTGACACAAGCAAAAGTTTATGAAATATATAGTAGTGTAATAACAGCCCTTTCAAAAGAAATTCCTAATATATTTTAGTGATCTTCTCATATAACAACCCTCCCTCAAAGTGACTCATATCTATATCACTTAAATAATAAGATTTAGCCTGATTAATTAATAAAATAACTAGCACAATATATATTATATATAAATTGTATTTTATTATATATATTAGAAATATACATTAAATATAGTTTAGTTTAACAACTTATTATTAAACTTAAATTAAAATTCAAGAAGGTAAACTATGTAAGAAATGACGTAATAGGGGAGATGCCTAGCTGGCTCAGTAGGTTACGTGTCTGACGCTTGATTTCAGCTCCGGTCATGATCTCTGGGTCATGGCATCAACCCCAGGTCAGGCTCTGCCCTCAGTGTAGTCTGTCCCTCTCCCCCCACCCCCGCTCCCCGCCTTGTGCACTCTCTCTCTCTCTCTCTCTGAAAGGAAGGAAGGAGTAAATGACATAATGGGAAGAAATCACTCACAAAGTTTACCATGTATTATTAGTGGATCTATTACAGTTTTTTTACAATAGCACTGCCACTGTTTGAACAGTCACAATTTATAGATGGTAGAATTTACGCTAGTGAAAAAGTCCTAAGATTGGGTTCTAGCTGTACTATGTCATGGAGGGTAAGGAATAAATTTATGTATGAACAGAGCAAAATCAAATAATTCTTGTTACATTCTACCCCCAAAAAAACACTGAGGAAAGAAAATTCTACTTCCCTATATCTTATGTCAGTTCCTCAAGTCACATAATTTTTTCAACAAACAAACATGTATTTTAAGGAACTACTTTTTTTAAAGTGTGTGGTTTGGGGGCATCTAGTTAGAGTTAGATCTTCTATATTTTTCTACATCTTTAATACTGCTGTTGAAGTGCTGGTCATGAAATATACAGCAGTATCTGGAAATCACATTTAAATGATGATGTTCATGGAATATTATGCCTCCATCAGAAAGGATGAATACCCAACTTTTGTATCAACATGGCCAGGGCTGGAAGAGATTATGCAGAGTGAAAGAAGTCAAGCGGAGACAGTCAATTATCTTATCGTCTCAGTTACGTGTGGAGCATAAGGAAAAACACAGAGGACACTGTGAGAAGGAAGAGAAGGGTGAATGAGGGGAAATCAGAGGGGGCGATGAACCATGAGAGACTATGAACTCTGAGCAAAAAACTGAGGGTTTTGGAGGGGAGGGGGTAAGGGGTTGGGCGAGCCTGGCGGGGGGTATTGAGGAGGGCACGTATTCCATGGAGCACTGGGTGTGGTGCATGAACAATTAATCTTGTAACACTGAAGAAATAAAATAAACATATTTGGGGAAAAAAAATAAATGATGGTGCTCAATACAGCTTTGATACTAAGGATATTTTATTATAATCTTTTTTTAACTAGAAAGATATTTACTACACTTCTATTATCAAATTATCAGAGTATCATATTCTCCAACTATTGATTATAAATGGCAGCTCAATGATCATTTTAATAGTATGCAATTTCAATATAGACAAGTGAGTATAGTATGTTAGTTGTCAAAAAGTGATGTTCATGTGCACTGCCTCATTTTATTTTCACAACAATCTCTGAGGTAAGCGTTATAACAATCTTTATTTTTAGATATGAGGAATCTCATTAAAAGATGATGTAATTCTCCCCAAATCATCCAACTATTGGGTAGTAAAGTCAGGATTCAAATCAGGGTCTTTGCTGCTGTTCTCCCCGTGATACATAGCCTCTCCAAGATAACACAGAGGAAAATACCACATCGACTGTAAAAGAGAATGGTTTGATCTTCTTCGTGCTTAAATGCATATGTGTTCCTTGAAATAACTTAGATATCCCATGGCTGTGCTCTTCTGTTACTGGGTGATCCACACTTCATGTCCACTGCCAAGATATTTCAAGGTGACTTTGGACAAAACACAGTAACTTGCTAGTACCAATCTGTTGGTTTTACCTGATTTGATATAGCACCATAACTTCCCATTCATTCATTTGCTCATTCGACAAACATTTATCAGGCTTCTACTATGTGGCAAGCCCTGTGCTTTGTGTTTTTCCAATGGTTTGGTGGATACACACAGAACATAAACAGCCCATATACATACAACAGCTCACTTGGTCTTCTTTCAAATGGCATATTCTGATTGCAACAAAGTCTATGTTCTTACAACTAGCCTAGAAACAAACCAAGCTATGATTGGCTTGACATGGCCCTCCATTTGGGGGGATAGCACCTAATGTACAAAAAGCAGATCGTTCATTGGTGGAACTTGAGAGGATTTCAGATGATGTTGTGAGTGGGCCAACATTACCTAGACTTCTGTAGGGAGGGAGAACGTTATTTTCTTCACCATCCTCTTTCAGATTACATAAACAAGAAAGGCAAAGTTTGGGGCTGGTATGTCTTTAATATCCCTAGATCTCTGGATAAACTCTCTTTTTAGCAGAGAGAGCTTCAGGCTTTCTGGGTAACTTGGTTAAAATTTAAGGTATCTATCTTTTCATTGCATTATTTTTAGTGTTACCTTTTTTTTTTCATAGCCGGTGAAACTGGTTCTTATGTAAAGTTTCTTTTATAAATTATTTACATATATAAGTCAGGCTCCATTTAAAATTACTTTGTCTCTGAGGGTAGGTGGGGGTCCCTGACCTGGCATGAATTATGGAAGTAGTAAAGAAACCGCTGACGTCTGGGGAAAACCCAGAGGGAGAAAAAGCAGAGGACGGATCAGCAGTAGCCTGGCTCTAGACCACGTCGTGTGACATTGAAGAAGTTATTGAACCTGGCAGCCTCGCCCTTTTCATTCGTAAGATGTGGAGTTGGACTAGATCTGCAATGCGACACATTTCTGTCCCCAGTCCCTTAGACTTATGACACACCCCCATGAGGCAGCACAACCTCCTTACTACAATGACAGTGGAGTGGTAACTAGGTTAGAAGGAAATGTGTAGGTTTCCAATTTCCCTGGCTTCCACTCCCTAGCATATTCCCTTTGCCATGCTGAGAACAAGCTTAAGGGTTGAGAATCACCAGCTGAGCCAATCCCTAAGGCCTCTTCCAGCTCCAAAACTCTAAGAAATTCTGATTTTACATATAAATGTTAGGGCTAAAATATCAGGACCATTTGGTAGCTGTCAGAAGAAAAGATGCCCATAATGGCTCCAAATAAGGAATAATTATTAAACAATAATGACAATTCGGGCTTTTTCCCAAAAAGATGTACATGGCGGAAGACTCCATGAGAAAAATACTCTATGCAAGGTTGATTAAAATTGAGCTCTGTCCAGCAAAGAGAATACGACTTATCTGAATCTGGCAAAACAATCCTACCTAGTTAGAGACATGTGTCTCTATTTGTATCTGCATTTGTATATGGACAGTATATCATAAAACACAGTAACATCTCACTGATCCATAACTCAGTGTCTGGAGACTTCTTGTATCTAGAATAAACCTGAGAATCAGTAAATCAGTAGCCAAAACAAATATCATAAAGTCTCGGCACTACAGTTCATGTGGCCTTGAAGAACTACACTCACAGCAGTTAAAATAAGCAGCTAACAACAAGGGAGTGAAGGCGATCGGAATATGCAACCCCAAATATGCCACTTTGGCAGAAGGATTATTTTGAACTGAAGGCAACTGAGAAACAGCAGACATAGGAGGAGCTCTCTGTCCTCCCTGTGGCTGCCTAAAAGCAGGGCTTAAAGTTTTCTTTTAAAGGTGACATAAATTTTCACTTGTAGAGGTTCTTCTTTCTTCTTTTAGAGGAAGAGGATAATGGTATTCAAGATGACTCATCACCAGAGACAACTTGATTCTGCATGACAAACTTTACTAAACCAGAGGGCTTCTTTACTCCCCTAGAAGCCCAAACCTCTTTTCCTTTTGCATAGTCACTTCTGTACAACTTACCACCCTTTGTTAAAATGGTATATAAGTTCCCAGGTCTAACCACTTCTTTAGGCTTTCGTTTCTTTTCTGTGAAACCCCCACACACATAAAAATATAAAAATCTATATGCCTTTTTCTCCTGTTAACCTGTCTGTTGGTAATTTAATTAACAGGCCCCAGTGACATAATGTAAGAGGGTAGAGGAAAATTTTTCCTCCCCTACAGGAGGGGAAAAAATTTTGAGAAGCACTAAGTGAAACAGAACTGAAGAGGATCTCTTTCCTGCAGGACTTAGGGAAGGCTTTAACATGTGAAAATATGTTTTGAATTTCCAAGCAGAGAATAATTCACTATTTCCTAAACTTACTTGACCAAAGGTCCTCTTTTATCTCAAAGCCACATTAATGTGTCCAGTAAAGACGACGCCTATATTTGACAGCTCCTTTAACTTCTGAATTTTCCAAGTGCTCCCACATACACTGCATCTCATTTTGTCCGCACCATCTCTCAGGGAGTGGGCTGAGTGGGAATTATTCTGTCCCTGGAACAGTGGGAGAAACAGAGGTAGGGTCAGAAA
Organism: Procyon lotor; assembly: GCA_028646535.1. Classification (NCBI taxonomy): domain Eukaryota; kingdom Metazoa; phylum Chordata; class Mammalia; order Carnivora; family Procyonidae; genus Procyon; species Procyon lotor. The sequence continues at coordinate 13,445,375 of CM053608.1, forward strand.
CAGAAACCCCTCAACTCTGCTCTTTCCTCCAGACTGAGCATTCTCGCTGGTGTTAGCTAACTCAATTCTCCTGTCCATCAATGGCATCTCCTCTACAAAGCTGGAGATCGCCTTGAAAACACCTTCAATCTCTAAAAGTACTCTTTGAGAGCGTTTTGATGAAAATTGGGTATTACAGAACGCTTCCCCTCATGTCTTTATTTCATCTCCTCAATGAAATGGCAGAGGCCTGAAATCCATACCTGAAAATCAGACAAAATGCTAAGTCAATGGAAGGACAGTGATCTTTTTGAAATAATGAGGAATTTTCCAGCAGGTTTTAGGGGGCACTTTCTGGTTGACAAAAATGTTCCACAAAGAACATTCGTTGGTAAAGTAAAATCTTAGTCACTCAGAAGAAAAAGAGAGAAGTCTTACACGGGCACCACAGCTGATAAGGACATCCACAGCTGTGGGCCATGGCCCTGGGGGCTGGAGCAGGGCCACATAGAAGGGGGAAGAAGAGCTGGGCTTCTGTGCACCCCATGGTGATGGCGAAGGGAGAGAAGACAGTAGGAGATATATGTGATGGCCAACACATTCTGGACAGGATTCAGTGAACTGCTGGGCAACACCACAGAAAACCTGGTCTCTGGCTCAACACCCCATCCTACCACATGCTGAATTTCCAGTCCTTGGCAATTTGCCCAAAGGCCCTGCGTCCTGAAGTCAACACAAGGTCAGCGATGGTATTTTATGTGCCTGTTGACAACAGGTGCCCCGGATGGACTCTGAAAGCTCAGGACTTAGACCTGTGGCCCTATGAGGACTCTCCCACCAGGCCCCACCTTGGAAGGGGGACCCTCACAGGACCACTGCCCACACCAGCATACCCTGCTCAAGGTGTCCTGGGAGGGGTCAGGGCTGTTCACCAACCATAGCGCCACAGTCCTCTCTGATAAAGGACACCTTTGCAGAATGAGTTGGTCCCAAGGGGTGCGGTTTTTTCTATTTCTTCCAAAGGTACCGTATGTCTAGCAGGGCCTAGGATCACGTTAAATCATTTAGGGAAATCACTCAATGTAAGAAATAAGACGAGAAGTATCCCCAAGGGGAAAAATCTCCTTACCTTGCTTCTGAAATTACTAAGAGAGAAGAAGCAAACTGCCCTGCATGAGGGACCCGAAAAAGAACAAAACCGGTAACAAGAACTCTGTCCTCTAGAAACTCTTTATAGGAAAAGAGACCAGCTCTCTACTCCCCACAGCCGTCTCCTGTGACTTTTCTAAATTGAAAATTAGAGTGAAATTCATGCTTTTTTGTGTTATTTTAATTTTTGTTATTTTAACTTTGTTGATATGTAACTATATAAGGAAGTCTATTGAAAATATTCATAATGTGCCCTGTTTTAGAGAAAAGAATCTTTTGTTTGTTTGGCTTCACGTTTGATTTGGTGTTATCTGAGAAGAACCTATCAAAATAACATTCCATCCAAGCTTATTTATTTATTTATTCAGAGTTACCCACCAGGCTCAGCCATCTGTAACACAGCGGAATAGAGGAGCTAAACAAACAAGGCTTCTGGGGACCTAATGGTCCAAAGTCGGAGACATAAAGATCATGAATGCTGTTCATTTATTCATTAAATACAGTCGTTATTAAGTGCTGCCAAGTGAGCCAAGCGTTGCGTGTGGAGGATAAAACGACAGCAAAATCAGACACAGTTCCATCAGGCGTGCGTTTAGGGATCTGCTGAGAGCCAGTCCCCCTTGTTCTACAAACTCTGACAAGTTCTATAATTTGCTGTCGAAACTCACTGCCATCTAGAAGTAGCAAGTTAGGGATGCCTGGGTGGCTCAGTAGGCTTAGCATCTGCCTTGGGCTCAGGTCATGATTCCAGGGTCCTGGGATAAAGTCCCGCATCGGGCTCCCTGCTCAGACCCATTCCCCCTGCTTCTGCTCACTCTCTGTCTCTCTGTCTTTCTCTAACAAACAAACAAAAAAACAAATAAATAAATAAAATCTTAAAAAAAAAAGAAGAAGAAGAAGAAGCAAATTAGCAGAAGGAAAAGAGCTACCAGCTCCCTACGAGCAGGGACTAGACAGGGGATGCCACGGCTACAAAAACACACCCTAGAGTTCACAGTGCCCGGACTCAGGGCAGGTGCAGCGGGCGCAGCCCCCATCTCGACAGCTCCAGAGAGCCCGCCGGACCACGGTGCATTCCCTACTCCCTGCCTCTGCTATGTCTGCGAGCCATTGAAAAAAAAAAGCAAACAATGACTGTAGTTCCATTTGAGGTAGAAAGAGGTATAAATATGTTAGAGAGACTTCCAACAAAATGGTTAAAGATAAGGGAGATTCTGGCGGTAAAAGCACAAACCTTCGCTTTCTGGAAAACACCACGACCTTGAGTGCTTCCTTCCCTGGCGTTCTAGATAACTAAGGTTTTGCACTACTTTTCATTACAAGTATGTCTCTCTGCCTCTTTTCGAAGGGCTCCACTCTATCTCACTCAACTTGAAGGTTCACTTTAAGGCCAACCACGTGCAGAGAAGAATGAGACAATTCTGCACAAAACCGGTTGTCACAAGGAAACAGCTTGATTGTTAAGTCCCTGGGATTCTGTTACATCACTGACCACACTCCCACCCTCAAAAATCCACCACAAACACTTTTGCTGAAAAAGGCTTGAACACATTGGAAAATGTAAGTTAACAGTCTATTTTTCTTTGTTTTTACATTTGGAAAAAGATTCACTGAATGCCTGAATGCAAACCAGAAAGCACACCTCTGCTGGAAGGGAGCACAGGAGGTCTGAAGGAGATGTCACAACCTCTCTGGCCCCTGCCAGCACCATGCTGGGATTTAAAGATAAGACCCACCACCGTCCTTTGTTGGTTTCTTTGAGGCGAGGTAAAGTTGCCCTGCTAATTTAGCCAAAAGAAACAAGAACAATTCTCTGAAATTCACATCTCCTTTAAAGATGCAGGAAAGAAAGTATAAATAAACTTTTCAGCTCCAAGTTTCTCCAAATTAAAAAAAAGAGACAATTAAAAATATATGTCTTGTTCTCCTAGAGTCCTAAGTGTGAAATTTGTATTTCGTCAAGTGTAAATAATGAATTGTGACATCATCAAAATAGTTCCCATATCTGGGATTCTTTTCCAATAAGGTTAAAGCTATGGCCAACTCCCCTTCATTGCCCCAGGCTGACAAGAGACCAATGCGTGGTCTGGAGTAAGACTACTTCTGTTAAAAATCCTGCATCCCTACTTACTCCACAAATTACTCAACATTTCTAAGCCTCAGCTTGTCCATCAGGAAAACGGAGTTATGAGAACAACTCATAGGATTCTGTGAAGATCAAATGAAATAAAGGACATAGCAACAGAGCTCAGAGTAGGCAGTCAATTAACATTAGAATTTTTTTTTTCACCAGACTCTAAATGCTTTGAAGTCCCTGGTACACACTGGTGTTCAATAAATATTTTTAAATAAATGAATACATCAGTACAATTTAAATTCAGTAAAATGCCCATTTAACAGTATCTGTATTGCATTTTCCTTGCTAAGCAGTCATCTGACACAAGAGGCTATGACGAATCAAAAAAGATGTGTGAGACTAGTCCCTGCCTCGCCATCAAGAAATTTACAAACATAATTGAAATAAAGTGCACGGCACCATTAAATAGCATCCCATAAAGTTGGTGGAATCAAGTTAACGCCTATCCACCACCACCACCACCACCACCGCAATCACCAAAATGAAACACGGCTTTTACTGTGACAGTGAAAAAAGAAAAGTTGTGCTATTTATAGTCCCTGCGGCTTCTAAGAAACTGGCAACTAAAGTTTCACTGAGTGAAGGGATGGGTGTGGGGCTGTCACTCTGGAAAGGCTTGGAGAAGAGTTAAAATGTTCCAAATAAGATCAAACAACCTCACAGATAGAAACTTGCGTGTTTTTTTGTTTTTAACCTAGGGTGTAACTCAGAACAAAGACAATTGGGGAGGTGGGGGGGGGGGCGGTGGGCAGGTATAGAAGCAGCAAGGAGGGGTAAGGAAGATGGAGGGAGGGATCTGGTTTGCCCTGCCTCCCCCCCCGCCCCGCCCCGGGGCAAACAGATGTGAAACCAGGACATAGCTCCACGTGCAGCCAGACTCTCAGTTCCCAAGACTTGGTAATAGCCTCTGGTGTCCAGGACCGTTTCCTCCACGAGGAAACCTCTGAATACACCATAGGATTCATTTCCATGCATGGTGGTCAGCTATGTGCTTTCTCAACAGAATTCCAAGTGTTAGAACAGCAAGGACTAAGCTCTCCTGTGATGGCTGTCAAGCTTCTATGCTCACAATTACCCCCATAAGAATTCTGAAATTGCCCTCACACGCTTTAAGTTAACATCCAGAACTTTTCATCATGTGTTTAAAAAAGCTGCAAGGGATATGATTTCCAGCAAGATACATATTAACATTTTTAAATAAAATAAAAACATCATATTATACATATATCCAACAGAATACACACACACACACACACACACACACACACTGATATCTACCCTTGTGAATATGAAAATTTGTTTTCTATAAGGTTGGGACACGTACATGTGGGGTGTGTGTGTGTGTGTGTGTGATGTATAAAGGGAGGTTCACAGTGAAATTACTGAAGCTTAAGCTTCAGGACCCTTTAGAGCTCCATAAAGAAACTTATTAGCAATAAATTCACTTGGTCACACATCTTCGTACAACCTGCAAAGTTAAACTGCTTAAGCAATTAGTTACCACCACTGTCTCTTTCCACTCTTAACTTCTCCTTCCTCATACACCTTCTTGAACTGGATGACATTTTGTTGGTTGGGCATTTTTTTTTTTTTAAGATTTTATTTATTTATTTGACAGAGAGAGAGAACACAAATAGGCAGAGAGGCAGGCAGAGAGAGAGGGGGAAGCAGGCTCCCTGCTGAGCAGAGAGCCCGATGCGGGGCTTGATCCCAGGACCCTGAGATCATGACCTGAGCCGAAGGCAGAGGCTTAACCCCCTGAGCCACCCAGGTGCCCCTGGTTGGGCATTTTTAACTCATAATTTTTTATCCTTTTTCCTTTAAAAAAAAGCTCTTAAGTTTATACAGTGTTCGAGCCCCACAAAAACTGGCAGAGAGCAGTAAATACAAGATTGAGACACCAGCTACCTAGGCAGGGGGAGATCAAGAGAGAGTGGGAGAGAATAACACAAGTATATTTAAGTCACTCCCAGTATTGGAAAATCCTTGCTAGGGGCGAAACTACTACGAAGGTAGGACGGGGAGGACAGGGAAGAGGGAGGAATTAACAGGCTTTTCTTCCATTCACTCATTCTCCAGTAACTTGTATCTTCATTCCACTCCCCCCACCCCAAATATCTGTTCTAACAGAATATATCTTTATGTTTGAGAATAGTTTTCCTCATTCCATTCTATTTTGTACAATAAAAATATGTATGCAAATTGAAATTCATTTTTAGAATTTTTCTGTGACCATAATGCTCTTAGAGTACAAAAAACATTTCTGAGCTGAGTTATTAAGATTACCTTTGGTTGACAACTGATCAAGACGACACAAAGATTTTTACAAATTTCACAAATAATGCTTTATATATATATATATATTTTTTTTAAAGATTTTATTTATTTATTTGACAGAGAGAGAAGGAGATCACAAGTAGGCAAAGAGGCAGGCAGAGAGAGAGGGGGAAGCAGACTCCCTGCTGAGCAGAGAGCCTGATGTGGGGCTGGATCCCAGGACACTGAGATCACGACCTGAGCCGAAGGCAGAGGCTTTAACCCACTGAGCCACCCAGGCGTCCCTGCTTTATATATTTTTAAAGATTTTGTTTATTTATTTGACAGAGAGAGAGAGATCACAAGTAGGCAGAGAGGCAGGCAGAGAGAGAGAGGGAAGCAGGCTCCCCTCGCTGAGCAGAGAGCCTGATGCGGGGCTCGATCCCAGGACCCTGAGGTCATGACCTGAGCCGAAGGCAGAGGCTTTAACCCACTGAGCCACCCAGGCGCCCCTCACAAATAATGCTTTAAAAGGCCGAGTAAAACTTAAATGAAAATGCATCTATTTTTTTTCCTACTTTTCATTTTAATAATATGAACACTGAGAAACTTCGTTCACGTAAATTAGTAGATGGGGATGGGAGAGTTCTATCATAGCAACGTAACGCCCTTCTTTCCAATGTCTCTCTAAATCCCACAGTAATCTGTTGATCACTTACGGGAAGAGATCACTTGATTTCTTGAATAATTTGATTCCTTGACAACTTGAACTCCCTCACTTTGAAAGTGAGGAAAAAAGAAAAAAAGTTCTTTGCTTTTTTGAAAGCAAAGAACTGAAACCACCCGATCGACAGAGGACTTGTTACCTGCACTAGTCACGTGTGTCATCGACAACAGCCTTCTGCGTTCTTCCTTAAGCACCTGGCCGTGTTTGGCAGCCGGCGCCATGGAGTCAGGCCAACCTCCCTGCAAAGGGGGCAGGTGGGGAGGGCCTGGAGGATGAACGAGTGGAAAAGACTGGAAAAGAAGAGCCAGCATGGGAAGTTCTCAGGGAGCTCACTTCGAGAAATGAGTAATGGGCAGCTGACAATGGAGAGTTTGATTCCCTCTGACAATCCCTGCTCAACACCTCTGGAAAAGTCTCTGTGTGCACAGAGCCCAGACGTGTACAAAACCCTAGTCCGAGGTGCCACAGAATCCTACATGAGGCATTGGTGCAAATTCACACATTTGCTCTCACATCTCTCCCTCCTATTGTCCTTTTCAAAAGGGAAAAAATAGAAAAATGTCTATGTATGTCCTGTAAAAATAATGAAACAAAATGTCAAAAGGATTTGAATGCACCTTTTCCAGTGTACTAAAAAACCTGAGGCTTCTGGTGTTTCCATTTACGTTTGAAAAATAAATTAGAATCTTAATATGCATATCATCTTCTTCCAAATATGGAAAAAGTGACCATTTTCTAATTCATATTAATGTAGGTGAAATTAAAAGACATGAAATTATAATTGACACACTTTACAATTGGTTTCATAATATCCGTTATTTTTGTCAAAGTGCCTCATGTTTTTGTGAAGTCATGTATCCATGAGTGCAAAAATATGGCAAAATTAATAAAAGTTTTTTGAATTAGAAAATAATAATAGTAATAATTATTATTATTATTTCAAAAGCTACAAAAGAAAAGCCAGTAAAATGAACTCCATTCTCTCATTGACAGTTGGAAATATATTAGCTATTTTTTTTAAAAAGTCCTTCAAGCCATCAGGTGTTAATATTCAAAATAGGTTTATTCGGAAATCTTTAAGAAGGATCCTGGGCCAGATCTCAGCTGCCAGTTAAGGAATAACGCTGAGTCTGGGAGGATCCCGTCCACCAAGCCCGGAAGACCGGAGGCTGGCTGCCCTACAAGTGCAGGTGATGAACCAGAACGTTGCTCTGTGCAAACTCACTCACCCACACTCGATTTCTGTGCCCCAGCCCTTAACATCATTCAACGGACTACACTCCTGTTCCTGCCAAAAACAAGGCTGAAGAAATTGATACTCGAGAGAAACAATTGGGGTCATGGTCAATACCCATTGCTCTGCCTTTTCTCAACACATAAAGCTACGGAAAAGCAAGACACCTAAACTAAGACACCTTATCAGCTCAGCTCCCCAGGGAAATGCCATGGCTGACGTGTGATTTTATATGATGCTTTTCACTTTCACAAAGGGCCGATGAATGGCACAGGCTCATGAAGCTCAGGTCATTTTCTGGGGAAAAAAAACACCATGGAAGATATTGTCCAATATAATACTCTTAAGATCAAATAAATTTCTCCTATAATTTGAGGGCAGGAAAGGAGAAGACACCCGTTTCCCAGTGAACAGGCATGATCCTTATACAGATAAAGATGACATGACATATTTTATTCCCTTTTGCCTTGGCCCCAGAAAATCCACATACACAGCGAATGGACAGTTACAAAAACTATCTCGCTCCCTCTTATAATTACCCTAATGAGCATATACTCCCCAATAAGTGCCAGCCCCCGGGCCAATGGAGACAGGTTGGGGGCCCAGAGCACTCACCTGAGCTTTTCATCCTTCCACTCTTCCCTAATCAGATGTCCTGCAGAGTTCAAGTGGTCAAAGGACCACCTACCCACCTACTGAACCAAGCACAGTTCAGTTTCTTTTCTTGTGACCTAAACCCCTTTCCTCCAGCTGTGTTTTAACACGATTACAGATTTTGAAACTGGTTTCTGGTCCAAAACAAGCACAAACTAAACTAGACCATTTTGCTTGAAACCTTCGAGAGCAGGTGGCAGCCGAGGGAGGGCCATGTGGCCTCCAGCAGGGACTGGAAGGGCTGAATTACTTTATGAGAAGCTACACGCAAAACACATGATCGGGGCGCCTGGGTGGGGCGTCTGCCTTCTGCTCGGGTCATGATCCCAGGGTCTTGGGATTGAGCCCACATGGGGCTCCCTGCTCAGCAGGGTGCCTGTTTCTCCCTCTCCCTCCATCCCTCCCCCAGCTCAAGTAATCTCTCTCTCTCAAATAAATAAATAAAATCTTAAAAGAAAAAAAAAAGGAAAAGAAAGCAAGATCAACAGCCCCAGAATAAAAAAAAAATTAAAAAAAATAAAATAAAATAAAAAACAGCCCCAGAATACAGGCCTTAAGGCAAGACATAAGTGGAGTCACTTCTAAAGATTCTTCAATAAGCCTACAGAGAAAATAAGCCCGCCGTACTCAGTGAACAATCATTTTTAAAACAGTGAGAAATGATAGCCTAAATGCTGGCTTGATCTACAACGAAATGGCATAATCGAAGTTACTGAAATAAATGAAACATAAATTCAAGATACGGTAGAGCCTATCCTAATAAAAACGCAGTGGGGATTTTTCTTCCCGTTTTAGCTAATCAGAGAAAATAAACCATCAGCTTGTAGAATGCTATCATAACAGGAAAACAGCAGCAAGGAGGTAAATCGACATGAATCTATTAGACTAAATAAATACCTGCAGGATAAGAATTAAGTTGACTTTCCTGTCCAACTTTCTTTATCAAGATTAAAACTACTTTGAAAGTTCTCCTTAAAGGAGTTAGAAAAATACTTC
>CM053608.1:13455006-13517192 GCA_028646535.1 Procyon lotor
CAGAGAGAACCAATTACCTTATGGTCTCACTTACATGCTGAGCGCAAAGAAAAACATGGAGGGCATTATGAGAAGGAAGGGAGGGGTGAATGGGGGGAAAACCAGAGGGGAAGATGAACCATGAGAGACTGTGGACTATGAGCAACAAACTGAGGGTTTTGGAGGGGAGGGGGGTTGGGGTTGGGCGAGCCTGGTGGTGGGTATTAAGGAGGGCACGTATTGTATGGAGCACTGGGTGTGGTGCAAAACAATAAATCTTGTAACACTGAAAAAAATAAATAAATAAAAATATAAATAAATAAATAAATAAATAAATAAATAAAAACTTTAAAGGTGTGAATTGTATGATTTCTAAATCATAGCTCAAGAAAACTTTTAACAATGAAAAGCAATACCAATATGGGCTTTGTGTGGAATTTTCTTACCCAACCTGTCTCTACATTTTTTTTTTTTTTTTGCATTTTTAAAAATTTTTTGGTGGAATAGTTGTGTTTCGGTCTCCACTTCTAATGAAAGGTTTATGGCGATCATTGCTGCAAGCTGAGTTTCCATAACAAAAATCAGTACAGGTAAGACAACATTGCTTTGGGGTCGAGTCTTACCCTCTTCCAAAATAGAAACAAAAACGAAAGCAGAAAGAGCGAGGGATAACTTCTCACAATTCAAGCAGGCCACGCTCTGTCAAACAAGATGCCTTTTCATTGTCTATCACTGAGTGCTCCCCCTTAGGACAGCTGCAGGGCGAGCTACAGTGTCTGTCCCTGAACTACCCTCAGGGGAAGCAGAAGATACTATTTCTTCTGGGACCCAACAAGCTTGACCACTTTCCTCCTGGTTTCTCAAATACAAAGCAAACTAGTGTTTTAAACCTGGATTGATGACAGGGAATTTGACGAAAGACGGTATCCAGATAATACATATTTATACAGACGTTTAAACAATTCATACTGAGACTAGTCTACATCAAAAATAGTTGACAAGGCAGAATGCTTTTCGCCATTCATGCCATGTGTTTACAGAACAGTCTGCCATAGCTGAATTCCATTTACTGTCCTTCTTCTAATACAGGGTTACTGTGTCCCCAGCCAACCCTATAAGACACATTTGCAGCTATGAACAAGAATGTCATTTTCTTTTTATGTCAACGATTTCTATTGATCACATCATATGTAATCCATTCATTTCCTAGATTGCTGTCCGGGGCCCAGAGCGGCTATATTTAAACCATGCCTGATGTGCAGAAGAAAAATAAAACTCGACTTTTAAGGTTTTTAAGGTTGATTTTGTAACAGATCAGGGTCTCTATTTTTCACATTTTCCTTTAAATTCATTTAAACTGGGAGGATTTCAAATTTGATGAAGTTCCGTCTCTTTCTCTCTCATTTTTTGACTGGAAATTGCCATGCTCGTATAGAATAAATACAAAGACTGGCAATTCTGAAAACTGAAATAGAAGTAGTGTATCTCCCTTTAAAGTAGTATCATTTAAAAAATGGAAAGGAGAGCATATCCATTTGAGATCGACCCGACAAACTGAGTTCCCATAAAGGCTAAATGCCATATCCAAGGCTTGATGATAAATCATTAGTTTGCCAATCGTCTAAGATGTGTAGTAAGTCATCTTGCTTTATTCAGTTTACATCAGGGTAATGAGTGTTTTTCCAAGTTTCTGATATTTCCACAGCTCATAAGTAATGAGATTACCGGCAGAGGCTGTATTATAACCTCATTTCTGGGGGAGATTTTACTTGATTTTTATTTGTTTTCCATAGCAAATCAAAGTCTGAATGCCACTTCAAAAGGGCAAAGAATTTCACTGAATTGGAAAAAACCATAGTCCCCAAACTTAGGGATAGCCATTTGCGAAACCCGTGCATTTTACCCCAGTATAATGCGTCTGTTCTCCTTCGACCCATTTCAAGGAGGAAAAAAATCAAGACCACAGTTATTCCTGCATAATCCACCCCGCTCCCAACTTACTTTGCTTATTTCAAATCCGCTGCGGCAGAAAGTACCTTTAAGGAGAACAGACTTTGCCCATTCCCAAACACATGAGAAAACAAGAACTGCGCCCCAGCTCCTGTGGGAAGAGAGAGCATCATCAGTGCCTCCTTTCCCTTTCTTTCCCCACTATTCCTTCTGGATGCCAGTTTCACCCGGTTCCACGCATCTCCTAACCTCAGAGAGTCTAAACCAGCTGGAGCTGCAGCTGTTGGCTGGTCCTTCCCTTGAAACAATGGGGCTTAAGCGGCAAAGCAGATGCATTTTTAAAAGTTGAGCTGTAAAAGATAAAACCGTGTACATCACCTTTAGAATAGTTTCTGAACCGCCTCTCTCACATCTCCCTTCTTTCGCTCAACTATATAGGAGGCTTCCGGAAAGTAAGGCTTTGCCCTGGAATGATGGTTCTCGAACTTCAGACTGTATCAGAGGCACCTGGAAGACTTGCTAACATACAGACGGCTGGGTCCTGGGCCCAGACTCTTTCATTCAGTTGGTCTGGAACGAGCCCTGAGAATCTGCATTTGCAGCAAGTTTCCAGGTGATTCTGATGCTGCCGGTCCAGCACCACACACTGAAAACTACTAGCCGAGACAAAGAACAAATTGCTAAAGGGAGACAGAAAGATCAGGAAATTAAGATTGTAATGGACATCACCTCTAGCTGTGTGACTCTGGGAGCGCTGAGTTCCGTGGTACAGGGAGATTAACACAGGAAGGCAGAGTTAAGAGCAGACCTTATGCTCTTGACTAATTTCCCTTCTCTGCTGGCCCTTTAAGATACTCACATTAAAAGTATCAAAGAAAGCGAAATTATGCAAATACGTAATAAGATTATTTTTAGCCAGTCAGCTCTTCAGATTCCCCTGCATCTTGGCTGCTTGTAGAGAGTTATGCAATAGGTGCCTGAATCAGACAGATTGGGGTTCAAGTCCTGCCTTACTTGCTGTGCATCCTCCAGCAAGTCGGGGAATCTCTGTGTTCTCTTCTCTCTTATATCAAAAATGGGAACAACAATCGAAGCTCCCTGTAACATTGCTATGTGGATACAGTTTCATTCTGCGTGTGCGTTTATTGGAACATACACAATGAATGTTAGCTTCTTACATGAAAGGTCCTATCTCCTCGCTTTGCTGTGAGAATATTCAATATTCAATATGTTAAATATCATACAACCTGTTTGATAAAATAGGTTCAGTTATTACTGCCATAAATATCAAGTGGCTACTATGTGGAGATGTATAATATTATTTAAGTATCTTAAAATAAGTTCCTGTCAAGAAAATTTTCTGCTATAAATATTATTTCAATTTGGAAAATTTTGACTTTTCGTGAACTTACATTTAAGAAAAATACTTGTCTCCAAAATTGCCTAACTCAGGAAATTGAGAGGATATGTTTACTAACCACAAATTTTGTTTTGACAGACACTAAAATAATAGAATGGAGGAAACAAGGGGTAAGTATTCTGCAGATACCTTGGCCTTATATTATTAAGGGTATATTTTAGACCCTCTTAAAGACCACAAACACACTTTTCCCCAAAATCATTATATTTATGTAACAAAACAACAAGGAACAAATTTGGCCAAGGTGTCCTATTTTCAGTTCACGGTGATGTTATTTTTTTCACCCATCATGTCAGTCAGAAACTTAATGATGAGTTAGTAGCAGGAGCAATGTTCCACCTATCAGTTCTTCCCAGTTCCCTGAGTAAATGCACCCTTCCACTAACTGAGCCCCCAAATTTATCAGGCCTCATTTTTTGAAACATAGGATGAAAGCACTCAACTCTGGGAATGACACACTTTTGACTCAATAATAAAAGGTTAACATGCTAGATAGTGCAGTTTCTTGATTTTGCCCCTCGTATGGCCTTTGTTCTTACCACCTCTCAGGATTTCCCACCCCCAGGAAGGGATCAGAAACATATTTCAGGAGCTGGGTGGAGGTCTGAGATACAACCTAGTCCAGCTGAGGCCCAGGAAGTTTGAGTTCCCTGCCTAAAGCCAAGTGCTCTTGAGGGCACTAAACACAAATATCCTCACCCCCCATCTACTGTTTTCCCTGCCTCATTGGCCTCCACATTTTGCTTAAGGGGAATTTCAACAAAGAATTCATTATCAGATTTTATAGACCCCTGGACTTCAAAAACACTTCCCAATGCCAGTTAACAGTGACATGTTGTTAACTATTAAGAAATATTAAGAAAAAAAAAAGAATGAAAGAAAGAAAAGAAAAGAAAAGAAAAGAAAAAGAAAAAGAAAAGAAAAGAAAAGAAAAGAAAAGAAAAGAAAAGAAAAGAAAAGAAAAGAAAAGAACGGAAGAAGGGGTGGGGAGTTAGCTTTGTAGCACTAGCAGGTGTCTCAGAATCTATGAAACTATGGAGATTCCGAAATCCAGAACTCAGGGAGAGAAGAGATTTGACTCCCTAATAAAAGTGCATATTATCCCAAATCCTCTAAGAAACCAGATCCTAAGGATTGTACTTTGGAAATCTGCTTGGGCAATATTTTCCTTTAATTTTCCCTAAAGCATCTTACAAAACCATAGTTCTCCCAAGTTTCTACTGAAACTTAAAATCTGAGCTTCTCTACATGGAAAGAACATTATTTAACCTGCTTTTATATATCAAAACGCTCCGACACAGCCTGCTATCGAGACCTGTGGCTTCTGCGACTGAGGGGGACTTTTGAGGTGAAGTGTGGCATCTCCAGCCCATTGGAGTCTTTTCCGCCCGATTTGGTCCAGCGCCTCGGAGGCTTCGCTTTGCGCACCCGCTCGCGGCAGGCAGATGCCGGATGTCTGCCCGGTGGCTCAGGGTCATCACCTCGGACCTTTGCAAGGAGCTGGCGCCTCCCCAGGCTCTCCACTCCCTCCGCCTCCGTAAAACCTCTTCTGGCCACCACCGGTGAGAGATTTGCAGCCTCCCTGGGCCCGGACGCGCTCCAGCCGCGGACCCGGGACTGGGCGAGCGCTCGCCTGGCCCTGGCACCGCCCTCCCCGCGCCCGCACCCAGCTGCGGGTCACGCCCTCTCTCGGCAGCCTCTTTTCTCTCTCCCCGTAACCCCCTCCTCACCTCTGCTAAAAATAGGCGGCCTCGCTTCTAAGAAACCAAGCACAACCGCCCCCCACCCCAAAAGTTCTGACTTGAGACACACGCAGCGCAGAGGATCTTCAGGTCAAGGCAGGTGACACTGCCAGCCAGGCTGACCCGCGCCCTCGGATAGCCCCGGACCCCACCCCCCCCGGGGCGCAGCGGCTCCCCGCGTCCCCCTCGCTGTTGCCGAAGGACAAGCCAGCCCAGGGTCAGCACGGAGCCGGTTAACTGCCCCTGGGCCATCGAGCCCGCAAGCAGGAGGGGGACTCGCGGGGCGGAACTGGCAGAACCGAGCGGGGCGAGGAGCGAACCCCAATCCCCCGCACGACCTGGAGTGCTCACGGGACAGAGAAAGACGGTCATTGACCCTGCCACAGGGCGGGGGACGGGGGGGCCTTCCCCTCACCGCTCCCCACACCTCCAGAAAACACACACTCGTACACACCCACAAACACACACGCCTGCACTCCGCCCCAGACCGGGAGGCAGAGGCGGGGAAGGTATGCGGTGCCCCGCCCGGTACCTGCCCCGCGCGCCACCCAGGCAGCGCCTCCGCCCCGGGGCAGAGGGACGGACGCGCGGAAGGAAACTGGCACCCGGGGGTCCCACCTGGGGAGCCTCGGGGCGCCGGCGGGCGGTCGCAGCGCCACAAGTCCCCGGCGCGCCCCCTCTCCCCCCACCCCGCCCGGCCACAGCACAAGTTCGCGCGGCCGACGCCGCCCTCGCCCGCCCCCTTTCCTTACCCAAATACTGCCGCAGGTCGAGCAGGAAGCGAGGGGGTCCCCCGCTGAGCTGATAGAAGAGGGAGCCCAGGCAGAAGACCAGCAGGGTGGCCATGCAGAAGCCGTAGTCCCGGAGGGAGAAGCGCAGGAAAGGCAGCAGGGAGACCCGGCGCTTCCAGCTGCCCAGGCCCGGAGGGGCGCCCCCCAGAGGGGCCCCATGGGGCCAGGGATCCCCGCCGCCGCCGGGATGCTGCTGCTGCTTCTTCTTCATCGCCTGCTCCGCCGCCTCGCACAGCCTGCCCGTGCCAGGAAGAGGTCACCCATCCGCCTGCGAGGAGGAGAGCCCGGCCGGCCGGCTGCACATGGGCAGGGCCGCGCGGAGGGCAGCCCGGGTGGGGGCGGGGAGGGGCCGAAGTTGCCGGGCTCAGGAGACTTTCCTCGGCATGGTCCCCGCCGCGGCGGCCCGAGCGGCCGAGGTGCCCGGCCCCGGCTCGGCCCGCGCCCGCGCCCGCTAGCGCCCCCGCGCCCGGCGCCCCGCCGCGCCTCGGGCTCGCTCGCGGCCGCCGGGGCTCGCCTCCAGCGCCAGCGTGGACCCCCCGGCTTTGTGTCTGTCGGTCTCGGCGGGTTTTGTCCCGGTTCAGACTCCTCTAAAAGACGGCAGGGAGGAACAGGAGGCGGACACCAGCCCCTCGCTCCACCTCCTTGACAGGGGTTTTCCTCCCTCTCCTCCCCTTTCCCTCTCCGGCTCTCCGCAGCCCTCTCTCTCCTCCCTCTTCCCTCCCTCTCGGCGCTCGGGTCTCCGGGTTTCTCCCGGGTGTCACGTTACTGCCTCTGACCGGGGGGCGAATTGGGGCGGGGGGGCGGCGATTATTCGCAACTAGGAAGAAAGTTTCTGGGTGTTTTTCTCCTTCCCCCCTTGCTCTACAATCTGGCCTCAGTTTCTGCGCCACCAGCGACCTCTTGGGGGCCCCGCTGACTTCCCTCTCGTAAACAGTCTCCGGCAGGAAGAAGCACGACTTCTTTAACTATATATATATATATATATATATATATTTTTTTCATTTCAGAAACTTGATTCTCCTTCTATATCCTGAGCTGCTTACAAAAGGCCGGTAAAAGCTACTTGGGTATATATTCCAGATTTCACTGAGATGGTCGAAGAGCAAGTGGTGTGAGTTAAAATTAAACATGCCCCATGGGCCAGGCTCAGTGCCCCGACTCCTGGAAAAGAAAGGAAAGAGGATGCTCCTTTCTTGCTCGACCTGGCTCTTCAGCTACTCCTCCACAGAGCTGCTCCTCCAGGTAGGGACAGGAGAGGCAAGACTCAAGGAGGTCCTTCCTCTAGCAGAGATGAAGGGGAAGGGCCCTTACATACCCATTTCAGCGCTGCCTCCCTTCCTTCCACAGGAAGCTTCTGGACCTGAAAGAAAACCTCCTAAGGTAGCATCTAACACAGATCTGGCGAAAGGGCTGCTCTCATCAGCTACACTTTTAGTAAGAATCATTTGTTGCTATATAGAGAAGCTGCACCCCCTGAGGCTGAAGTGACTTGCCCAAGGACACAGAGCTCCTAGGAATTGGGGTGGGAGCCACAGCCATCATATCTGTTTCACCCTCAAGCCCATTGGCCTAACCACTGCACCGCACTATCTCCCAGCCAGGACCCTTTTCCCATAATTTGCACAATGATTGGAGGAAAAGATATAGCTCACTGAGCCCAGGCCACCCTGAGAAACAGACACCTTGGGTTTTGGTGCCTCTCATCTCTGGCTCCCTTCTCATTCCAGTAGCAGAGGACCAGTGGCAAGGAAGAATCAGCAGCCGTGACCTCTATGATGCTAAGACTGTTTTCCTGAAAACCTTTTTAAAGGTGGGTATCTGAAAACTTTTCTGTGGAAATTTGGGGAATAGGATCCTAAGAGCAAGAGCTTATAATCTAAGAGTAATAGGGCTTAACCATAATCCATACATACCTGTTGCTCCTAATCTCTCAAGAAGACACATAGATCACACACACACACACACACACACACACACACACACACACTCTACCTTCCAGTTCTCTGCCTTAGCCCACTTCCTCAGGAATCAGAAGGCTGCTTTGGGACCCCAGGGGAAGGGAAGTCCCTTTGTTCTGTCACCAAAAATCCTGAATAGACAGACTCTTAATGGTTTGTTTCACATTTATTCCACGAATCAGAGGTTTATTTGGATTAATATGCACATTTGAGAAATGCGAATGGTCCCCGAGAGAATTAAGCCAATCAGTCATTGCCCATTAATGCGAATTACTTTAATCACCACACTGAGTAGCCCAGAATAGGCTCTCAATTAATAATTTTTGCGTTAATGAAGAGGGACGGAGGGATGGGAAAGCAAAGCAATGTTGATAATGTTTCAGAGACCACCTTTGACAAATCAGACCTGTACCTGTGGCCCGGCCCCGTGAGATGAATGTTTTTCATTAGATGTGCTGTGCAAGGTCCTGCGTGCTCACAAGGCCTGCCCAAAGTATAGAGACTTCTCTCCCAGAACGATTTGGGAAACCTTCCAGTTCTTTCCCCTCAACAAAGGAATCTGAGCAAGAGTGAGGTTATAACAGGGATAAGAGGCAGGAAGAAAGTAAACAAACAGCTGTAAAAGGAAGTAAATATGAGAATAAGTGGGTTTTTTTCAATTGTGAAAAAGTTATGAGGCAAGGACAAGAGAACGAGGCCCAGCTTTGAAGAGACACACTGTGACATGAAGAATTTTAGAAAGGAAAAACAGGTCAGTTTTTAAAAGATTGCATTAATGGACTAATCACCTTTAAAAACTCAGGAAGGGAAAGGAACCAAGAAACAAAGAAGTTCCACATGGAAAAAAAAAATGCCTCGTATTTTCAACAAACAAAAACTTAGTTTTGGGGGTAAAACTTTGCTCTCTGAAGTCCTATGAATGTCCCATTAAGGAAAACAAAACAAAACAAAACCTTTTAATCTGACTCTCTGACTTATACTGATGAATGGTATCTTTGTTCAAACCAGTTAATAAATCAACTCATTATAGAAATTTGTGAATAATTGTTAGTCTTATAGTTAATTTACTTTAACACCTTGACCTCTTTGCAGTACCTTGGACTTCTCCATCCCTTCTCTCTTCAGTGACTTTTCCTTTCTCTCGTCCAAGCCCCGCATTTTCGACAGTAGCCCCCTCCGACCATCAACTCCTGTCCTTCTGCTTAGTTCCTCAAGTGCCCACACTCTGGCCATTTTTCAGCCTTTTCAGGAACCCTCCACTTTTCAATTCCATCATTCCCCTTGTGCGTTCACTTGCTTCCTTCTCCAGTCTTGATTCCTGATCCTTCCTTGTGATCCCCAACTTGCAAACAACCCTTCATTCATTCCCTGCTTCCTTTCGCTTTATACGGTCCATACTTGCCTGGCAAAACCCCGTCAGCGGTGCCGCTGGACTGGACTGCACAGACGGACTCCAGTGTTGCTAACTGCTTCACTTTAAATTAGCCCCAATGTCCAGCGAAGCTCGCTCATTGCCACCCAGCAAACCCACATTCTAAAATGACTACTTCACCCTTCTGTCTCTCTCCTCCCATCTCTACCCTCTACCTCCATCCCTTCAGTCTCGGCTGACGACGTGGCCTCATCCTTTATTGAGAGAATGGAAACAGTAGAAGGGAGCACCTCCATTTTTCCACCAGCGTACGGCCCATGCTCTCTACCTGCCCTCCCGTCTCACTGTGTCCCTCCCTGCTTCTGGCAAGGCCAGTTTGCCACTGCCCTGGACTCTTGATTCTGCCCCAGTCCAGCCCCACACGCCCACACTGGACGCAAAATCTGGGAGTCTTCCTTACTTTTTCTCCTCCCCTCACTCCCTAACCCATCCCGTTGCAAGTCCTAAAGGCTCTACCTTCAAAAACATAGGAGAATCTGCCTTCCTGCGCTACCACTCTGGTCCACCAGCCCTCTCACCTGGAGCATTGCCCTGGGCTCTGGTATCGGTTATGTTCGGGTTCAGCCGGGTAGAACTAAAAAAAAAATCCCAAATAACAAAGGCTTGAACAACATGAGTGTGCATTTCTCCCTCGTGTGAAATGAGTCCGGAAATAGGCAGTGCGGAGCTTGTGGGGCATCTCCACACTCTCATCCGGGAGCTATCGGAGTTTTCAGTTCCACCATCCTCATGTTAAAGGTCACCTGATGATTCAAGATGGCCACTGGAGCTCCAGCCTTTATGCTTATGTTCCCAGCTGGCGACAGGAGGAAGCAAAAGAAGAAAAAAGACTTCCCCTCAACCAAGTAGGCTGTTTTAAATACTGTTGCAAAAAGGCTACCAATTGTCTTCTTACAGTTCTTTGGCCAGAACCAGTCATGGGACTATGGTCCAGTTCTAAGGGAGATCCAAGAAACAGAGATTTCAGCTGGGCACACAGCCACCACCAAAAAAATCAGCATTCTAGTACTAAAATAGGAAAGGACTAGTGGCAATTAAATGGTCACCAGCAGTTCCTGCCATTCCTCCTTGCTGCTCCCAGCCTCTCGCCTTCTAGTCACCCTCCTCACAGCAGCCAGAATGTCACTCCTCTGTTCTAAACTTGCCCATGGCTCCCACAACACTCAGACGAAAAACCCAAGTCATTCCGGTACCCTACATGGCCCTTTGCAATCTGGGCCCATTGTCTCCCTGACCTCGTCTCCTATCACTTTTCCCTACACATCCTGCCCCATCGTTGTTCGCCAAACAAAACCTTCTCTCCTATCTGGGCCTTTGTATTTATAGACCCCTCTGTCCAGAAAGTTCTTTTCCCAGATCTGTACATGGCTTGCCCTTTGCTTTCCTTCCCATCTCTGTCCAGCACTACCTTACAAAGCAGACTTTCCTAACTGCCCCATACATAATGCGCATCCACACCTACATTCCTTATTCCCTTCAGCTCCTTTCGTTTTCTCCATAGAACTTACCGTAATCTGAAATGTTGGTATTTTTCATTTGGTGTGTATCTCTCATCCCTGGAAGACAAATACGATTTTGTCTCATTTGTTAACTGCTCTTTCCCCAGAACCTAAGCTAGGGCTGACACTTGGTGTTCACTCAATAAATAGTTGTTGAAAGAAAGGTTGGTTTCTAACATGAAGGAATTGAATGCAGTTCAGGGAGTCAAATCTCATTATTCCATGGATGGCCAGTAGAGGATGAGAGGTAGGGGGAATGGAGGGCAGATATGTATCCTGCTAGAACATTCAAACAATCGTCAAAGGAATTGTTTGACGTTAGAAATATATTTATTAAAGGAAAAAAAGATGGATGGAAGGAAGGAATCCTCATCACCTCCATGACCCCCAGTCTAGTTAGCAATTCATCCATTCCCTGCGATTATGAACGCCTCATGGAATCATAAAGGGGAAATGAACCCACGTGTCTTGCCTGATGTTACCATTTCCCTTGACAGAAGTATTACTTATCTTCAGCAGTATTGCTCATTTCAGGGATTGAGGAATTCACGCTCTTGGAAAGCCAAACTCTCTGAGCTTTGGCTCTAGAAGACCACTGGGCTATGTTTGCATCCTCTTCTTTCACTGTCTTGCTAAAAGTAGGACTGTTTCCAGGAAAGTTTTTGAGTTGGAATGTCCCTATTGCAATGATGGTAAATCACAAGCCAGCCTGATCTGTTTCTCTGCCTTGGAATTGTGCAGTCAAATGAGTTAACAAGGTTTTAATAAGATTAAAATTTCACGAGTTTCCAGGCTCGTGGATCCTTGGTCATTGTGTCTATGGGACTTGGTCTTGGGTTCTCTGTATACTCATCAGTATGCAGCACAGAGCTACACACACAACAAGAACAAGGGTGCTCTCCAGCTACAAACCCGCATTATTCTTCCCCCTTTCTTGTGTTGATAAAGCATCAACACAGAAGCAAGCAAAGAGAGAAAGAAAACGTTCAACAAAAGGGACTTTTAAATATCAGATATTTTGTAATGAATAATAATAGCCAAACTGTTAGCATCACTATGTTTCTAGCATGTTCTAATCCCTTTACATGAATTAAGTCATTTAATTCTGACAACTTCGTGCTATAAGTAGTATTATCTTCCCCATTTACAGATGAAGATACAAACCATAAGGATAATGAATATTACCTATGGGAGACCTGGTCTGGGAGGGCTTCCTGGAAGAGAAGGGCACATGAACTGGATTGCAGGGTAAGTAGGATTTATAGCTGGGCAGTAGCCCAGAGGGCATTCCAAGTAACAAGAAAGGACTGAGAAAGATCACAAAAATGTGTCTGGGGGACAATGGTGAGCCTACCTGGAGAAGAAAGGTAGAGATTTGTGGCTGCATCATTGCTAAAAATGGGGGACCTCAATCACAGTAAACCAACTGCTGTTTGTGGATTCCCTTCAATCATTTCAGGGATTGAGGAATTTACGCTCCTCCCCTTTGTGCCAGGGCTCATAGGCCTTTTAGCACTTAGGCAAGTATTCAGCAAAAACTCTTGATTCTATTTCAATTAAACAGATGCTGCAGAGAAAATGATGTTAATATAGGGAATCCACAAAAGATAGGCATGACTTAGCTTTTTGCAGAAAGAAACCATTTATCCAAAATGTACTATAGCTATAGCCAGCATTGCATAGTCCTAATACGGACGCGGCAAGTCCAGTTCTCCAACTCTGAGAAAAGGGAGGGCTCCTAACAGGCATTTTTCTTTCCATAGTGAATTTTCTTTAGAAGTCTTTGTTCAGTCAAGGTGCCTGGGTGGCTCAGTCGGTTAAGTGTCCAACTCCTGGTTTCGGCTCAGCTCGTGATCTCAGGGTCCAAGATGGAGTCCCACATCGGGCTCCGCGGGGAGTCTGCTTCCCCTCTCCCTCCCCCTCTGCCCCTGCCCCTGCCCATGCACACACACACACACACACACACACACACACACACACACACTCTCTAAAATAAATAATCTTTTTTTAAAAAAATCTGTTTAGTCTACATAAAAGCCCTTAAAAAATTAGGTTTGTTTACAATCAAAGAAAAACATTTTTAATAAGTCCAAGCGTTGAATGTCTTACCTGAATAGGTAAGAGCTTTATTGCTTCAACAGTACAGATTGCTGTTTGGACCATATTTTTAGATCTCTTGGCAGTAGAAATTATTATGCTAACCTTAGAGCAGATTGTCTGGCTGATTTATTTTTCACCATGCTCAGAAGAGGTTCCCTACTGCATCCAAGTTTTTGTTTATATTTTTCCTATAAAAATTCTTGGCTAGACTTAAATCTATGTTAATATAGTTTAAAATTAATATATTCCTTTCAATCATGCACTAAATAAACATGTAGCACTATTGTGTGCCTACCACTCCGCTAATTACCACAAAGCAAAACAGAAAAGTGTCACACCAGATGTTCAGCCTTCAAAGAATTCACCATCTTTTCAGGAAGAAAGGATTGTCATAAGTGAAGAAATTTGACAATAACGTAAGACGTTATTAAATGCCAAATTGCTTGTTACATACTATAAGGAGTAAAGTCATTAAAATCTTTAGTGAAGTTGAATATTCAATTCACTTACAAAAGGAATAATTTTTCCTTGATTTTGAAAGTGGTCTTACCAGTTTTTCTGCTTTGAGTATGAAAGTGATTTTTTTTTTCTAAAGTAGGCTCCATGTCCAGCATGGAGCCCAGTGCAGGCCTTGAACTCACAAACCTGAGATCAAGACGTGAGCTGAGATCAAGCTCAGCCGACTTAGCCACCCAGGTGCCCCCGAAAGTGATTTTTAGATTTCAGAGTTGCTTCTAGGCAAATATAATGAATAAGATACATGATCCAATTGGCCACTATTTTTGGTCCCAGAGTTGTGGGACTCTGAAGTCATAGTTATGAGTTCCTGGTATAGCTTTTACATTGACTGTGTCTGATGCACATTATTGGTGGGGAGGAAGCCGGCTCTCAGGCCATGGAGATGGAGGAGTCTGTAGGGGGCAAGAACAGCCTGGCAAAGTGGAAACTTACATGGGGCCTTTAAGGACATTATTTCTAATAACTAGCCGAATAATTCTTTTGCAGATGAACTACATGTAGAAGTTCATGTAACACAGTGTTATTGGTCTATTATGAAATATGCCTTATGCTTTTCATGCAGCTGAGCACGAAAATAAATTCCAACCCAATCATTTATCACAAGACTATTATTATTTTTTTTGCTTTTAATTAGTGATTTGATGGGCTCATTTACCTTGCTTAAAAAACATGAAAATAAAGTAATAGGGTGGGTTTTTTTAAATTGTTAATCCAAATGAGTGTTGTCACCCTCAAATTATGGATACTTGCTTAAATCCCAATGTCATCGCTTAAAATATAAAAATAGGACACTTTCTTTATTTCCTATTAACTGATCTCATCTTACTCCAGAGGCCCACTCCCTAGAGCAGTAGAGGTTAGGGATGGCAGGAATCTATTCTAGCTCAGCCTCTTCTGGTTGGAGACAATCTCTTTCCCATTGTATTTACTATGCTTGGTCACTTTGGGATCAGTATCCAGTCAAATTCAAGGTGCAGATTCGCTGAAAAGGGCCCCCTCTTCCCAGCAAAGATGGTTCCGTGTACGGAACATTTAGTACTTCACCAAGGGAGGTGTGGCTGCTGTGGCTCATAGGCTCTGATGCTCTGGTGACCCCAGCCACTGTAGTCCACGGCTGGTCACCTCTCCATTTGCTCTCTGCTTCTCACTGGTGTGGCTCCTAGTGGAGGGCCATCTGCTTAACCACCTCTGCTACCAATCTCCTCACCCTGCATGAAGTGACCACCAGCTCTGAACAGCCAGTAACCTTCTGTTGGCCCCCCACTACCTTGAGGGACCACCAGAACTTTTCTAGATCTCAGTATATCCGTCTCAGGCCTTCTCTGCATAGAATCCTTCCTCAACCTGTCTAACCTCTGGCTCATTGGCACTGTGTTAATCCAGTGATTCTCCAGAAGGCTTAATATCTCTTGCATCTGTTTCAAGGAAGTGTGAACAAACCCTACCATTTTGAGAATGCCCCTGTCTTAGCACAGGCCGCCATACCAAAATACCATGGGCTGGGTGACTTAAACAACAAATATTTATTTCTCGCAGTTCTGAAGGCTGGGAAGTCCAAGATCAAAGGACTGGTAGATGAGGTGCCTGATGATAGCCTGCTTCCTGGTTTGTATCCTAATGGCTGGTAGAGGTGGGAGGAGGGAGGGGGAGGGAGACAGAGAGAGGGAGACAAAGAGAGAGGAGGGAGAGAAGGAGAGGGGGGGGGGATACTGATCTAGTTTCCTCCTCTTAAGTCTAGAGAAGCCTCAAATTATCTGGATGTTTCCAAACTTCCCTGAGCAGTAGTATTTTGGACCTGGAGTGCGACAGCCAAGAAAAATATTTCTTATAACCTGCCTTTTTTTTTTTCTCTCTCTTTCCCTGTCTTCCAGCTCAGCCCCCATGAACCTGAAATGCTTTCTATGTCAATGTTAACAAAAAAAGCTATAGGCAAAGAAAGTAAAAGGCCAGGAAAATAATTCAGGGAAATCATTCAAACTGTAACATCTTCATTATGCTCCTTTGGGCCTTTTCTTTCTGAATTTCCCTTTGTGTTGTCAGGTTCTGGATGGGCACGTAGCTTCATCCTTTAAAGATTGATTTGATTTTTAGAGACAGCCAGAAGTATTCCAAGACAAATGTGTTGAATAAAATGGATGAGATACTTGGTCAGTAGACTAAGGCATTGATAGAAGGGAGGAAAAAGAACTACAAGGAAAAGGAAAGAGAGAAGGCAGGCAGCTGGGGAGTTGCCCTGGTGTGTGGGGCAGAAACACACTGAAAATAGTCAGGAGCTGATAACACCTCTCCTTTCCTGACCAGGGCCTTGAAAGCCTATCTCAAGCAGATTCCTTGTTGAGCAGGGGCCCCACACGGAGCTCAGTCCCACAACCCTGAGATCATGACCTGAGCTGAAACCCGGAGTCAGATGCTCAACCAACTGAGCCACCCAGGTGTCCCAAGGACAAATATATTCAAAATCAAAAGTTGCACTACACAGCTGTTCCCAAGGACTGGTCACTGTGATACCACTGGCCCCTAAAGGCTCTGTTGGAAAGTGTGTCAGTATTTTCTCTGTTTGTTTGTTTTTTACAAATTGTAATAGACCATTCATATCCATGGAGTGAAAAGAGAAAACAATTGAAGTCACACTCATCAGTTGCTTTTACGTGATTTCTCAGTCACCTTTTACTTTTACTCAGCCATGTAGCTACAGAGTAATCTCTGGCCAAACTCAATTCCTCATTTCTAAAATCCCTGTCACTTCACAATGTTAAGTTGGCACTTTCCTCATTTTAGAGGTCATCGTCTGGTGTTAATGTGTATGAACCGAAATTGATGAAGAAGTGATATCCTTTTTCCTCCTTTCTTAACAATTCTTAACAATGTCATTAGTCCTTGTTCAATGGGCATGTCACATACCTTCCTGTCTTCCCAGAGAAAAATATTGCTCAAGCTTGCAAAGTACTTTAAAATAATTTTTTGAAGAACAGCCAAAAAGTGTACTATGAAGATAGAGAATTGGCTCTCCAGTTAAAAAAAAAAAAAATCTTAGCAGAATAAAGATTTCCAAGGTCATCTTAATAGGCTATGTAAGGAAATATTAGAGTTTGAAGTATAATCTTCCAGCTCTGCAAATTACTAGCTTTCTGAAATAAGGTCAATTACTGAACCCCTTTGTACCTCAGTTTTCACTTCTGTAAAAAATGGATAATGAGATCTATCCTCCTCGTCTCACAGAGCTCTTAACTGGCTCAGGATGAGACTTACCTGGTGGAAGAAACCCATCTCCAGCTAGCTGCTTTTCTCTTTATGCAGTGAGGTGATGCAAGAAATTATCCCACACAGGAAAAATGTATTGCCAAATGTAGAGTAGTGCGAACTCTTAAAGAGCAGACAATTTGGAGAGTGGTAGAAGCATGGGTCTTGGTCTAGAACTTCCCTGGGGATGAATATGATCCTGGGCAAGTGATCTGAGGGTGCTCTGAGGCTCACTGGCATTACCCATAAGACACAGAGAAGCACCTAGCATTCGGCAATGAAATTAAATACACTTTTACCTGGTGCCAGGTACATGGAAATTGAAATGCAAAAAAATTATTTTGAGAGACGAGGAAAGTGGGGTCTAATTAAATTACATAATTGGCACAAATTTATATTATTTGCAAATGGCAACACTAGAGCATAAACACAGATCTTATGAATATGTCTCTAATACCTTTTCTACAATAAAGTAAATTTTATTTGGGCCTAACCCCTTTGAGGCTCTGACAAATCTATGAACCCACTTCCCCCCCAAAATGCATACGATTTTTGCAAATAATTTCAGCTCACCCATGGACCTTCGAAGGGATCATGGACCCAGATTAAGAACCCCTGTACTACACAAACTTAGACTCTGTCCGAAATACTTCTGGCGATTCTTCCAAATAAGAATATCATTTTTCCATCCTTGTGTCAGAAGACTAGGTAGATTTCACAGTGTTAAAGATGTATGGAATGTCCTTAAGTGATGCTGGAAATACAAAATCTTTTTTCAGACTGTCATGGTCTTTAAAACACTCCGAAGACACTGAGAATGTGTCCAAATCTGAGCCACATGGAGGCATTCGTTCAGCAGATCCTTACTGAGGACCAACGTGTGCCTGACTCTGGAGGTGCGGTGCAGCCAAGACAAACCCTGTTCTCAGGAAGTTTATATTCCCCATGAGAAGACGGACGATCCACAGAAAGATTATGCCACATAGTAGTAAGTACCACCAAGTAAACATGACTGGGTGATGTGACAGAGAGTTATGGGTTGAGACAGAGAGTCTCCTGAAGTCTCTGTGGGCAAAGAAGGCTTCTCTGAGAGGTTGGGAATTTGAGATGTGAGAAGAATGAGAAGAAGCTGACCCGGGGAAGATGTGGAAAACAAGTGTTCCATGCACAGCTAACAGCTCATACAAAGGCCCTCAAATGGAAATGAGCTTGTTGTGCGCCACTATCACTATGGTGGGAATGGGCTCACCAAGATGGCAAGTGCATGAGGTGAGAATGGAGAAGGAAGATCGGGTCAATCCCCTACAGGGTCTTATAGACCAGGGTCACTAGTTTGGCTTTTATTCTACACGCAATGGGAAACACTGGAGGGGTTAGGGGAGTGACATGGCCTGACTCATGTTTTTATTTTTTTTAAGATTTTTTTTTTTTTTTGAGAGAAAGAGAGAATGAGAGCAGGGGGAGGGGCAGAAGGAGAGGGAGAGAGAGAGAGTCTCAAGCAGACTCCGCGCTGAGCACAGAGCCCAAAACAGGGCTTGATCTCATGACCCCGAGATCCCAACCTGAGCCGAAATCAAAAGTTGGACACTTTACCAATGGACCTACCAAACTGTCCTGATCTGTGTTTTTAAATGATCATTCAGACTGTTATGTGGAAATGGTTGTCGGGGGCACAGGAGTAGAAAAAGAGAGATGAGGAAGCCAGGAGATGGAGGATGCTGGATTTGCTCAGGGTGGTAGTGATGAGAATAGGAAAAAGGTAACACATCTGGGATCTGTTTTTCAGAGGCTGAGTGTCTAGTACTGGCCAATGGGGAGGTAAAGGAAAGAGTAAAGCTAAGGATGGTACCTAAGCTTTTGCCAGAGCAATGGGATCGGTGGTGAAAGTATTTTCTGTGGTGCAGGAGTTTGGACAAGAGGCTTGGGGGGAAGAGTGCAGGGGTGCGGGGAGCAATGAGCAGTAGTGGTCAACTACATTAAGTAGGCAGTTAGAGATAGTTCAGAGCTCCAGGGAAAGGTCCTGGCTAAAGACATAAATTCAAAGTTATTTCTATCTAAATGGCATATAAAATAATATGATTGTACAAAATTAGCTCTAGAACAATGTATACAGACAGAATAAAAGATACACAGACATAGCCTCGGTCCAACATGTAGAAGTCCACCAGAAGGGGCGCCTGGGTGGGTCCTCAGTTAAGAGTCCAACTCTCAATCTCAGCTCAGGTCTTGATCTCAGGGTCTTGAGTTCAACCCTCCATTAGGTTCCACACTGGGCGTGCAGCCTATTTAAAAAGAAAAATCTAACAGAAGAACTAGAGCCAGCAAAGAGCTTGAGAATGGTAGAGAGGTAGGCAGAAAACCAAAAACCAGGAGAGGGCCATGTCACAGAAACCAAGGAAACAAAAGTATTTCAAGAAGGACAGACTGATCAGCCACGGCAAATGTTCCTAGGATGTCGGACATCTCTGCTAATGTGCCCTGCAAAGAGTTTCTCCATTGTTCTTTAAATAATAAGAACCACTGAGTTCTAACTGGGCACATGGCCACTCATACAGAAATTGCATTCACCAGTTTCCTTTGCCGATACGCGGCCTTGTGTCTAAGTTCCAGTTGTGAGAAAAAGCATTTATGCAGTCTGCTAGATTTGGCCTTAGAATATAGAGTGTGCATTCCTCTATCCTCTTTTCCTGGTTCCCATAACTGGAATGTGGACATGGAAGTGACCCAGCTTTAGTCATGCACGTGAGGACTGTACTCTAAGGAATATCAGAGAAAGTAATGAAAGGAACCTTGGTCCCTGAATGCTCTTGTGAAGCAGAGCTGCCCATCTGCTGTGGATTGCCCACCTCCCTCTGGATTCTCTTGTGAAAGAAAGAAACTAACCTCTGTCTAGAATCCCTGTCTTTTGGGGTATCTTAGCAGCTTAGGCTATATCATAACCTATATACACATCAAGAAACTAGCAGAGAGGCAAAGTGTAGCTGATCGGTGACTTTGACAATTTCAGAGGTATCGGTGGGAAAGAAACCTGATAGGAGGCTATCAAAGAGATAATTCATTCTCTCGTTCATTCAAAATACTGAGTTTTTAGTATGTGCTATGCGCTCTGCAAGGCCCTGGGATATAGAAGAGACCGAGAGAGATAAAGCCCTAGCCTTCATGGAATTTGCATTCTAGTGGAGAGAAACAGTAAACACACAAACAGGTAACAAACAGATAAATATAAAGACCAGGTGCTAAAAGGAGACAAAGCAGAAAGCGTGGCTAGGAAGTTCTACTTTAGATAGCGTTCAGAGAAGGACTTTTAGAGGAGATTACTTTTAGAAGATTTGAATAAATGGGGATTAAGGAGAAAACTACAGGAAAATTTGAGGCAAGAGTACATCAAGCAGGGGAACAGAAAGTACAAATTTACTTGTTCAAGGACTAGCGAGCAATCTGATGTACTCTAGAGCACAGTAAAAGAGATAGAAAGAAGCAGGAGATGAAACTGGACAGAAAGAACGATGCCAGATCATGGAAGTCCTTGTAGACAAGAGCAAAGGTTTCCAATCTTATTGTAGGTGGGATGGGAAGCCATTGGAATAATCATAGAGGATTAGACCAGATTTTGCATTTTATTTTATTTTGTATTTTATTTATTTATTTATTTATTTTGGTGAGGGGGAGAAGTAAATGAAGAGGATACAGATTTTGCATTTTACAATATTGATCTTGTTGCTATTTGAAGAACTGAACATAGGGCTAAAAGTGGAATCAGTGCGTTGATGGAAGTCATCCAGGTTAGAGAAAATGGTGGCTTGGACTAAGTAACAATGGAGGAAGTGGTGAGAAGTGGCCTGATTTGGAGAGTGTGTGTGCGGAGGTTGGCTGTAGATTGGCTATAGAAACATCTTTGAGATGATTTGCTATGTAGGGGAGCAGAGAAATGGGTCGATAGCTGGGAAGTTTACAGGGGTTTACAAAGTCTCTCTTTGTCTCTCTGGTACTCTCTGCCCCCTTTCTCTGCTTCCTCTCTTTTAGAGGTAAGAGATACTAGCGTTAGTGTGGTGAGGGGAATGATCCAGTAGAAAGGGATAAATTGACGATGCAGAAAAGAAGCGATATGTGCTGGAGAAGGATGGGTCTAGAACTAAGTGGACGGTTTGGTCTTTAACAGGAGCAAAGACTTTATCCATTGAAAACGGGGGCATGTGTTGGAAATTTCCCGATGAAGAATAAAGTCTTGGGTGGTAGCCTCTGTTTTATCAATGGAATGGATATGAGGCAGCTCAGAGTGCAGACATGACCAATAAAGAGGTAGGAGGTTTGAAGGAGGAGAACGACCTGCGGCATGATTATTTCAGAAAGTGGGAAACATGCACATGAAGGAAGGGGCAGAAGGATTGTTGAACAGCATTGAGCTCATTTGAAATGGGTTGTTTTGAACCTAAAATGAGCCCAGTTGGCCCCAGTGTTCTGTTTTCTGGTGGCCCAGTTCAGTTACTCGTGTGCAGGTGCTGAGAAGCTTACGCTTGGCTGGGGTGTTACGAGGGAAATAGGGAGAAGGCAGTGGTGTTAAGGGTCTTTTGCAAGAAAAGGATACGGCAGAAGACCTGGAGTCTGAACCGAATGAAAAGAAAAATAATCCAATAAGGGGAACAATGACTGATTTTGTGGGCTCCAAATGACTACAACTTGGGGGATACCCTCTTAAAGAATAAAAATTATAAATACAGAATTAGGTATGAGAGCTAATATTTATTTAAGATGACAAAAACAATTACAAGAAATGATGAATTTTATAAAGCTGATTGTGATGGTTAATTTTGTGTGTCCAATTTGACTCTATGGGGTGCCCGGATAGCTGTTCAAACGTTATGTCTGGTTGTGTCTGTGAAGGTGTTTCCAGAGGAGATTTGCATTTGAATTTTTGAACTGAGCAAAGCAGATGACATGCGTGGGCATCACCCAATCTGCTGAGGGCTGAACAGAACAAAAAGATGGAGGAAGGGCAAATTTGCTCTCTCTCTGCTTGAGCTGAGACATCCATCTTCTCTTACCCTTGGATACTGGCATTCCTGGTTCTTGGGTTTGGGGTCATAGATCTGGACTTACACCATCAGCCTCCCAATACTCAGGCCTTTGACTCAAACTGAACTACACTGTCAGCTTTCCTGGTTCTCTAGCTTGCAAATGCAGATCGTGGGACTTCTTGGCTTTCCATAACTGTGAGCCAATTTCTATAATAAACACCTCTTATATACACCTACATACATCCTATTGATTCTATTTCTCAGGAGAACCCTGACTAATAATGCTGATATACACCATCCTCCTAACAAAAGCCAGAAAACTTACATGATATTTTTATGAATTAACTGCATAAAATACCTCTATTATATTAATTTCCTTACATATTAGGATTGCATAAACTTTGATCATCTCTTCATGTGACAATAATTTTGTAGTAATTTTTTATAGAGAAAATAGACAATCCAGTCCTTCCGCTCTTACAGATGACTTACAAATGTTTGGGATAAAAAATCATGTGATATCACACACAGATACACCTGTGTGTAGTACACACAGATACACCTCTTTGTAGTATAGCTACAAGTTTCTGCTCTACTATTATAGGAATTTTGATAAATTGTATTTTATAAAATCCCCATCAGAAGACGGGAAAATGCACGGTGTTTTCCTATGTGTTGCATTGTGGAGAACCGTCACGATAGGAGAGAATTTCTGTTTTGATTAAGTATCAGTGGGAATCAAAGGCAACACTTACATACAATTTCATGCAACATTTTAAACCATGTTTCTTCTGCACTGCCCACAAGTTGCGGGTATGGGCCCCATAGTCAAGTAGTGAGATGTCCCCTTGCCCTACACCTTCATGTCATGTCACAAGGGAGATGGTGCCAAACGCAGGAGGAGGAACCCTAAAGCCATTACCACACTAGCACAGCCATCGATTACATGACTATACCCAGAGGTGACTGTGAACCCTGCATCACAAAAGCACCCAACCTAAACATACTCACCAACAAAACTTCCCCTCAGCTAGATGCCCAAATGTCCACAGCCACTCTGACACCATCTTTCCTAAAGGGAAGTACAGCAGAAAGGATGTCAGCGTCAAAGAGAAGCCACTCTCAATTGTCATTGGTAAATATCTAACAGCTTGTGTTGACGTGTCTCAGTTTAAGTCCTTTGCCCTTATTTTCTTGAACATAGTTTTTTCCCTTTTGATTTTAATGCATTATTAATCTTAAAACTTTTGCCTGTTACATGTTAAGGTGAAGGGGGTAAAATAGACCACTGCAGATTATGTTTCTTTGGCATATTATTTTAAACTGGCTATTTTTGAGAACATAGATGAAGCTTGAAAAAATGAGTGGAAGTTATCCTTTTGTAAAAAAAAAAAAAAAAAAATTGGCATTGGTAGGAGAAATATCCATTTGTAATGGTGTCTCCCTCTCTATACAGTAGTCCCTCTCCTTACCCACAAGACCCCTAGTGGATGCCTGAAACCATGTATAGTACCAAACCCTGTATAAAACCATGTTTTTCCCTATATGTACATACCTATGATAAAGTTTAATTTCTAAATTAAGCACAATAAGAGATTAACAATAAGCAATAATAAAATAGAACAAGTGTAACAGAATACTATAACAAAAGTTATGTGAATGTGGTCTCTCTTCCTCTCTGAAAATATACTGTACACAACTTTCTTGTGATGATCAGGGTGATAAAATGCCTACTCTGAGATGATAAAGCACCTACATGATGAGATGAAGCAAGGTCAATGACAAAGGCATGTGACATGGGGTTAGGCCGCTAGTGACCTTCAGACTTTACATCAGAGAAAGGAGTATCTGCTTCCAGACCCTTGACCACAGATAACTGGAACCACAGTCAAGGACACCACTGTTTGGGAGGAGCAGAATGACTTTAAATATCTAGAAACTCTTCTCAGTGGAGGAGGCAATGACTTAAATCTACAGAATAACTTTACCCTTGTTTCCTGTGCTTTTCCTGGTCACTTCCCATAACTGCTTCCCCACCCCCCCACCCCCGCCACAACTTTGTCTGTAGCCGGAGATGATATTTAAGGTGGTGGTGATTTGGGTCATTTCAAAGATTGACTCCACTTATATAGGAGGTTTACATGTTATTAGATGTTTGTTGTTCTCCTGTTAATCTTTTTTTTTTTTTAAAGATTTTATTTATGTGACAGAGAGAAACACAGCGAGAGAGGGAACACAAGCAGAGGGATTGGTAGCAGGAGAAGCAGGCCTCCCGCGGAGCGGGGAGCCCGGTGCGGGGCTCAATCCCAGGACCCTGGGATCATGACCCGAGCCGAAGGCAGACGCTTAACGACTGAGCCACCCAGGCGCCCCTCCTGTTAATCTTTTTATTACAGTAGTGTTTCAGCCAAGAACCTAGAAGGGTAGAGGAAAATAATTTCTCCTCCCCCACACAGGCATGTAGAATGATTGGAAAGTTTCTCTGAGAACTTACTCACCACATAAAAAAAAAAAAAAAATCTGACCGTGTGAATACCTTGCTAGAGCCCTTTCCAGGCCATGCAAAGGGGCTGTGCTGGAGGGGTTTTCCTGAGCCTCTTGGTAAATCTGCCTCTGACTTAGACCAAGATATCAGAAGTACTAAAGAACTTTTAAAAGATTGCTTTCCTGGGGCGTCTGGGTGGCTCCGTCAGTTAAGCGTCCAACTCCTGATTTTGGTTCAGGTCATGATCTCAGGGTCCTGAGATCAAACCCCACGTCAGGCTCTGCACTCAGCAGGGAGTCTGCTTGAGATTCTGCCCTGCCCTCTGCCCCTCTCCCGCCAACTCACACTCTCTCTTAAAAAAATAAAATAAGATAAAATAAAATAAATAAAATAAAGTAAAATAAAATAAAAAAATGATTGCTTTCCTTACTGAAAATCCAATTCTCCACAGCTTCCTCTGGTGCCTCATTCTTCCTTACTTTTGTTCCCCTTCAGGCCCTAGTACCACCTGCACTCATAGCATGGTAGGGGGTGAAAGGAGGAGGGGAGGTCAGGATTGGCTAGGAAAGCATTAATTCAAATCTTTGAGCCTCATATTTGGTCAATGGTTTCTTTGAGGCTTGGTTTCTGGATCATTATGGGCTTGGAGTTCACTCTGCAGGGTACAAGTGAGGACACAAATGAGAAGGGAAATATATGGGAAAAGAAAGCCATACTAATATTTTACAATGCAATCCAGCCACGACCAAATAAATGAATTAAAATAGCTCATGGGTATTAGATTTCTCAAAAGATGAACAGCCTCATATAGCTGTTATTGCTGTTGATATCAGGCTTATAACTAAATCTCTCTGCAGTGCCTGCCTTCCTGGAAGGCCTCTGACATTCACTCTGTCTTGCTTTATGAAGGCCATCCAAAACTTGCCTCCTCGGAAATATTTGCAATCACCAGATCTACTTGAAACTCCTCCTGTTGGAATATCCCCTTAAATTCTTCCAAGAGGCTGGTTAAAATGCAATTTTTTATCTGGAACAGATGCATTAACCTAGCTTAGTTTCTAAAGTTAATTTAATAGTCTACTCGGGGTACTAATGCAATGAGAGTGAAAACAGGAAGGGTTTGATGCTGAAGCACCATCAAGGAAGCCAAGAGTAATGAGATAGTAGGAGGGTGTCAAGAATAGCAGAAAGCAAAACATATTTCGCAACTGAACCTAAGTTTAAGTGTGTCCTATTAGCTGCTTGGGAAGTGAACTTACTCATTAAATTAAGAATTGGAGGGGAAATATTTCAGTCTGAAAATGTAAATAGCTCCATTAAGATGAAGTATCATTTATATAAGGTATTTCATCTTCTTCCTTTTTTAAAAGACTTTTTTTTAATTTATTTTTTAATTTGAGAGAGAGAGAGAGAGAGAGAGAACACAAGCAGCAGGAGGAGCAGGGGTGGGGGAGAATCCCAAGCAGACTCGAGCTGAGTGGAGCCCCATGTGAGGCTCAATCCCAGGACCCTGAGCTTATGACCTGAGGGGAAATCAAGAGTTGGGATGCTTGGGGCGCCTGGGTGGCTCAGTGGGTTAAAACCTCTGCTTTCGGCTCAGGTCATGGCCGCAGGGTCCTGGGATCCGAGCCCCGCATTGGGCTCTCTGCTCAGTGGGGAGCCTGCTAACCCCTCTCTCTCTCTGCCTGCGTCTCTGCCTACTTGTGATCTCTCTCTCTCTCTATCAAATAAATAAAGAAAGAACCCCCCCCTCGCCTGCCTCTCTGCCCACTTGTGATCTCTCTCTGTGTGTCAAATAAATAAATAAACAAATAACTAACTAACTAGATAGATAATTAGATAGATAGATAGATAGATAGATAGATAGATAGATAGATAGATAGATAGATAGATAGATAGAGTTGGGATGCTTAACCAATTGAGTCACCCAGGTGCCCCAACGTATTTCTTCTTCTAATTTGAGGGGAAAAATAGATAAACTTAAAACCTCCCACTACCAAACTAACCTCTGTAGAAACACTACATAGGAGAAACTGGAATATATGGCAAAACATAAGTCAAAGATTCCCTCAGAAAATGGATAATTATGGCACCTGGGTAGCTCAGTTAAGTATCTGCCTTCAGCTCTGGTCATGATCTTGAGGGCCTGGGATCCAGCCACATATTGGGCTCCCTGCTCAGTGGGGAGTCTACTTCTCTCTCTCCCTCTGCCTCTGCCCCCAACTCCTACTCACTCTCTCTCTCAAATAATTTTTTAAAAAGCTTAAAAAAATAAAGTAAATAATTATATCCTGTCCTTACAAAGTTCCTCATAAATGGGATCCTCCTGAAATTATGTTATTTAGAACTAAAAAATATTTTGAAGAAGTCTTATAGTTTGAAGACTAGCTTAATCAATGTTCGTTTGCAATGCTAACAGAATAGGTGGGAAGCCAAGGAATTTTTTCAGTTTAATTGAGATATAATTTACATACCATAAAATTCACCTATTTTAATTGTGTATTTTCATATGATTTGTAAAATTATATAGCCCCGCAACCCAACATTACAATCACTTCTTAGACCAGCTCGATCATTCCCCAAATGTGATTAACCTCTGCTCATATCCTAGCACCAGGCCGCCACTGATTTACTTTATGAAACTAAGTTTTACTTTGGCAGATCTACTACAGAATCTTCAAGTGTACTTTCTTCCCTTGTTCCTTTCACTCGTGGGAGATTTTTGAGATTTATCCACACTGTTGCATGTGGTAGTATTTTGTTCATTTAATTTTTGTACTTAATTTTTATTATGGTAAAATATACATGACATAAAATTTACCATTTAAAAAAATTTACCATTTAACCATTTCTATTGTGGTTGTGACACTGTAATTTATGAGGAGTATATTTTTGTATATATTCTTTGTTCAGAGCCCCTCACAACACAGTTGAAATTTCCTAAGTGAGAAAAATGATAAAGGTGTCTTTTGTTATGTTAATGAGGTGACTTTTGGAAAGCACCTAGGTCACCTAAGGTTGGGGGTTGGTAGCCCAAGGGCTCCAACCTTTTGGTTAGAGTTGGAACTTCAGTCCCCTAACTCTCCCAACTACCTCCAGGGAGGGGAGAGGAAGTGGAGGGTGATTTGATGGCCAGTGGAAAATGATTTGATCAATCATGAAGCCTGCATAAAAACCCAAAAGGATGGGTTTGGAGAGCTGTTGGGTTGGCAAACACATGGAGGTTCAGGGAGAGTGGCATGGTAGGAAGCTCTGCCTTTTCCCTCATGCCTTGCCCTATGTATGCGTCTCTTCATCTGGCTCTTGATTCACATCCTTCAGTATCCTTTATAATAAACCGGAAACCTACTGAGTAAACTGGTTTCCTGAATCCACTGAGCTCCTCTATTAAATTAATTGAGCCCAAGGGGGAGATTCTGGGAACCTCTGATTAATAGCCTAGTGGATCAGAAGCACAAGTAACAATCTGGACCTGTGGTTGGCATCTGAAGTGAAGGGCAGTCTGGTGGGACTGGTCCTTACCCTGAGGAATCGGATGCTATCTCTGGGTAGATAATGTCAGACTTGAATTGTAGGACACCAACTGAGTTGTGGGGAAAACAGGACACACACACTCACACCTTGTTAGGACTGGGTGCAAAATACTTAGCAGTAAAATATATATGACATACAATTTATCATGTTAGCCATTCTTTTAAGTGTATAGGTCAGTGGCTTAAGTACATTCACAATATTGTACAGTCATCACAATTACCCATTTCTATAACTTTTTCATCTTCCCAAATGGAAATTCTGTACCCATTAGATACTAACTCCCCATTCCTTCCCCCCTCCAGACTCTAGCCACCACCACTGTACTTCCTGTCTCTATAAATTTGCCTATTCTAGATTTACTCTTTTCAGTGGAATCATACAACATTTGTCCTTTGGTATCTAGCTTATTTCACTTAGTACAATGTTTTCAATATTATTCCATGTTGTAGCATGAATCAGAACTTCATTACTTTTTAAGGCTGAATAATATTCCATTGTGTGGATAGATCACATTTTATTTATCCATTCACCTGTGGATGGACACTTGGGTTGTTTCCACTTTTTGGGTATTGTGAACAATGCTGCATTGAACAGAAGTGTGCAACTATCTGAGTCTCTGCCAGTTATTTGAGGCATATTCCTCGCAGTGGAATTGCTGGATCATATGGTAATTCTGTTTAACTTTTTGAGGGGCTGTCATTCAGTTGCTCCATTTCTTTATTGGAACTATTCTGATGGGTGTGTAGAAGAATCTTATTATGTTTCTAATTTGCATTCCCCAACATTCAGTGATGTTGAACAGCTTTCCATGTATTTGTTTTGGCCTCTTGCATATCTTCTACTGTAAAGTATCTGTACAACTCTTTGGCCCATTTTTTTTGTCTATTTTATTTTACTTTGTTAATTCCCTTTATTAAGATATGACTGACATATATACAGTGAGTTGTCTTATCATTGAATTACAAGAGGTCTTTTTATATTCCTTTTTCAAATATATGTTTTACAAATATTTTCCCCAATCTGTTGCTTGTATTTTTTTTTCAATGAGCATGCATTTTTAAATTTTGATGCTGCCCAACTTATCCCATTTTTTTTGCAATTAATGCTTTCTATGACCTGTGTAAGAAATCGCTACCTAAACAAAATCATAAAGATGTTTCTCTTTTCTTTTTTCTTCTAGGAGTTTTATAGCATTAGCTTTTTTGTCTAGGCCCATCATTCATTTTTAAATAATTTTTGTCTATCACATGAGGAAATAATATTCATTCTTTCCCATGTATTCACTTGTTCATGTATTCATAATTTCATTTATGGCAACAAACTATTCTTTCTTGCATTGAATTACCTGACAATTCACTGACTATAAAGTGATTGTAATTGCATGTTTATTTCTAGATTCTCAGTTCAGTTCTATGGATCTACATGTCTATGCCAATACTACACAGTCTGGATTACCAAAGCTATATAATATGTCTTAAGAGCAAGTATTGAATGTCTTCCAACCTTTTTCTTCCTTCTAAAAATTGTTTTGACTAGTCCAAGTTCTTTGCATTTCATATAAACTTTAAAGTCAACTTGTTGTGGCGCCTCGGTGGCAAAGTTGTTTGAGCACCCAACTCTTGGTTTCAGCTTGGATCATGATCTCAAGGTCCTGGGATGGAGCACTGGGCTCTGTGCTCAGCTCTGGGTCTGTTTCAGATTCTTTCTCGTTCTCCCTCTGCTCCTCCTGCTTGTGCTCAACCTTTCTCTCTCTAAAATAAGTAGGTGAACTATGCAGCCATCAAAAAAACCAAAATCTTGCCATCTGCAATGACATGGATGGAACTAGAGGGTATTATGCTAAGCGAAATAAGTCAATAAGACAAAAACAAGTATCATATGATCTTGCTGATATGAGGAATTTGAGAAACAAGACAGAGGATCATAGAGGAAGGGAGGGGAAAATGAAACAAGATGAAACCAGAGAGGGAGACAAACTGCAAGAGACTCTTAATCTCAGGAAACAAACTGAGGGCTGCTGGCGTGGAGGGGGTGGGAGGGATGGGGGCGCTGGAGGATGGACACTGGGGAGTGTATGTGCTATGGTGAGTGCTGTGAATTGTGTAAGGCTGATGAATCACAGACCTGTACCCCTGAAACAAATAATACATTATATGTTAAAAAAATAAAATAAAATAAAATAAATAGATGAATCTTACAACTAACTAACTAACTAAATAAATAAATAAATAAGTTCAGCTTGATCGGGACGCCTAGGTGGCTCAGTCAGTTAGGCATCTGCCTTAGGCTCAGGTCATGATCCCAGGGTCCTGGAATTGAGTCCCATATCTGGCTTCCTGTTCAGTGGGGAGCCTGCTTCTCCCTGCCCTCTGCTTGTTCATGCTCTCTCTTGTTCACTCTCTCAAATAAATAAAATCTTTTTAAAAAATAAAGTCAGCTTGTCAACTTCCACATATAAAAAATGTCTGCTAGTATTTTGATACGTATTGCATTGATTCTATAGATCAATTTGAGAATGCCATCTTAACAATATTGAGCCTTTCCATTTACAAACATGGTATAAATCCATTTTTTTTAGGTCATCTTTAATTTCTCTTTGTAATGTTTTGTGTCCTTGGTACAAAGGCTTTGAAATCTTTTAATTTTTTTTCTAAGCATTTTAAATGTGATTACAGATGAAATTTTTAAAATCTAAGGTTTAGACTCTTTCTGGTGTATAGATATCCTAAATTATGAGTTCTAGTAGTGTTTTAGAAATTCTCTACAATATTCTAATACATGATCATGTTTTCTGTGAATAAAGAAAGATCTGCGTCCTCCTTTTCAATCTACGTGCTTAATGTTTCTTTTGATTGTTTTATTTCACTGGCTAGAACTTTCAGTACAATGTTGAATAGGAGTGGTGAAAGAAGTTTTGTCCCTGATCCTTGGTAGAAAGTATTTAGTTTCTTGCCATTACATGCAAGATTAGCCCATGTGTAATTTCTTTGTTGATGATTTTTATTAGATGGACAAAGTCCTCATCTATTATTATTTTTTTGAAAAAAATTTAATCATAAATGTGTGTTGGAATTTTCCAAATGCTTTCTCTATGTCTATTGAGACTTTTTTTGGTCATTCTATTATTAGTATTCTATTGTACTAATTGACTTTATCAGAGGTCTATTGTAGTGATTGGTTTTGGATATTAATTCAATCTTGCATCTCTGTGATAAACCTCATTTGTTCATGATCTAGTTCCTATTTGTATGTTGCAGGTGTTTAAGTATACATGTTTTGCTAAGGATTTTTGCACATATGTTTATGAATTATATTTTTCTGTACCTTGTGTTTTTTACCTTGTGATACATTTTTCTGGCTACATTACCAGGGAAGTTCTGGCCTCATAAAATGAGTTGGGAAGTTTTCTTCATTATTTTCTGGAAGAATCTTCTTTTTTCTCTTGGGTAGAGGTTACACTCAGCCACTCTGAGCCCATAAAGTTGCTGTCCTTCTTCACCCAGGCTGTGTGTAGGTTTGGGAATGCTTTCAAAGGCAAAGCAAA
This sequence comes from Procyon lotor, assembly GCA_028646535.1. NCBI lineage: Eukaryota > Metazoa > Chordata > Mammalia > Carnivora > Procyonidae > Procyon > Procyon lotor. Next base: position 13,486,215 of record CM053608.1, read on the forward strand.
TTCTCAAATCTCTTTTGATCCCACTTTTGTTGCACTCCCTGAGAGCTCCCCTATGTATATGCAGGTTAGCAATCATCTGGAGGTCTGTGGAGAGTTTTAAGCCAGCCCTTCTATGACTTTCACTTCCACTATCTCACATTTAAATTTCTAGTTGGTAACCCTATGACTTCGACTGAAACAGTAGACTCTGACTGGTAAACTACGAGTTTTGTTTCCCCACCTCAGATGGAATCTGCCACCTTCAGCTAGAAACAACCAGATTTTCACCACCTATGACAAACAGACCCCCCATTACTGGATAATGGTCTTTAATACTTAAGCTGGAGGAAGGGAAAAGATGGGAGCAGCTTCAGGTTGATCTTATCTGACACAGTAGCAATTTTTCATGAGAAGTCTCTCCTCAGTTTGTTGTCTGCCTTTGGTCATTCTCTAGTGCCTTGTAATGGTTGTTTTCAATAGTTTTGTCTAATTTTCTACTAATTTTGTGCAGATGGTACAAATGTAACTATGTGATTGCAAACCACACAAACTTAAACAGCAACACTCAAAACGGTTAGACTGTGGAGATCTAACAAATACAGAACCTACTCGATGAACAATAGCAACAAAAGTCTACCCTAATGTTGTGTGAGTAGTGCCATTGTTTGTCTATAGAGAAGCCCTTGTCGCCTCTTCTTTTCTAATAGAATTAGCATGTGCTTGCATATTGTAAGATATATGCTTTATAGGCCCCCTCCCAATCTCAAGAGTCAATTCCCAATCTCTTAGTCAACTATATTAATTCATATCCTTTGAGAGTTATCACTATAGGCATAAACTTATGACATAACCCCAGCCAATGAGATAAAAGGAGAGTCCTGCCAAGTGGCTTTTGGAAAGGTTTTCTTTCTCATATAAAAACATGTAAGACAGGAATTCACTCACTGTCCTGTTTCTGATAGTTGTTCAATAAAGATAAAATGCTTAGAGCTGCTCTGAGTGAACAAAAGCCAAGGACAAAAGCCCTGGTGATATGATAGGGTTACCAACCATCCCAATTGACCCAAGACTGTCTCAGTTTTACCACTTAAAGTCCTGTGTCCCAGGAAACCCCTCATGATTGCCTTGGTGGGCCAACAGCACTGGCTTCAGTTTGCCACTGAGGGAACAGAGCAAAATAACCTTTGTGGAATCAGAGACCTTATCCATTTTGTAAGAAGCCGTATTCCTCGTCATCTAGCACAGTAGTGAGCACAGGGCAGGTGCTCGCTTCTTTTACTAAAATTTCTCAAGCAAACAGGAAAGTGTCCTGGTACCACTAGAATGAATTAAACAGTGAAGTAAACCCCTTTAGGGCACCGGTTTCTATATCAACCTTAGACAGAACTAGAATACCACAAATCAGAGCAAGCTAGTGGACTTGGTATCTTACTGGGGAGGGATTAAATCAAGAGAGGGACAAAGGGAAAGCATGGTTGGAGTTTTTGGGTTTGGGGGAGAGGAAGAGGTATATAGCCAATGACTAATTCTAGATATTGGTAGAAGGTATACATTTAAATAAGGGTTAAAATTGGGGGATAACTGCAAATTACAGAATGTATAATTTAAATAACAGTGAAATACTGTGGCATGATCAGGAAGAGGCAGACCTTGGTTTTAAATGAATAATGTGGCTGTTGAGTTGAGATCTAGTGGGCCAGCCATGGGCAAGTGAGCCCACAGTGAAGATTGGGAGTGGACAGAAAGTCCAGTTGGCCGGCTGGAGACTCTGGCAAAGACCTGGGGGTGTGCAGCCAGCAGGAGCCAGAGTGAAGCTGAGTCAGCGTGGGGAGTGGTGCTGGGGGCAGAGCCCGAGCCAGAAGGATAGACCATGAGTTCAACAACTGCAGACTTCAGCTTCAGAGACCAGCCCCGGTGCCCCGTAATCAAGAGGACAGGACATCACCCCGGGGGCTAAAGGGACTCCTTGCTCAAGGACCCTCTGTCTCCCTTCTCTCCTCATCTATCGTCATGATCGTAGGGAGAGAAGCAGGGGAGGGGAGATCATCTGAGAGACAGAACTCTCTGATTTAATAGAGAGCCAACATAAAATATTGGATTGGACTAAGCTTTAAATCATATTAGGCATTAAAAAATAAATCATATTAGGCATTTTATTAATGTTTTTTTGCTGCTAGCCAGTGATTGGGAGCTTATGAGGAAGACTGTATTCATTACAGACCGAACAAAGAAATCCTATTTTTTCATTATGTGAGTTATTATTGAGTTAAGCTTTGTGGCCCTCTTGCCCCCACATACATAGTACGTGTGTGCTACAAGGGAAAAAGAAGGAGCCCAGCTTTCCAGCAGCATTGAGCTGGAGAGGGGAAGGCTGGGGAAAGAGTAAAATCAGAAATGACTTCATGGATTGCTCCGAATGAAAGTCTTGAAGGACACAGGTGTGGGGTTTTTGATCTCAGAAAACACTGGAGCAAATCTGAAACTGCTTTAGTGATTCCACCTTGTGCTTTCGGTCTATGTTGTTCAACTTCCCTCTGCTCCTAACCATGTCTATTTATTACTATTTACCATGAAAGATAGTCTATGTGGGCATTTTCTACCTGCGTGACCCACTGGAGGGGTAGGGACGACATAATGTCTATGTGGTCAAGTTTCCCTCTTCACCCTTAGCTTTGGCCTGGGGTCTCATTTCACTGTTCAGACTGGAAACCACGTGAGACATTCATTCGTACTAAGGTGAATGACAATAATGGTATTTTCATCTCAAAGGTATTTCAGTGAAACCCCCCCCCCAAAAAAAACAACAAAATCTAAAGTAATGAATGTGCAGGGTGACTGTTTACATGGTGGTTTTTTTAAGTGTCCCCAGATGTAAATATTCTAGGAAATGCTTTAAAATGTAGATTCCTGAGTCTGTTCTGACACCCCTACTCTGAGAGTGGGACCCACTAGGGTCAGGAGTGGCCCTCAGCAAATTCACAGGGACTAAGTGGAACAAAGGTTATGCGGGGCGGGGGCAGGGTGAGAGGAGTGGGGGATGGGGAGTTTTTTAATTGGTATAGAGTTTTTGTTTGGAATGATAAAAAGGTTCTGGAACTGGATAGGGGTGATGGTTTTCACAACAGTGTAAATGTACTTAATGCCACTGGATTGAACACTTAAAAATACTTAAATTGATAAATTGTATGTCCTATAGTAAAAGTGAGAAAGAGGGGCGCCTGGGTGGCTCAGTCGTTAAGCGTCTGCCTTTGGCTCAGGTCATGATCCCAGGGTTTTGGGATCGAGCCCTGTGTGGGGTTCCCTGCTCAGTGGGAAGACTGCTTTGCCCTCTCCTAATTCCCTGCTTTTATTGCTGCTCTCGCTGTCTCTCTCTCTGTCAAATAAATAAATAAAATCTAAAAAAAAAAGAAAGAGAGGAAGAAAAAAGATGGGTTAAAAAAAAACAGAAGCTTTGTTTTCTAGTTAAGAACTTGAGGATAATAAGTAATAAAAGAACATGATACAAATACATAAGAAAATCCTAAAATTTCAATTAAAAAAACAGAGTGGACCTTGGGAATTTGCCGCTTCAACAAGTACCCCTGGTGATTCTAATGCGGATGGTCCGCAGACCACACTGAGAAACGCTACAGATTCGATCTTACGACAAGAGCAATGGGAAGTTCTTTATGGTCTAGGAGTCTGGTTTACCTCCATTTTATTATTTATTTCTCAGGCCATCAGTGACCTCACTGGGACCCCAGTCCTTTTGAATTCCTTCTCCCTGCCGTCTCATAAATTCCTGTCTTCCACCAGATTCCCACCTGGCTTTATGACTCCAAGGCAGCTGTGGCTGGCATTGCCGGATGCTCCAAACGCATCAGGACCCTGCTTCTACCTTGCTCGTTGCCCACAGGATAGCCATGAAAGGATGTTCCTGCCCCACTTCCCATCCAGGGCAGGAATGGATGTTCTTGCCGAAGCACTGATGTTCTGTGTCTTTCCCTTGCACGGAGAACCTGGGACTGCCAGGTTTATTTACGTGCCTTTTGTTGGGGTCACCATCCCACAGTCTCCCCAGGACTCTGGCTTGGTCCAAAAGGGAATAGAACTGTCCATGATACCAGACCAAAACATGCTCAACGGGCCCTCCTTGGCAACCCTAAATGTTTTCCCTGTGCTCTTTATTCAGTGTGAGCCTTTTCACAACTGACCTATTGTGCAGGAGATAAAAGGATATCTCTGGTTTCCCTGGGGCTCAGTGGTCTTAGAAGTCTTGGCCCACAGAGTGGTCAGACTTAAAATATGGATTCCTTTTCCCTTCATACATCATGAGCCTTAGGTCTTCATGCCAATATCTTTCTGGAAGTCTTTTACATGTGCCTAGATAAATGAGAGTTTCCGAATCTACACCCTTCAGGCCCACAGTTTGGGGTCGATTTACACGTGTCCAAGGTTTGTGACTCTAAATGTATTACGCAGCTGATTCGAATATATTATATGTGTGCTTTCAAATAGAAGTTTAGAAAATTATTAACAGGAATAGCAGACATTTTCCAAAGGTTTTAATACATTTTAGTTTTGTGGTTTCAAATCTGAAAACTGATCAAAAAGCCCTCCAGATTTTGGCTCCTCGAAATGTGGATTAAACACCCTGTTTTTTGGGGCATCCAGGTGGCTCAGATGGTTAAGAGTCTGCCTTCGGCTCAGGTCACTATCTCCAGGTTGTGGGATCAAGCCCCATGGCAGGGTCCCTGTTCAGCGAAGAGCTTGCTTCCCCCTCCTCCCCTGTCTCTTCCCCTGCTGTGCTCTCTTTCTCTCTAAAATGAATAAAATTTTTAAAAATAAGTAAAAAATAAACACCCTGTTTTTCAATGCAAATTGCTTATAAAATGGACTTCTCTTTGGATGCAAACTAAGTCTTACAAAACTGCTTTTGATGAATGATGTTTGAATTATTTAAAAGCTGACAAATTTAGTTCTCACTGAAATATACAGAGGTTTGAAAATTAAAAGTGCTTGCTAAGTAGCTGAGTAGTACATTGATCGGTGCCAAATATTTTCAAGTTTTCCTGTGTCTCTTTCCATTTTTCCTAGCACAAATCCAATTAAAGGATTTTTAAGTTGTATTTTGATAAATTATTACCAAATCTGATTTTCTCAATGTACCAATGTCTCATCACAATTGTTTTAGAGATAGGCAGGCAGACAGATACCCTAGTTTCCTGACTAGCTGTCCTCTTCTTTCTTTTAGTTAAGCTAACTCCTATTTTTACATCACTAGAGTATGATACAGAGATTATGAGGAAATCGTACTTAGCACTTCTTTACGAAAACACATACACTCTTATTTCACAATGTTCTATTAATTCAAAGTTCTTTGAAGCAACTTGGCTTCCATTTCTTATATTCTTAGGATTATATGCGTGTTAATATCATAATTTACATGACTAAACTATACATTTGCATTCTCTCAAATATTCAAGAGATCATTTTACATAAGAACTTGAGAACTGTGACTACCTCTAATCCACGAAACACTCATTTCTACCAAAGCTCACTCAGCAGATGTTCATGGACTCCCTCTTATGCCATTGCCAGGGATATAAAGTCAAATAATCCTAGCTCCTCATAAGTTATTCAAAGGTTTTGTATACTGGTCTGTTTTTGATTGGAAATCTTGCAGTCCTTTTCATTTAATAATGGAGGACCAATTACATTATTCAATCTTAATATTTCATTATCCTTCCTTCCCACAAAAAATTTTTTAAATATAATTTCTGTTTATGGTATTCCTTTCCTCTCCCCTAGTTAAACCGCACATTCTTCTGATCACTATATTTTCAACATGATGTGGTAAGAGGAAGTACATCCCAATCAAAGTAAAAGTGATTCAATCTTCAACTTACTGTTAAAAGTCATTGATCGTTCTAGGCACTGTAGATATGGAAGTGAAGAAAACAGGTAAGCTTCTTGCCCTCCAAGAGTTTACATGCTATGCAGAAAGGACACCACTAGTTGCTTGTGTAGTAATTTCTTTCTGTCTTATTCTTAACTATCGGAGTCTTGCTTTAGTTCAGAGCAAAAATGGACCCTGTTCAAAAGACCTGCTTAATCTTCTGTGCAGCTAAGGATGGCAAAATGACCCACTCTGGCCGTTAAGAAATATTTGTAAGTTTCGATGTAGGACTTCTTTAAAAGGCACTACTTGAAATAGGACTTCAAAGGCATGCTCCTTTGTCTTACGCTCCTCACTCACCACCCTCCTTCCCTAGCACATGAAAATGATGCCTAGAAGTGGAGCAACCATCTCCTTATGTGGAAATGAAATCCACAGTCCGGTAGCAACGTAGCAGAAAGCTAGAAGGCACCTCGTTCCTTGATGCCGGTGTGGAGACAATGCAGTGTTTATCTAGAACTATGCCACCAACTACTTGGGTTAGCCACGGTGGTAGGGTGATGCCTGAGGCAATTCTCACTAATTGTTAGAGGTTCGGTTCCCTGGCAGCAGACTCTGAAACAGTTGTTTTCATACAGGAGGTGGTTAGGGAGTGCCTTTGGCATCAACATCTATGGAGTGGGCAGAGAGCCAAGTTGGACTATAGGTATCTTTGAGACCAGGATGGCCCTTCGGACTTGATCGGAGTTGGGTAAATGGGGCTGGCCTTTATAAACTTGCAGTGACCAATCACAGCATGTAGGTTTCCCTGGAAAGGGAGTATGCTTCAGGTGAGACAACTCTTTTCGAGTGAGTCACTTCCTTAAGGGGGCTGGCAGCAGGAAACTGTTCCCAGCACTTCTAGCAACTGGGGGATTAAGTCTTCCACTCTTAAAGGAAAGTCTGGGTAGTCTATCACAGCATTCACAGCCATCCATCCAAGATGGCCCTTGAATACATTTTTTAATATAAGTTCCATGAGCAACCCCTTTGGATTCCATTAGGTCTCTTTTCTTGGGAGAAACTTGAGTGCAAAAAGTTAATGGTGTGAACTATAGCCTCCCAAATATTTAATAGAAAGTGATTATTTCTGTTGGCTACCGTTGGCTGTAGCAGTAGCTAGACCGGACTTCATAAATGGGAGGCCAAGCTGTTGGGCTCATGCAGATCCCCTGTCCCTGTGACCATCACAGTCCTGCTCATGATCCTATTGTGCTCGTTGTGGAATGGCTGGTGACAGAGGCAAGCTAAGTAGGGCTGGGACAGAATAGCAGCAGAGGCTCAATGCAGCTGACCCTACAGGGAGCTCCGAAGCTGAGATGGCTCTTTGAGTAGAGGCTAAAGGACTGGAAAGGCACTTCCTGGAGAGAACTGACAATGAAGGGCTGTTTTCTGGAAGTGATTCCTGTAACAATAAGCCTTCATTTCTAAAGAGGGTTCTTAGAGACATACCACAGTGTACATTACACTAATACAAAGATAAGGACATAAACACCTAACAAATAAGTAAGACACTATAGGATAAATGCTATGAGAAAATGAATGGCATGATGGGACAGAAAATGAGTACACTGGGAAGGAGAGTGATAATTGAGAAAGAATATTCAGAGAGGGGTGCCTTATGGCTCAGTGAGTTAAGTGTCTGACTCTTGATTTTGGCTCAGGTTCTGATCTCAGGGTCATGATATCGAGCCCCATATCAGGCTGCGGTGCTGAGCGTAAAGCCTGCTTGGGATTCTCTCCCTCTCCCTCTGCACCAACCGCCACGCCCCCCACCCCCCCACCCCCCGCTGACTCCAGTCAAGTGTGTGCTCTCTCTTTCTTTAAAAAAAAGAAAGTTTTCAGGGACGTCCCTTCTGAAGACATGGCAATAGTACTGAGAGCTAAAGAATGAGAATGATTCAGGCATGAGGACAGCTGGGTAAAGAATTTTCTGGATGGAAAAAAAAAACCTGCAAACAGGTAACTCTAAGGTAGGGACAACCTTGGTTGTAACCACAAAAGTTGTCACAGAAGATCAGTGAACTTATGGTGAAGAGAATACAAGGATATGAGTATAAAATAGAGGTAAGCAGAGACCAGATTATCTATGGCCTTTTAAGTCATGGTGAGGACTTTGCCTTTTATTCTAAACGCAATACAAAGTGTTTAAGAGGATATAAGTAAGAGAGTAACACCTTCTGGTTACACTTCTAAAGGATTTTACTGAGGGAATTTGGGGCAGATAGCTGTAGAAGAGGCTTCTAAGAGGCTTTTTATTCCCCCCAAATTCCACCCATGGGAGCACACAGAAATGAGAACAGCAACAACAAAACTCCATAGATAACATCGACACCAAAACTAAGTAAAAAGGTAACCTCATCAACCCTCAAATAAAAGTGAGCTCTATCCTAACAGCTTTAAAACCTGAACGAAATCAGCATTTATGAAGGAGGAAGCAGAAGAAAGCAATGGGCAACAAACAGACATAAGAACTCAAGGAGAACCACAGGTACTTATCTGAATGCTCTACAAGACAGTTTGAGAACAGCAGCTAAAACTAGGATGGGGCTGGTTTCACACTCTCATAGCAGGTCAGTGACGGGGTCTTAAGTCGCTGGAGCAGTCTGGACCTCTAGCTCTCAAAACTAACCAGCAAAAACTTCCTTCCTGGACCACACCCCTCACTGAGGTGAAATTCTTGGCAATCAAATCACAACGATTCAGATGGTTAGCAAAGTCAAGAGAAAAAGGAAAGTCTGTCTAAAAATAGGAAAAGGGAAGAGAGCTAAGAAACCTCAGAAAGCAAGCCACTGTATTTTCAAACACCTCACAAAAACACAGGAAGGTGGGCACTTGGGGGGCTCAGTCAGTTAAGTGACGGACTCTTGATTTTGGCTTAGGTCATGATCTCAGGGTCTTGAGACCGAGCTTTACACTGTTGGGCTTTGCACTGGGTTGGATCTTGCTTAAGATTCTCTCTCTCCTTCTCCCTCTATCCCCACCCAACACGTGCTCATGCACACTCTATCTCTAAAAACAACAAGAATGGGGGACCTGGGTGGCTCAGTGGGTTAAAGCCTCTGCCTTCGGCTTGGGCCGTGATCTCGAAATCCTGGGATCGAGCCCCACGTTGGGCTCTCTGCTCAGTGGGGAGCTTGCTTCCCCCTTCCCTCTGACTGCCTCTCTGCCTACTTGTGATCTCTCTCTCTGTGTCCAATAAATAAATAAAATCTTAAAAAAATAAAAACAAGAATAACAGCAACAGGGGGGAGTTCTAGATCCAGGAAATTGGAAATTTAATCTAAAATTCAAGAATATTAATTTCATATAAAAATGAGCAAGGTAGGGGATTAAGTTCAAATCCCATACAGAGTTATTTTAAGAAAAAAGAAAAGGAAACACATGATAACATCCCTAAAAACAATGAAAGCAAGCCAGAGAGTCAGGGTCTTTTTTTTTTTTTTTTAAAGATGTTATTTATTTATTTGACAGGAGAGAGATCACAAGTAGGCAGTCAGGCAGAGAGAGAGAGAGAGAGAAGCAGGCTCCCCGCCGAGCAGAGAGCCCGATTCGGGGCTCAATCCCAGGACCCTGAAATCATGACCCGAGCCAAAGGCAGCGACTTTAACCCACGGAGCCACCCAGGCACCCCTGAGAGTCAGGTTCTTAAACAGATGAGAAACGTAAACTAATATTTCAAAGCAATATAAAACATATCAAGAAAATGATACCATATCTAAAAGAATAAAATAGGCCAGGAAAAAACTTTGAAATAAGATAGAGTTCAGGGAAGAATGATAAAGAAAAGAATTTTATTTCTGGAGGTGCCTGGGTTGCTCAGTAGGTTAAGCATCTGTCTTCAGCTCAGGTCATGATCCCTGGGTCCTGGGATCGAAATCCACATCAGGGTCCCTGCTCAGCTGAGAATATGCTCTCCTTCTCCCTCTGCCTCTGCTCCTGTTCATGCTCTTTCTCACTGTCTCTTGCTCTTTCTCTCTCAAATAAATAAATAAAATCTCCAAAAGAAAATAAAGAATTTATTTCTAAAATAAAGTCTATGCCAGAAAAAATATGGATGTATAAATAGAACACATAATGCTTTAAGAAAAATTGAAGATTAAAAAGAGTAATCATTTTAATACCAAAAAAAGTATAAAATGGTTAAAGAAGATAAGAAAGAAAATGGCAAATATAGAAGGCAGGCAAAAAAGACCTACATACATGTAACAAAAGAGAAAAACCCAAGTCAAAGAACAGGACAAATAACAAGAGATACAAAAAAAAAAAGAGAGAGAGAGAGAAAAAAAAACTTTTCTATACTAAACAGAATACTAATCATAATGAAATTGATATTACATTTTAAAAAGATATCATACAATCCTGGGAAAGCACAACTCCGAATGACCAATATTGAAATATATTCTAATAGAATTTTTGGACTTAAAAATCTTTTGGGCACCCATCAAAAGACCAGTTCATTTACATCAGGGGAATAAAATCATATTGTCCTCAAAATCTTTGAGAGCAATGCTTTATGGTAGAAGAAAAATGGAATAACATATTTAAGATGCTCCAGGAAAGGACATGGGAGCCAAGGATTTTATATTCAGCTAAAATGGCTTTCAAATATTAATGGCTAGAGACTAACTGAAATCAAAACTCAAGAATTCAGGTGCCTGGCTGGCTCAGTTGGAAGAACATGTAATTCTTGATCTTGGAGTTGTGACTTTGAGCCCTATGCTGGGTGTAGAGATTACTTAAAAAAATAAAAACTTTAGAAAAAACTCAGGAATTCAGAAAACATTGTTCCTTTAAGTAACTTCTTAAGAAATTAAAAAATGTGTTTCAGATAACCAAAATTATAGGAAAGACATCAGCATAAAGACTGGTGGTAAGCTCTAAATATATACGTGTACAACAAATTAACAATAATTGAGAAATAGAAGGGAAAGGGGAAAGTAAGTAAAAACTATGTGGTCTGACAATATAGGAGTAATAAAGGTATTTTTAAAAAAAGCAGGAAGAGCTCTTCCAAAAATAATTTTTATAGTACTTTCATTATCATAGTGCTAAAAAATACATTGTTTATCTTAAATTACTTTGTGTGTAGTTTAGGATAAATGGAATGCGTAGTTATGTGGAATCATCTCGAGCATGCTTGACAAGCAGGATCTATGGTATGAATGACATATTGAAAAGATTAAGTCAAAACCCTCTAGTCTTGAATTTAGAAGCCCTAGTATCTTTTAGTGGGAAACACTATTTTTAGATCAAAATTGCTGCTAGGATGGTTATTTTTTTCCAGGACTTTCAGTGATCGGAGCTGGAATATATGTCTCTTCTTAATTATACAACGTAAGCCCCTTGGATCTTAAATGCCATTCTGGTTAGAATAAAGGGAAGACAATAGTCCTGACTGAATTGAGTCTGAAGGTACTGAGAAAATCCTGAAGTGGCGGAAGAACCTGGAATTCAGTTTTCTGCCATCCGTGGAACGTGAGGAGTAAAACTCCATTAGGTTATAGAAAAACAAATGTATTTTGTCACACTTGCATTGACGACTGCGAGATTTGTTTCTGCCATATTTCTGTCACTTCAGGGAAAATAAGGCAAGGTCATCAGCTGAGAATGGAAAGGGGCATGAGCTGGTCAGACAGAAGGGACACTGAAAACGGCCATCACAGAGGAGAATGATAAACTTCCCGGGGAAACTGAGTAGGGTGACTGAGCGGTACCGTGTGTCTTTTGAGGTTTGTGGCTGTGAGAAAGTGTTGATAGTCAACCCGATGGAAAGAATGTTTTCAACAATTTGCAGGGGAGAAGTTTGACCTTAGCCTCAGGTTTAGCCAGCGAAGCACTGTATCATGGAAACAAGAGGGAAGCAAGATTGGTGAGAGTGGACGATCTTGATGTATCGTGCTTTTGTATGTTAGAATTGAAAAACAAAATGGAATATATTTTTGTATTGTGTGTACCAAAAAAAATAAGGTATGGATGCAACATGTCCTCATGGATGTTATTCTTTCAAATGTCCACCTACATACACGGCAGTAGTATCTTGAGCAAAGACAGAAAAAAGGAACACCTGGGTGGCTCAGTTGGTTAAGCAGCTGCCTTCACTTGGGTCAGGATCCCAGGGTCCTGGGAACGAGTCCCACATTGGGCTCCTTGCTCATCGGGGAGCATGCTTCTCCCTCTGCCTACCTGTGCTCTCTTTCTCTCTCTGACAAATGAATAAAATCTTAAGGAAAAAAAAATAATTTTGTTACTCCTAAATTATTAAAAAACAGCATGTTTTATGTATATATTTCAATGGGAGTTAAAGAAACTGCTTTGTAGTTCAATATGTTTATTTGGCTTAAAATTCATTGTTTCATTCTTGATGAATTTGACTTATTCCCAGAAAACCATGTGACTAAAATGAACTTACCTGTTTCTCACACAGGAAAAATAAAATATAAGTATAACTACACAAAAAAGTATTGCTATGGACTGAAAGCTTTTCTTCTCAAAACCTACATGTAGGGACACCTTGGTGGCTCAGTTAGTTAAGTGTCTGCCTTTGGCTCAGGTCATGATCCCAGGGTCTTGGGATCAAGCCCCGAGTAGGGCTCCCTGCTCAGTGGAGAGCCTGTTTCTCTTTCTTCCTCTGTTGCTGCCCGCATTCGTGTTCTCTCACTGTATCTCAAATAAATGAAACCTTTAAAAAAAGATCTACATGTAGAAGTCCAAATCCCCAAAGGGACGGTATTTGGAGGTGGGTCTTTGGGGAGGTAATTAGGTTTAGATGAGGTCATGAGGGCAGAGCCTCCATGATGGAACTGATGCGCCATCAGAAGATAAAGACACCAGAGGTCTCCCCACTCCTTCATGTTAGGGTACAGCAAGGAGAAGCCTTCTACAAGTCAGGAAAAGGACCCTTACAAGGAACATGACTGCACTTCCACTGTGATCTCAGACTTCCAACCTCCAGAACCGTGAGAAAAAAATGGTTGATGTTTAAGTCAGACAGTCTCTGCTGGGTGGCCATTTTTTTGTTTCAGCAATCTGAGCTGACTAAGATGAGTTTATAAAGTATTTTAGGGGCCCCTGGGTGGCTCAGTTGGTTAAGCAGCCAACTCTTGATTTCGGCTCAGATCATGATCTCAGGGTTCCTGGGATCCAGCCTCAAGTCGGGCTCCAGGTGGGGCTCCACATCCCACTCAGTGCTCAATGGGGAGTCTGCTTAACATTCTCTGCCCCCCGCTCAAAAAAAAAGTATTTTAAAATAAGGAATACAACTTACGTTGCAAATACATATAAAGTTCTCCATTCGAACTCTACTATATTTATATATTTAAAAAAATACTATTGGGTAAGATTCTTTATTTTTTTAGATTTTATTAATTTGAGAGGGAGAGAGAGAGAGAGCATGAGCAGGAGGGAAGGGCAGAAGGAGAGGGAGAAGCAGATTCCCTGCTGAGCAGGGAGCCCTATGTGGGACCCAAGGATCATGACCTGAGCCTAAAGCAGATGTTTAACCGACTGGGCCCCCTAGGGGGGCCCTACTATATTTATATCTTCCTCATCAAAAGAAATCAAATGTTTAGAGGACATTAAAAATTGTGATTATCTTTTTTAAAGGAAAAGACTCATAACATGTGTTCATAGCTTTATAGAGTTTAATTGTATACCCTTCCCCAAGCAGGTTAAAGAAGAACACGGTTATCTACTAGGCTAACTCATTTATTGTACAGGTTCTGGCCAAATGCCATTTCCCATTGGAATCCCTTCCTCACGCCCTGAGGCTGAGTTAGGTGCCTGTCTAATGTGCTCTCATAGCACCATGAATTTACCTTTTGGTCAAGGGGTATTAGAACTGCCTGTCTCTCTGTCTGTCTTTCTACTCATCTGTAAACTCTCTGGGGATGGGGTCATGCCTTGTTCATCAAGATATCCCTGGCATGCAGCCCAGCTCTGCTCAAGATAAGAGCCCTGGGTCTATTTGTTGAATAAATAAATGAATTGTTGTTAGAAAGGGCAGTAGCCAACTTGATAACTGTAAAATATACTTTGGAAAATGCAAGGGGTTCCCTCCTCCCTACTCTAATTTTAATCACAATGAATAAGAATAAGGAAAAAAAAAAAAAAAGGAAAAGACCAGAGTTTTTTTAAATTGACCATGTGCTAGAAATGTTGGAAACATTAAAAAAAAAAAAAAAAAATTTAGAACACTAAAGCAAAACAATGAATTTTGCCAAGAAGGAAATAAAACTGTAACATTAAAATCAGCATCATAATTCCAAAATTTGAAAAGGCAAATATTAGGGGAATTTTGGAGAATAATAGTAAAAGTTCCTATTAATACGGAAGTGGGATGAGTGCGTACACAGTTCATACAGAGACTTGGTTCAAATCATTTCATTTTATGCAAAGCAGCTAGTGAGCCCATTTTGGCACTTTAGTTTGTTGTTGTCTTTGTCCCAAATCATGTGCTCTGAGGAAAACTATGAATTGGTTTAAACATTAACAGATGCTGGATTTAAAGAGTGATCACCCTCTAAACTGCTGATCACCATGGAAAAACTAAATACACATTCTCTGTTCTGTATCAAGTTTGAAGCTATTATACTACGAAGGGATTTCTTATGTTTGAGAAAATTTAAAATATGTGCCATAAAAACTAATGGCTTAATGGCTATTTCTCTCTCCTTTGTATTTGGAGCTGGTTGACATCAACCAATTCCTGCTAAAATACACCCAGTATGATGATAATAGCTAACAGTTCTGGAGGGCTCACTGTGTGCCAGGCACTATTCTGAAGGCTTTATGGGTCGTAACTCATTTAAGCCTCATAGTAACTCCCCGAGATGTACTATGTCACTTCTATGGACAGGGAACCCGAGTCATGGAGAGAAACTTGCTTAAGGACACAAGCTAGTAGGTGGCACATGTGGGATTTGAACCCAGCTTTAGGACCTGAGCTCTTGGTTGCAGGCAAGAGCCAGCTTTGTTCAACTTAGCAGAAAGGATTTTATTCCAAGGACTGTGAGCAGCCCACAGAACTTCTGGGACTGCCAGAGAGGTAGGCATGAGGATAAAGAGACAGGAATAACCCCCAAACCACAGCACAGAGCTGCCCTGTGGAGAAGCCCACCGCCCCTGCCTGCCACTACCTCAAGTCACTGCATGAGCCACATGCTGGCACAGTAAACCTTTGGCTCATTTTCAACATGAGCAGCCAACGGAAAGTCTCTCTTGCTCTTTTTCTATTTTGTATAAACCAAACTGACTATGTCGCACTATTTTACCAACGTCATTCCACCTTCCACTGAGGCAGAAAATTGTACTTCTCAGCACTTAACGAATAAACTGGATCCAATCAATGTGGCAAAGATGGTTCTCTCTAGTGACGTATCATTTTGAACTAAAGAGGTAGAGGACGTGGCCCAGGGGCAAAGGGGTACAGGAAGACTGTCCGAGTTTGTTGGGCTTTTAAAAGCCTTGTGGTATCTTCTCCATCACTTTTGGCGAGCACTTGAGGGCATCAGAGATGCATAGTTAGGGAACAAAGGCTAATGTAAGGGACAAGGAACCCCTCCGAGCAGGTCTCTGATCAAAGGTCTGGTGCAGAGGGTGAAGTCTGCTTTTTTATGAAACAGTTAAACCTGACCTCCATACCCCACAGGAGCCAGAAAGCTGTCTGCCTCCGCTCCCGAGGCCACATTTGCTGAAGCCATGATGGTGGCTTGAAATAGGTCATGGGGCGCTGTTTATACCACAGAGATTGGCAAACAACTCCACAGCACCAACTGTCAACCTTTTACCCATTAGTAAGATGTGCTATTGACAGAATGGCTAGAGAGGAAATGGAAGGGTTCCAAGCACGGGGTTTCCATTACACTAAATCCAATACTGTGTCCCAGAGAGGACACCTGTTGTGCTTATTCACTTACCATTTGAAAAGTCATAGGGGAGGATGAACCTCAAGCTCCTTGGAAATGTATTTATTTATTTTTTAGGATTTTATTTATTTATTTGACAGAGAGAGACACAGGGAGAGAGGGAACATAAGCAGGAGGAGTGGCAGAGGGAGAAGCAGGCTTCCTGCTGAGCAGGTTGCAGGGAGCCCAATGCGAGGCTCCATCCCTGGACCCCAGGATCATGACCTGAGCTGAAAGTGGATGCTCAATGACTGAGCCACCCAAACACCTCTGGAAATTTATTTTTAAATGAATAATTAGAATAGCGTCCCCTGTTGATATACTTTAACAATACAAGTAATTAGATTTCAATGTATTGTACTTCATAAACAACAGCTCATAAGTTCAGAATATATTTGAGTCAAAGATATTTTAGAGGATGTTCATTTTGGAGGATAGAAAACAAGAGAGATCACCAAAAAATGGATAGAAAGAATATTCGCAATTAGCAGTAACTACCAGAGCAGAAATAAGAATGAATCAATCAAGGTACCTTTAATTATTGCAAAAAATGAACGAATCACAATCAGCCCAATGTATGCATGGGTCCCTCTCTCCTTATACAACCTGCGTGTACTGTGCCCACCCCCAAGCTGATCCTAAAGGGAAGAGGACGTTCAGTCATAACCTTAGCACAGCTGGCCACGGACAAACAAATGAGGTGGCAACGGGTGTCAGGAAGAATCACAGACTCTGATGGGGCAAAGACATCAAAATAAACTCTACTTTGTTGCCAAAAGTGACACCCAAAGATCAAGGAGAAAGGTAGAGCTCAGTTCCCGACCCCTGTGGTTTCTTCCCTGATTACCCACAGGTTGCTTACCCTTGATGAAAGTCATTGACCATCTGTGTCCCATCTGTAAGATGTTATGACAACGCTCAGGGTGTCAATAGTTCCATCAAGAGCTTGAGCAGCCTCCACAACATAAGCTAAGCAGACACAAGGGCGATCATTACTCAGAAGTCACATTAAAAATGCTGTCTTACCTTAGGATTTCCAGACACAGAGAAAACACCATTACTCCAAACATGAAGGGCAGTGATACGGTGTTTTTTATTACGGGCTTCTAGGACTGCCAAGGCTGATACCATCTGTGTCTGACAGAAGGAGTCTTCTGTGATGATTATCTCCGTCTCTGAGGGAATGTTATGCTGTTATATTAATCTGCAGGGGCTGCCATAACAAAACACCTTCAACTGGGTGGCTTACACAACAGAAATTCATTGTCTCATGAATGTGGAGGCGAGAAGTTCAAGATCAAGGTTCCAGTTGATTTGGTTTTGGGTGAGTGAGCTCTCTTCCTGGCTTGCAGATAGCTGCCCTCTTGCTATGTCCTCTTGCATGCAGAGAAAGAAAGAGAGTGTGTGAGAGAAGGTGGGGAGAGAGGGAAAAAAAGGGACAGAAATGGAGGGAGAAAGAGAGCGAGAGAGATGGAGGGAGGGGAGAAGAGAGAGTGAGAGAGAGAGGGAGGGTGAGAGAGCTCTCTGGTGTATCTTCTTATAAGGAAAACAATCCTTTTATATCAAGCCTCCACCTCTATGACCTCATTTACCTTAAGGACTTCCTTAGAGATCCCATTGCCAAACATGGCCACGATGAGCTTTAGGGCTTTAAAAGATGAACTTGGGTAGGGGGGACACAAATATTCAGTTAAGAGCCATTTGTCCACAGCAGTCTGGAAGAGAGGTTCATTCACTATCTGCAGTCAAGCACTGGCCACAATATCTCTTATTGAAATTTAGTCCTCCTATAGATTTTCAGCTGGGTTTTCCCTTAAAATCAGGAAAGAGACTGAAGACAAAGATTTCCCTTTTGTTTTCCAGGTTGTCAGGCTGTGCAAAATAAGGAAATGGGGAAAGACAGTACAAACGAAGGGGTAAGGTCCAAATGGGGGCAGGGCCAATCCTATGCAACGACTTTTATCTGGTCCACTGTTGTTGGCAGCACCCTACTCCCCTGGCCCCCACAAGAGAAGAGAGAGAGAGAGACAGACAGACAGACAGACTTTGCACTGGGGCCCAGAGTCCCTCTTAGGGCCTTGTGACTGGTGAGTGGAAACTAAACCAGCCCTGCTGTAAAGTCAGGAAGTCTCTGCCCAGGTCTATCCTAAAAAGTCTGAGTACAGACTATCACAGGAAACTTGCCATAGCCTAGGCAATGAGGCTGAGAAAAGAACTCAAAAGCTTTAAAGATAATCCCCAATTTTAAAAATTAGGGATAAAAGTTTAAAATCATTGTTTAATTAAAAACCATTTTTTAAATTCCCCTTCAAGAGAAATCCTAACACTGTCACCCCATTGATGGGTGCCCAGCCAAGCCCTTGGAGTTGTTATGGAAACACATCCAGTGACTCCCATCCCAGGGACCTGGGTGTTGCTCTGGGTGTTCTCATTGAGGATCTAAGCCTGAGGCTACCTCAATTTTGTTTCACCAGATCTTTAATTTTCTTTGAGCAGTCTGATTTTTGTTGTTGCTGTTTGCTAACATGCGGGCTTTGCCCACTATCTAATTATTGCATTCCATCATTACAGAGGTTGAGTCTGTACTAGCTATCTGAATGAAAGGCAATGTTTTATACTGACATTTTAATCAGTGGAACTTACTGTCATAAAAATCTCTGTGAGACAGTAATGATTTGCAAAACCTAATATTACATCTTCTGTAGAGTCTGGCATCTGTGTATAATTGACCGATTTATTAGATGCTTGTGGTTCATTGATTTTCTAGACAGAAAAAAAATTGGATTGCAGTTTCTAACTGCTATTTTCTTCAAATTGATCATGTTGGCTCTCATAAATGTTCCCTTTGTTCCCCTCATGCTCTTACTTTTGCACAAAAGAAACTGTATTATATACAGCGTGGTGTCATTGGCCTTGGAATTAAAGTCAGAGTTTTGTTTTTTGTTTTTTCCTGCAGAAGCTCTTTTGTGCTGCTGTTGCAAAGTATTTTGAAGGCAGTTTTATTCAAAGGAATTTTCCTTACAAAAGGCTGCTTATTTTCTGACTATACATCTCTTCAGTCTAGCATTATCCCTATGAAAGGAAATTTTCTGAAAGCCACTTTGCTTGATTTATAATGATGCCAAACAAACAGACATTTATTGACAATTCATCTTGGGAACACTGTCAATGGAAGGATGAATTTCAAAAACATTTTCTTTATACTATTCCTGATAATAAGATATTTCTGGCTTGAATGGGAGTTTTACTAAGAGAAGTCCCAATATCGAAACCTAATACCACGAAATGATTAAAAGATTGAAAGCAAATAGTTGTCCCTTACATAAAATACAATGCAACATATGGGAGGAGGCAGGCCTGTGTTTAATAGATAGGAGTCGAGGATTACTCATTCTTGCTAAGCTTATGAAAAAAGCTAGAAGTAAGCAGAAGTAAGGAAAAACTAGAAATAAGGGGAATACTTCCTAACTAATTTTAGGGGCCAGCATAACCCTAATCCTAAAACCTGACAAAGACATTGTGAAAAAGAAAACTACAGACCACTATCTCTCATGAACACAGATGCAAAAATCCTGAACAAAATATTAGCAAATTGAGCCCAACAATGTATAAAATAATTTATAAAACCATCCAGGTATGCAGGGCTGGCTTGACATTTGAAAATAATTAATGTAATCCATCATCATAACAAGTTAAAAAGGAAAAATTATATGATCCTATCAATAGATTCAGAAAAGGCATTTGACAAAATCTAATACCCATTTATGATTTTAAAAAACACTTAGCAAATTAGGAATAGAGAGGAACTTCCTCAAATTGAGAAAGAACAAATACAAAAACCCTACAGGTAACATCATATTTGTGAGAAATTAGATACTTCCCTTCTAATATCAGGAACAAGGCAAGAATAACCACTCTCACTACTCATTTAACATTGTACACAAAGTCCTAACTAATGCAGTAAGAAAAGGAAATAAAACATATAGATTGGGAAGGAAGATATACAACTGCCTGTTCACAGCATGATTGACTATGTACAAAATCCCAAAGAATCAGCAATAACAACAAAAACCTCCTGGAACCAATAAGCAGTTATAGCAAGGACACAAGATACAAAGTTAATATATAAAACTTCATTGCTTTCTCGTATATCAGCAATGACCAATTGGAATATGAAATTAAGAACATAATACCACTTATATTAACACCCCAAAAATGAAACACTTAGGTATAAATCTAACAAAATATATAGAAGATATATATGAGGAAAATTAAAAATCCTCCAATGAAAGAAATCAAAGGAGATTCAAGTAAGTAGAGAGATATTTCATGTACATGGATAGGAAGACTCAATAGTGTCAGGATGTTAATTCTTGCCAACTTGATCCACATACTCAGTGCAATCCCAACCAAAATCCCAGCAAGTTATTGCTTATTATTATAAGCAATAATTATAACTTATTATAAGTTATAATATTATGAGTTATAATATTATTATAAGTTATTATAATATTATATTATAAGTTATTATAATATTATAACTTATTATAAGTTATTGCTTATAATTATTATTATTAATATAGACGGTATAGTTCTAAACTTTCTATGGAGAGACAAATTACCCAGAATAGCCACCACAATATTGAAGGAAAAGAACAAAGTCAGAGAACTTACACTACCCAACTTCAAAACTGACTATAAAGCTACAGTAATTAAAATAGTATAATATCGGCAAAAGAATAAACAAACAGAGAAACAGAACAGAATAGAGAGTTGAAAAATAGACTGACACAAATCAAGTAAACTGTTCTCTAATAAAGAGCAAAGGCAATTCAATGGAAAAGGGTAGTCTTTTCAACAGATGGTGCTGGAACAACTGGACATCCACTTGCAAAGAAAAGAAAAAAAGGGGAAAAAGAAAGAAAAAGAGCATCCAGAAACAGACCTTACTCTTTTCACAAAAATTAAGTCAACATAGATCACAGTACTAAATGTACAATGCAAAACTATAAAACTTCCAGAAGATACCATAGAGAATATATTGGTGACCCTGCATCTGGCAAGGACTTTCTAGATACAACACCCAAAGCATGATTCAGGAAAGAGAAAACTTAGGATAAGTTGAATTTCATGAAAATTTAACATTTCTGCTCGGTCAAAAACACTGTTAAGAGAATGAAAGAAGAAGCCCCCAACTGGAAGAAAACATTTGTAAGACATATTTCTGATAAGAGACTGGTATCCCAAAATATACAAAGAACTCTTAAAATGTAACAATAAGAAAACAAAAGAACTCAATTTAAAATGGGCAAAAGATCTAAACAGATGCCTCACCGAACACAATATACAAATGGCAAAAAAAAGCATATGAAAGGATGTTCAACACCATATGTCATTAGGGTAATGCAAATGAAAACAACAATGAGCTATTTCTACATACCTATTAGAATGCCTACAATATATAAAACTGATAATACCAAATGCTGGATGAGAATGTGCAGCGACAAGAACAAGCTCTCATTCATTGTTGGTGGGAATGTAACTCTGTACAGCCGCTTTGCAAGACAGCTTTACTTTCTTACAAAATTAAACATTCTCTTACCATATGATCCAGCAATTATGGTCCTTGAGATTTACCCAAACCAGTTGAAAATTTATGCCCACACAAAAATCTGCATGTAAATGTTTGCAGCAGATTGATTGACTGATTGATTGATTTAAAGTAGGTTCCACGCCCAACATCAAGCCCTATGCAGAGCCCAATGCAGGGCTTGAACTCGTGACCACGAGAGTGACCACGAGATCGAGACCTGAGTTGAGATCAAGAGTCAGATGCTCAACTGACTGAGGCACTAAGACACCCACAGCCTTATTCTTAATTGTCGAAACTTGGATGCAAGCAAGATAGACATCAATAGAGGTGAATAAAGTATGGTACATCCACACAAGGGAAAATTACTTAGCAATAAAAATAAGTGAACTGGGGCGCCTGGGTGGCTCAATGGGTTAAAGCCTCTGCCTTCAGCTCAGGTCATGATCTCAGGGTCCTGGGATTGAGCCCTGCATCTGCTCGGCAGTGAGACTGCTAACCGCCACCCCCCACCCCGCCTCCTGCCTCTCTGCTTGTGATCCCTCTCTGTCAAATAAATAAATGAAATCTTTAAAAATAAATAAATAAATGAACTATGAAACCACAAAAAGGCATGGAGGAACCTTACATGCGCATTGCTAAGTCAAAGAAGCCAGTTTGAAAATGGTCCACACTATATGATTCCAACATTTAAGACATTTTGAAAGAAGTAAAACTATGGAGACAATAAAAAAACCAGTGGTTGTCAGAGGTTTAGAGGTAGGATGGGGAGAGATGAAGAGGTGAGGCCAGGGGGATTTTTAGGCCGGTGAAACTATTCTGTATGATATTATAATGCTAGATACATGTCAGTATGCATTTGTTAAAACCCACAGAATACACAGTATAAAGAATGAACCCTAACATAAACTATGGAAATTAGTTAATAATAACTAACTAACCAATATTGGCTCATCGGTTATAACAAACACACTATGATTCCAAGGATTCAAGGTGATCATAATAAGGAAAACCGTGAAGAGAGGAAGCCTATGGGAACTCTGTCCTTTCTGCTCCATTTTTCTGTAAGCCTAAAACCGCTCCATAAAATTAAGTCTATTAATTGCAATTAAAAAATAAAACTTGCAAAATCAAGTTTTAAAAAGGGCAAGGGGAAAAAATTTAAAGGGTCGGGGAGAAATGTAGCTGTAGAAGTATATAAACTTTTGGATAAAAGGGAAGCTTCAGCATTAAATACAGGAGCACACAAAAGGGGACCTAGACACATGAAAAAACTATGAAGAACACCTATATTTTGTGATAAATTGGACAAATACCCAAAAAAGGCAGGAAAATAAGCAGCCAGAAAGCAAATTACATATCTCCTCAAAACTGAAGAAATGTCATCACAATGCGCTAAAATAAGCAACCTGAAAGGGTCACAATGGAAGCAAATGAACCAATAACCTTCCAGAATCATCCCCGCTGAGGCTGTGTACCAGCTGGGCAGCCAGCCCACTCTGCAGGTGTCCTGTGAAAGTCAACTGCCACAGCCCCTTCCTGGCTTGGCCCAACCTCTGGGTCTCTTTCCCAATCTGAGGAGAGGATTTGCAAGCATGGAGGGCTCGAGGTCAGACAGAGACTGTCACAGCCGGGGTTCCCATGGACCAGTGGATGACCGAGGACAGGTAGTGACTACTCAGACTGTAAATTAGAGGGCAGCTGAGCGCAGATACAGTGTGTAAAGGAGCTCTGGTCACTCCGCATGGGCCAGATCCCAGCTCTGACCCTTCCTGGCATGAGACTTTGAGAATCACATGAGAAAAATGAATGAATATGTCAGCTGTCAGTATTCTCTGTTTTTTACTTCACTACGTACCAAATCGATTCTCCGTCTGGCCCTTTTGTGTTGTTAACTCCACTGGGCAAAATGGAAGGCTTTTATTGTTTTTCTGTGCAGGATGCTGCCTTTTCCATCTCTTTTCTTTTCTCTTTCTTTCTTTCTTTCTTTTTTTTTTGACATTTCAATAATTTGTAGGCATTTATTATGGAAAAAATTCAAACATACCAAGTAAACAGAATAGTACAATGAACTTTTTTTCTTACAATGCTGCTTCTGTCCCCTGCCTACATTCTGGGTCTCCAAAGTCCAGCCTAGGATCGGCAAGCTAATGCTGCTTTTTTTTTTTTTTAAAGATTTTATTTATTTATTTGACAGAGAGAGACACAGTGGGAGAGGGAACACAAGCAGGAGCCCAGGGAGAGGGAGAAGCAGTCTTCCTGCCAAGCAGGGAGCCCACTGTGGGGCTCAATCCCAGGACCCTGTGATCATGACCTGAGCCCAAGGCAGATGCTTAATGACTGAGCCACCCAGGCGCCCCACTGCTGTTTATTTTTAAATCGAGAGAGCAACGCCTATGTAGCGATGCACCTAAATGTACCTCTGTGCGTGTATGTTACATACCTAACACACCAATGCCTCTGTGGCTCTACTGCACCTGCCGGGTTAGGACAGCAATTATTTAAAAACCCCTGGAAAAAGGGAAATAACATTCTTTATGTAGTAGCAATGTGGAAGTTGCATCAAAATGAAAATGAAACTAACTTTATTTAAACTAGTAAGAGGCTCTAGGTGGTTCTCAAGAGACAATTACTCGGATGGTCACACACATAATGTATCTGGAACAGGCTCCCGGATCTAAAGAACATGGGGGGCACCTGGGTGGCTCAGTGGGTTAAGTCTCTGCCTTCGGCTCAGGTCATGATCCCAGGTCCTGGGATCAAGCCCCACATCAGGCTCTCTGCTAAGCCCCCTTCTCTCTCTGCCTGCCTCTCTGCCTACTTGTGATCTCTTTCTCTGTCAAATAAATAAATAAAATCTTTAAAAAAATAAAAATGAAAATAAAGAACATGGAAGCAAAAGCCTGCTTTTGGATTCCGGCTCTGGAACCAAACAGTTGGGATGCGGACAGCGGGAGCAATTTTGCATCAGCTTCTTCACAGCCTGGTGACTGGGCAGAATTTTATGGTCAATAGCAGCACAAATTTGGCAACTGTACACTTGAAGTCTAGAAACCAAATCACCAAAACAACCCAGGGAAAAAACAGAGAGGAAAATGGGGGAAATAAGACTCACCCAATAACTAGAAAATAAAATAAGATTTTTTTAAACATGGAGGTTGAAGAGAAGGGCAAACTTTGGGTCAGAAACAAAAAGGGAATTTTAAAAAATGAATAACGGCTTGAGGAGGGGAACATTGTGGAGAAATAGAGTTTCCAAGGCTTCAGGAAATGAATGGGATGCATTTCAGAAGATCCAGAAATTGCACAAGTGTCCTTTGGAATTAGTACAAGATTTAATTAGAGATGTGAAGATAAGGAAACGTCAAGGACAGAATAACCATTCTCTCTGTATCTGAAATAAATATTTGCTTTGTTAAGGAAAGAAAAGAAAAACCACAAGTGTTCAAGGAAACTTTTCATTCAAGAATATACTTAAGGTACTAGAAACTAGTCCAACATTTAATATCCTATTAAAATTATAAGAGGAGAAACACCAGAAATCGACATACTTAATTCTGAAGAAATCACACTTATTTATTATATTATCATACCAACCAATAAAGTTACTGCTGCAATTGCTTTAATCATAATAATAACAGATGTTGCTTTTTATTAAAGAGCTAGGTTAAAAAAGGGGCTGACCTAGGTTCTCCAGAGTATTGTCAGAGTTCATGTTCATGTGTTCATGTCAGAAGAATCCTTAACACCTAAATAATTTATTTAGAAGAGAAACTTTTTGTTGTATAATCACATTTTATCACCCTAAACCGCAAATTTCTCCCTGCATAGTGGTTCAAAGCTTAGACCCCGCTATCAAGCTGCCTGGACTCGAATCCTGACTCTGCTCCTTACTTTCTGGGTGACCACAGGCAAATTACTTATTCTCTGTCCCTGTTTCTGCATCTATAACCTGGGGGGTATCAATAGTACCTATCGTAGAAAGCTGTTGTCAAGAGTAAAAGAGTTACAACAGTGAACTAGGCAACAGATGGTTAGCATGCCGTGGATTTAACAGCTTAAGGAGCAACTCCCCCTCTACTCACCCTTTCCACCCAGAATCTATGGGACCTCAGGGGTCCAGACATTCCCCTATACCTGGCAGAGGATGCAGACTTTCCCTGGGCTAGATCTACCAGGAAGAGCTCCAAAAGCAATCCAGATGATCACCAAGCAAGGCTGAGAGGTGAACCCTCTCAAGGTGGCCTGATTGTAAATAGAGACAGGCCTCAGGAGAACTGCGGCACTGTGGGAGCCACGATAGGGCCAAGAGACTAGGCAGGTGACCCCTGGGCCTTGAGAATGCTGAAAGCAAACTGGGAGGTGTTCTACTGCAGCCATGTGAGCTGAAGATGCAGCAAGTGCAGTCACCTAGAGGGTTGAGCTGCCCTTCAACCAAAGGTCAACAAGGACAGCAAGGACCACCAGAGACTTAGATTGGGGGATCCTCCCTTAAATGCACAACCTTTGGGAAACTTCCCCAACACCCAGATATTACCAGGTGAAGGGAAGGAGGAGAGATTCTCTGAGAGCCTGAGCATTTGCCCCTAGAGAAGCTGGGTTATGTTAAATCTGAATCAAGTTCCTCTTAAATGGTAAGATCAAGTTTTTTCAGTGGTCATCAGAAATAGAAGCCTAAGGAAGAGATAAGTCCAAGAGGAAGGAAGGAAGAAAGAAAGAAAGAAAGAAAGAAAGAGAGGGAGGGAGGGAGGGAGGGAGGGAGGGAGGAAGGAAGGAAGGAAGGAAGGAAGGAAGGAAGGAAGGAAGGAAGGAAGGAAGGAAGGAAGGAAGGAGATACTGGCCATTGTGGCACTTCTCAGAGAGCCTGTTATTGCTAAGGTGAACATCATTTCCATTTGCCCAGGCTGGTTCTGCTTGACTCCTGTTCTAGAATAACTGAATAGCATCCTTTCCACTCTCAACAGGGTTCCAATATGGATGATTTGCAAGGGTATCCCAGTTATAACCCACTCGATTATACATGCTTTGTCCAGAATTTCCAAGAGTTGGTATACAGGTTTCTACCATCCCCCCAAAATAAATAAATAACCCACACTATCAAAATGGAGCTGAGCCACTGAGAAATGGGGGTGCAGAGTAGAAGTGAGCTCTCAGAAGCAAAAGAAATGCTGAAGAGGAAGAGCTGTGTTATCTCCCGGTGAGGTGCTGGAGAAGAGTTTCACCCAGCATGAAGCCCAAAGGGAGTCAGACAAGGTGGGCTCAACAATTCAAGGTAAGAACTCTCTGAGTAACTGACCTTGACTTTTCTCCTGGGATGCAAAGACTTTCCCATGAGATGACTATGACTATGACGGTGTGATGCCGATGGCTGTCACCAGAGCTGCAGCAAGGCAGCTTGGGGCCAGTCAGGGACAATCAGGGAAGCAACTCCCTGAGCCCCCCACCCCCACCGCCCAGGCCACTGGAAATCAAAAGAATCGGAAAGAGGGGGATGTGATGGCCTTCAGAATAAGATGGATTCCTGGCTGGAAAATGTTTTCCTAAAAGATTTTATTTTTATTTATTTGACAGAGAGAGAGACAGCAAGAGAGGGAACACAAGCAGGGGGAGTAGGAGAGGGAGAAGCAGTCTGCCTGCCAAGCAGGAAGTCTGATGTGGGGCCCGATCCGAGGACTCTCAGATCATGACCTGAGCTCAAGGCAGACGCTTAACTTAAGACTGAGTCATCCAGGTTTGCTGGAAATCTTTCACTTGCCAGTGACAGAAAGAACATCTGGCTCTGACAAGGTCATGTGTTGCTGGGGTGCTGTAACCGTGAAAAGTCATCAATACTGCAGGGAACAGTAGTGTTGGAGAAAGTCCAAGAATCGGCACTCGGTGGTTCGAACAGGATATTTGGTCTACATGCTTACACTGGGAGAAAGACCGAGTGTTGCTGGAATTGAATTTCAAGGCCAAAAATTCAGTATCAAAGGTGGAGATTCTTCTTTGAATTGGAGGGAAAAAAAAGTCCAGCAGTCATGTTAACATAAGCAATCTTGGTCAGCTGAGGTCAGGTTAAATCAAAACAATTTAGTTTTTAATGATTGTCAACAACTTTTCCCAGCTCCATTTTATATCCTCATTCATCAGGCTACTCACTGTATTTATTTTGCATTTTTATGTCATATTGTTTATCTAATTATAAACCACATCACAAATGATAATTATTGAAATATATTTGGCTCTTCCTGCCTTTCTTTTAATCCTTTTCCAAGAAAAGACATGAACTTTGGGATTTTTCCTTCTCAGGGAAGTTTATGTTTCAAAGTCAGGTGGAAATTGCCTGAAGACGACCTCCCTTTCTGGGTTTTGTTTTTGAAAATAAAAAATTAAGAGACAGTTGAAGGAGGAAAGAGAGATAGGTATCCAGTTTTGGAGTGAGAGAGAAGAGACAAGAGAATGTTTAATGCAAGAGGGAAACAGTAGTGAGATTTTAACATTTAGTGTTTGAGGGACGGTACAGAACCTCAGAGGAGCTTAGGTGAGGGACTCTGGCCTCTTAAGTCCCTGCCCCAAAGGCACTAAAACTGTGGAGTACTTTCCAAAGCCTATAAAGTCTCAGACAACTGTAATCTAGGGGGCGGCCAGCGCCCGCCATTCAGCCATGGAGTTTTCCAAATGTTCTGCTTTGTCGTTAAGACCTCAGAAGCCCTCAAAAGATCCTGGCTGACAGTGGGAGAAGACAGTAGGAAACAGAGAATGGAGTTCTAGTAATGACTGTAACTAGCTTTCCTGTGAGAGTTAGATTTGATATAATTTTTGAAAAAATAAAGTTAATGATATGTTTCATTTCTTAACATGGCACAGGAGGGCAGATAACGATCAAAAAGGTAAGCTATGAAAAGGAAATTCACTAGGAATGGTACACATTTGAAGTGCATAAAAGCAGTTCCAAACCTATTAATATTTCAAATTCAGCTCTTTGAGTTAGAGTTACAAACAATAATGGGAATTGATGAATTCAAGTTTTACTTCTTATTATTCTAGTCTCTTCTTAGTGGATGTTCTAATGAGCCATGCGTTTAGGAAGGAGTGAAACCAATAGGGAAACAGACCAGCTACAGAAGAAGACTATTGACCAGTTGGCAAACCAGCATCTAAATTATAGAGGAGGCTAATATTACGTTGTTTTATTTATTTATTTTTTAAAAGTAGGCTCTATGCCCAGTGCGGAACCCAATGCAGGGGTTGAACTCATGACCCTGAGAGCAAGACCTGAGCTGAGATCAAGAGTCCCACACTTAACCATCTGAGCCAGAGACACCCCAATATTAAGATGTTTTAATGCTAGCATTACCTGTATTCCAATAGAGACTAGTGACTATTTAGCTATAGTTCAACCTCTGAACGGGCTTGTGGGTTATTTTTTTAATCTTTGTTTTTCAAATTAAGGATCCCTTTTAATTGATGTTATTTTAAGGACTTTTGACAAAAGGTCTTCTTATATAATTTTTCTTTAACATGGGATAGAGTGTTTGACTGTGAAGAATGGAATCCTGGCTCATTTGAATAGACATAAGGTAGCACGGCTTGTCATTAAGAAACTCAAATAGCTCATGTTCAGCAGAAACAAAGAGTATATCCTTTCATTATAACCTTTTTGGAAAGGTGCTATGGCCGTATTAGTTACATTGCACTTCAGCATCCAAGAGGGGGGAAAATTGATTAAGAAGCAGCTTGCCCACGCCCATATGAAAGATTCCACTTTCGCGTTAGTGTATTAAGTATCTATAATTTTTACTCTTTTTAAGAGACATCTGCCCAGTTTCAGTGGGATTTCCCCCAAGTAAATTATCCAAACTGAGTATTAATCCTTAGCATTGGTCACTTCCCTTACACTTGTTTTTGTTTGTTTTATTTATTTAAGTAATCTCTACACCCAATGTGGGGCTCAAACTCACAACCCTATGATCAAGAGTCTCATGCTTCTCTGACTGAGGCAGCCAGGCACCCTTCCTCACACTTCTTAAAAAATAAAAATAAAAAATTATTTATTTTAGAGGGAATGTGGCGGAGGTGGGGGGCAGAGGGAGAAGGAGAGGGAAGGGGAAAACCCAAGCAAACTCCACACCGAGTGTGGAGCCAGACGCAGGGCTTGATCCCCTGACCCTGAGATCAAGAGTAGGCCGCTTAACTGACTGAGCCACCCAGGCACCCCCCTCCTTACACTTCTAATCTAGTTAGCAGAATTTTCCGAAGAAAATTACTTTCTAACTGAAGACTCCTGACTTCAGCCAGGGTTGCTCTGGAGAACAGGGTCTTCATTGAGTTTCTACAAAATCTAGGATTGTCAGCATGAACTTGTTCCCACGGGGTCAGCAGGCCTTCATGAGCTGGTCATGAGGAGATAGACCTTGGATGTGAAGCCAGGTGAAAAGTAATTCAACTCACTGCCTCTGATTCTGTGGGTCCTTGGAAGACTTTGTTTCATTGAAGTTGAAGACGAGCAAGCAATCCAGCCTTGCTAACCCCATGTAGCCTCTGCTCTGTCGGCATAAAGTACAAAAAGTCCTCATTATTCAAGAATAATTGGTACCAGAAAAGAGCCATTTAAAAGTGAATCTGCACAAAAAGGGAAGCAACTTTTAATAGTAAATAGCAAATAAAAAAGAAAGTTTTATTAGGCTCTTATCTTGAAAAATGAAGCTAAAATTATGAAAATTAGTTTTATATGACACTTTGCGGTTATCACTTCATCGACATAAGAATTCTTAGGATAAAGGAGGAATTAGGCTTTGCTTGCTTTTTTGGGGGGTAGAATAGTTTTCTCCAACAAAGTTATCTCTTAGCATAGTTTGACATTCTTCACATTTGCCTTTCACTGCAAACTAGAAAGAGGGTCATTTTTCTCTGCAAACATATTCAAGGATTGCCTCCTATTTTATAAGATCTTTTCTTACTCCTTTGATATTCAAGTCATTCTTTTTCAAAGTATCATCCCCATCAACTTCCTGTTCTTCAGCTGTCAACTCTCTGCCAGAAATTTCCTTGCCAGTGAGTGGGAGGAGTGAATGCTTCTTTAGATTCAGTGACGTTATGAAAGTCTCTCTGTGTGGTAAGATTTGCCATTGTTTTTGAGTTTCTTTGCCTTGTATGATAGAATGTTAATAAAATCAAACTACCATGGATATTCAGGCAATCACAGGTTTTGAAATACCCCGAAAACTATTTGAGTAGGAACTCTTGTAAGTGTGGTCAGTTTATTGTTAAAAATGTTCCGGTTGGGGGCAGCTGGGAGGCTTAGTCTGTTAAATAGCTGCCTTTGGCTCAGGTCATGATCCCAGGGTCCTGGGGTCGAGCCCCGCATCGGGCTCCCTGCTCAGCCGAGAGCCTGCTTCTCCTTCTCCCTCTGCCTGCCGCTCTGTCTACTTGTGCTCTTTCTGTATCTCTCTGTCAAATAAATAAAAATCTTAAAAAAAAAAAAAATGTTCAGGTTGTGGGGCACCTGGGTGGCAGTCAGTTAAGCAGCTGACTGCTGGTTTCGGCTCAGGGGGTCTTGTAACGCCCCCGATTTCGAATCCGAGAGACCACCGAGGAGCCGATAC
>CM053608.1:13517692-13558924 GCA_028646535.1 Procyon lotor
ATATCCCTGTACATGAACCTGACACTCCTCCAAAGAAGACACACAAATGGCGAACAGACACATGAAAAAATGTCCATCATCATTGGCCATCAGGGAGACTCAAATCAAAACCACACTGAGATACACCCTTACACCAGTTAGAATGGCCAAAATCAACAGGACAGTAAGCAACAAGTGTTGGAGAAGTTGTGGAGAAAGGGGAGCCCTCTTCCACTGTTGGGAATGCAAGCTGGTGCAGCCACTTTGGAAAACAGGATGGAGGTTCCTCAAAAAATTAAAAATAGAGCTACCCTAAGACCCTGCCATTGCGCTACTGGGTATTTACCCCAAAGATATAGATGCAATGAAAAGAAGGGCCACATGGACCCCAATGTTCATAGCAACAATGGCCACAATCGCCAAACTGTGGAAAAAGCTAAGATGCCCTTCAACAGATGAATGGATAAAGAAGATATAGTCCAGGGGCGCCTGGGTGGCTCAGTGGGTTAAGCCTCTGCCTTCAGCCCGGGTCATGATCCTCAGGGTCCTAGGATTAAGCCCCACATCGTGTTCTCAGCTCATTGGGGAGCATGCTTCTCCATCTTCCTCTGCCTGCCTCTCTGCCTACTTGTGATCTCTTTCTCTCTGTCAAATAAATAAAAATAAAAATCTTAAAAAAAAATAAGATGTGGTCCATATATACAATGGAATATTACACCTCCGTGAGAAAGGATGAATCTTTTGTATATCAAAAGATGATACAAC
Source organism: Procyon lotor (assembly GCA_028646535.1). Lineage (NCBI taxonomy): Eukaryota > Metazoa > Chordata > Mammalia > Carnivora > Procyonidae > Procyon > Procyon lotor. The sequence goes on from CM053608.1 coordinate 13,518,437, forward strand.
TTTTGTATCAACACGGATGGGACTGGAGGAGATTATGCTGAGTGGAATAAGTCAAGCAGAGAAAGTCAATTATCATATGGTTTCACTTACTTCTGGAGCATAAGAAATAACATGGAGAACATTAGGGGAAGGAAAGGAAAGTGAATTGGGGGAAATAGGAGGAGGCAAATAATGAAAGACTGTGGACTCTGAGAAACAAATTGAGGGTTTTGGAAGGTGGGGGTGGGTTTGAGGAGGGCATGTATTGCACGGAGCACTGTGTGTGGTGCATAAACAATGAATTTTGGAACACTGAATAAATAAAATTAAAAAAAAAACTACCAAAACTGAAAACAAACAAACAAAAAAGAATACCTCTGTACAACCTAACAGCTGGGAGGTGTACGGCTGGAGGGGAAAGGACCCAGAGCCAATTGTTAACAGTTGAAAAACATTTTTTAAAAACCTTATCCTTTTATTAAAAAGTCATTTTAAAACCTTGACCTTTTCTTTCCATTTTCCACATTCTTATCAAAGAAGTCAATGAACGTGATGGAAAGGAAAACCGTTTCTATATTGCTATAGAGACAGTCTATGCAATGACAGACCACGTTTGAATGTTCCTGGAAAGACACTGCCAGTTTTATTTTGTTTAGCACACTCCGCTGGCATTTCTGGTTGTGGCTATCTTCGTAGAAGTAGCATTACCCCCTAAACTGTAAGAGCACTGAAAGAAATAGCCCCTAATTAAAAATGCTTAATTTAAGATTGTTTAAGGATTGCCGGAGGTCAGCATTTTTCTTAGACATGTACCAAGGCAGAGAAAAGGTGGCTTCTGGTCTGGCAACAACTCTGGGATTTTTTCTTGGGAGGACACAGTATTTGGGCCTGATAGACACAGATGAGTGCAGGGCTTGAGCACATGGACCCTAGAGTCACAGTCTAGGTCTGGGCCCCAGATCAGCCTTTTATATCCTGTGTGATCTGAAGCAAGTTACCTAACTTCACTGTGCCTCCCTTTTGGGGAGCTTAAACAACAGAAATTTATTTTCTCACAGCTCTGGAGGCTGTAAGTCCAAGATCAAGGTGTCAGTAGGGTTGGTTTTTTCTGAGGCCTCTCTCCTTGGCTTGTAGATGCCATCTTCTACCTCATTTTCATATGGTCTTCCTTCTTCAAACGTGTGTGTCCTAATCTCCTGTTCTTATAAGGACACAAATCATTTCGGATTAGGGTCCAATTGTAACTTAATATATTCTCAAAGGCCTTGTCTCCAAATATGGTCATATTCTGAGAAACTGGGTAGGGGGGTAGGGTTTTAGCATATGAATTTTGGGAGAAACACAATTCAGCCCATAACAACTGGGTATAGAAGTCTAGTTTTAAAATTATTTTTCTTCAAAATTTGGAAGGCATCAATCCACTACCTTCTAGTTTCCAGTGTTGTTACTTAAAGGTTGCAAAGCCATTCTGATTTCAGATCATTTGTGTGTGACATGATCTACCTAGATGCTTTAGGAGCTTTTCTTCATCCCAGTGTTTTTAAATTTCACAATGATGTAAATCCATTTGCAACTATTTGGCTAAGTCCCTGATGGGCCTTTTCAACTGACAAATTTTTTTTTCCTCAGCTTTACTGAGATATCATCAATATAAAACATTGTGTAAATTTAAGGTGTATAATGTGATGCCTTGATAAAGGTATATACTGCAAACAATGACCACAACAAGGTTACTTAATACATCCATCACCTCACATCATTACACTGTCTATGTGGATGGTGAGAACATCTAAGATCCACTCTCAAAGCAACTTTCAAGTATATAATACAGAACTGTTAACTATAGTCACCATGCTGTGCGTTAGGGCCCCAGAACTCATTCATCTTGTACCTAGGAGTTTATACTTTGAGTAACATCTCTCCATTTACCCCACCCCCCAGCCCCTGGAAACCACCTCTGTTTCTATAAGTTTGCTTTGTTTAGGTGCCACAGGGTGGAAATATACACAATATTCCACATGGGTGGAAATACACACGATACAAGATATTTGTCTTTTTCTGACTTATTTCCCTTAGCATAATGCTTTCAAGGTCTATCCATGTTGTTGCAAATTGTGCCTCACTTTTTTCTCAACAAACAAGAATAGAATAGTGCTTATTAATTAGGGTTGTGATGAAAATTAAATGAATATTTATAAAGCACTGAAGTAGTGAGGACACACAGAAAGTGCACAAATAATTTTTTTTTTTTTTGAGAGAGAGAGGGCACAAGCAGGGGAAGGCAAAGAGAGAGGGAAAAGGAGAGAGAATCTTGAGCAGGCTTGAAGCTCATAATGGAGCCCAACCTGAGGGCTCGATCTCATGACCCTGAGACCGATGGAGCCACCCAGGAGCCCCACAAATAATTATTTTTAAAAATAAATATACAAATATACATCCAGCACAACCTGTTACCTGCCAAAGAAACTGCAGCAGAGGACAATGGAAGGGATTTCTTGGAAGGGCTTCTGGCAACTTCATATTAACCAACACAAAATCCCTGGCAATTTTACCAAATTAAACAAAGTACACAAGACATATTCAGACTTCAGTTTAAAAATTCATAGAACATTGTATATTTTTCTAGCAGAACAAATATGCAGCTCTATAACCTATTTTGAGAGGGGGCTGTCCTACTCACTGAGGACACAAGACAAGTTGGGGCTCCAGATTTGCAATGGTCACCACAGAGCCACTGCTCATCCTTGGAATCGTGTGTGTGTGTGTGTGTGTGTGTGTGTGTGTGTGTGTGTGAGATTTCATCAGTTCTCCCCACAGCTATTCTGACCACAGAGCCTCCTCTTGTCTACAGCATCCACAGACAGCAGGGTGGTCACAGGACTATGCGTCCCCTGATGCTGGCACACACCTTGGTCACCCCACAGAGGCCAGTGACGACAGTTGAGAGTCGCCGGCAGCCTTCACAGGTGATGGATGGACGATGATACGGTGTCCTGAGTAGTGAGGAAAACAGCATGAAATAAATGGTATTCGGGCCGTGCAGAGGACACCAGATCTATGTCTTTCAGTCAGAAGAGCCATTGCATGGTAGTAATAACAGTCCTGTTCTTTCCTCTCATGGCAGAAAAGAGGAAACTAGCCAGGAATAAAAGCTTTGACAATAAAGTGTGGAAAGATGGTTCCCAAATCCTCACAGGAAGAGATGGTGCTTGGACACCACAAAGACTCTTCTTCTGACTGGACAATAAACACAGAGGTAAGTATTTTTTCTTTACCCTCTCTTCTAAATCTTCATTGATAATCTTTATTCTCTAGACCTCACATGGACCAGCGAATCGTGAAACACATTTTTGAATAAAATTGTTTATATAGACAGAGGTCTTGTCAAGAGTATTTGCCCAAGGGTGCCTGGGTGGTGCAGCTGGTTAAGGATTGGATTTTGGGTTTCAGCTCAGGTTGCGATTTCAGGGTCATGAGAAGGAGCCCTGCATTGGGCTCTAGGATCAGCACAGAGTCTGCTTAAGGCTCTCCTTCTCCTACTCCTCATCCCTCCTCTCTAAAATATATAGATAAATCTTAAAAAAATATATATTTACCGAAGACTCTCACCTTAGGGACTGTCCCACTTGAGTGCTGGCTTGGGAGCTAGACTTCCATTGTTCAGATCCCAGCTCCCCTACTCACTAGCTGTGTGTTCTTGAGCAAGTTACTTAATCTCTCTGATCTTCAGTTTCCTCACATGCAAAATGGGGACACATCATAGGTTGTTGTAAGGATTAAATAAATTAATTATATAAAGTGAACACCTAGCCTACGATGTGAACTCAATAAATAGTATTATTTTTATCACCTCTGATTACATCAACCAAAACAAGATGGAAGGATGGCAAAGGGGAAAAAAAAAAAGGCAGAGAGAAGTAGAGCCAAACCTGATGAGGAGAAGAGAGGGTATAGGACAAAGAGGGAGATTTTTTAAAAAGAAAATATAAATGAAACTACAAAATCACCCTTAGCATTTTAAATATTTTATGACTACTAGTTCATGTAGCACTGATCCCTCTTACTAGAGTCCGATACTTAAAAAGGGATTTGTCTCTATTGCCTTTCCATCTCCTTTAACCCGCAGGAATGACTCTTCAAGAGTCAGGGACATCTCTACCAGACTCCACAATATCTGTCTGGGATCTAGCACTGTCTAATAATTAAGAAGATGTATTTACTCTAAGTAATCCCAAGATAAAAACATTAGCCCAATAACATTACATTAAATTCCTCAACCTCAAGCTCTAAGTAAAATTTCAAGAAAAAAATTTATGAAGATTTATTTTTCATAATGTATGCTAATTATAGAATTCTTTTGAGGCAACGAATTTACCCTTTTAATTCACAAAATCTCTCTAAGTGTCCCCCTAATGCAAGAGCTACTGGAGGGCTCTTCTCTGTGGCAGAAATCATAGATAAATATGATTAAATGTACAGGGCCTCAAATCACTTTCTGGAAAAGGAATGGGACTTATTTACACACAATCATCGAGTAATGCCTAAGCTCAATGCAATTAGCACTAAGGGGCAGCTGGGGTTTTTATATATCATTTTGATTTCTGGAAGACAAACAAAACAAGACCAAACAACAGTTCCTTTCAACGTTGCAGTTCTCATTCTCAGTCTATTGCCCGCACATATAGCTCAGTCCCAGCTCACCTCTGGGATGAATTTAGGGCAACCCAGGAAAATGGGATCTCTTCAGAGGGGATGAACGGAAACTAATTTCCACCATTTCAAAAGATCCTGTGCAACAATAAACACCAATCTCCTTCAATCTCCTACCCTACCCCTGCCCAGCCTACAAAATCACGGCTGAACAAAACATTAAATTACATAAATGGGCCAATATTTCCTGCCATGCTGCGCAACAGAAAGGGTTTTGAGGTTGCAACCATTACTTAATCCTTACAATTTCTCTCTCTTTCTCTCGTTATCGCTCACCTCCATTTTTTATGGGTAGGGCGGGTGTTCCTGTTTTCAAGTTGTAGAGCTTCTGGGGCAGCTCTCATTTTACTGAAACAAGGGTCTACCTGTTCACGTGGGCCGCCAGCTACCACAAAGCCTCAAGCAGACGCTGCACAGGAGTTTCACATTCACTAAGCATCGTGTCTGGTCAGCTTTCAGATCCTCTCCCATCTACGCATTCTCACGTCTGCATCAGCAAAGAGAAGGGCCGCACCCTTAGTGTGTTCCTTTAATTTATGAGAATATCCTTTTTCTCTTCTTAGCCCTCTCTCCTGTCTGGACCTCTGGCAGTTTGGCCACAGCTCTGTCTTGGGTGAGATGCCTCTTTCTTTGAAAAGAACAGGCTCCATTTGGTACTTAGATTGTGTGTTAGTCTGTGTTCGTCAGACCCTCCAGAGAAACAGATCTAGTAGGACACACACAGACACACACACACACACAGGCTTATAAGGCACTGGAGCATGGGATTATGAATGCCGAGAAGTCTCATGATCTGTGGCTTCCAAGCTGGGGACCCAGCAGCTGGGGAGGAAGGGCCAAATTTTTCCTTCCTCCAATTTTCTGTTCCATTCAGACCCTCGATGGATTGGGTGATGCTCACCCACATCAGGGAGGGCAAGCTGGTCTATGGAATCCACCAATAAGAACGCTAATTTCATTTGGGAACACCCTTCTAGACACACCCAGAAATCAGACACACCCAGAAATAATGTGTAGCCAAATATACGGGAACTCCATGATCCAGTCAAGTTGACCCATAAATTACCATCCCAGAATAGGATGGCATATTCCCGGACGGTTTTGAACCTCGTGGCATTTAAAGGCCCTGAGGTACAAGAAAGGCAGAAGAGGAGCGCCTGGGTGGCCCATTAGGTTAAGCATCAGACTCTTGATTTCAGCTCTGGTCATGATCCTGGGGTGGTGAGACTGAGCCCCATGTTGGGCTCCACTCTCAGCAGAGTCTGCTTCCCTCCTTCTCTCTCTTCCTCTGCCCCTCCTCCCTCTCTCTCTCTCTCTCATTCTCTAAAATAACTAAATCTAAAAAAAAAAAAAAAAAAAAAAGGGCAAAAGGAATAGAGAACTAGTCAGGCCCTAAGCTAAAAAACACCTCCATTAACTCTCAGTAAATTAAATCTGCTCTTGTGCTCACATCTAAGTGAGTATAGGTTGGTGGTTTCGGAGAACATCTGAATGGCTCTCTACCCAACCTACATTTTGCTAAATTTTATACTGAAGTTATAGGTTAGCTTTGACATAGCTGCAAATTTGTTTTCTGAACTATTCTAGGAAGCTTAATTATGGAGCCCCAAAGAAAACTGAAACATCTCTCTGAAATGTAGAAAAATCTACTTGTATTTCAATTTCTGAGAAAGAATATATATATATATATATACTTATACCACACACACACACACACACACACACACACACTCCACATAGGTGGGCCTCATAAGACACAGAGTGTATTCTAGAGACCATCTTTGAGATTTAAGATGCTGCTAGTCATACTCTTCCTCCTCTGAATTCTAGCCAATCTGATACATGCATAGGTGGCAGGTGGGGGACCCAGAGCACAGCAGAGGCAGGAGGTGGAGTGTGGCTTCCTTCTCCTCCCCAGCTGAACCTGGCAGCCCCTGAGGCCAGAGGCAGTGCAGTGGAGAACCTCAAGCAGGAGCTGCCCTTCCTGCTGCCTTCCTACGGGGGAAAGGGAACCAGGAGGACCAAGAAACGAGATGCATGCCTGCTTTTTGAGGCCAGGCTCTACCTCTTCCCTGGTTTGCTCCACAGCCGGTGGGCTTCCCCCTCTGTCCTATCAAGCAAGTCTCTCTTTCCTCCAGAGGAGAGCTGGCAAAGAAGTGGGGAAAAGTCTGAAGCTTCCTCTTTCAGTAAGTCCTGGAAACGGTGGACATGGTGGCGGAGACGGAGGAAGCTCTTTTGTTTGTCAAAGTGAGTTGAAGGAAGAAAAGTGCTTTCCTTCCTGACGGATTGTTGGAGCTAAAAGGAAACTTAGTTTTTGATATTTAATGTGAACTACTGGAGAGTGGCCTAAGCAGTAGAGAAGAGTCTGGAAAACAATCATGGTACAATAAAACAATGCCTTAAGTTCTCATTTTACATCGAGACTGAACCATTCTATTTTACTTATTTTTCTAAGAATTTTTTTTTTCCTATCTATTTATTTGAGAGACAAAGAGAGAGAGATGCCAACAAAGAGCACTGAGCTGGGAGGGGAAGGAGAAGCAGGCTCCCTCTGAGCAAGGAGCTCAGGGATCCCAGGACCCTGGGACCACGCCCTGAGCCGAAGGCAGACATTTAACGGACTGAGCCGCCCAGGCATCCCTGAGTCATTCTACTTTAAATTGAGATTTCTAGGGTGCCGGGGTGGCTCAGTCTGTTAAGCGGCGGACTCTTGGTTTCAGCAGGGGTCACGACCTGGAGATCCTAGGATCAAGCCCCATGTGGGATTTGCATTCAGCACGGAACCTGCTTGTCCCTCTTCCTTTGCTCCTCCCCTACTCTCTCTCTCTCTGTCTCTCTTGAATAAATAAATTTAATAACAAATTTAATATTAATGTTTATTAATATTATAAATTAAGCATTATTAAACAAATTAATATCAATATTTCTTAATAGTAATATTAATTAATGTTAATTAAACAAATTAATATTAATATTTATTTATATTTAATAACAAGTAGATTGGGATTTTTTTTTGGAACTTAAAAGCCTGGTCAATTTTTTTTTTTTTTTTTTATTTGACAGAGAGAAACACAGCGAGAGAGGGAACACAAGCAGAGGGAATGGTAGCAGGAGAAGCAGGCTTCCTGCCGAGCAAGGAGCCCGATGCGGGGCTCGATCCCAGGACTCTGGGATCATGACCTGAGCCGAAGGCAGAGGCTCAACGACTGAGCCACCCAGGCGCCCCCCTGGTCAATTTGTTAACAACTACTCCTCCCACCCCCAGCAAATAGGCAAAATGATGAGGGAAATACACAAAAGCATGTCTGGGTAATTACATCAAGATGGCATTTTTTTTAATCCTTTCATTTATCTATTTTTTAAAAGATCTTATTTATTTATTTGAGAGAGAGAGAGAGCACGAGCAGAGGGAGTGGCAGAGGGGGAAAGAGAAGGGGATTGTCCGCTGAGCAGGGAGCTCAGGGAGCCCGACGCGGGACTCCAGCCCAGGACCGGGATGGCGACCTGAGCCGGATGCAGACACTTAACTGACTGAGCCACCCAGGCCCCCCGGGCTTACCTTTTGTAATAAGAGAAAATGAAAATACATGTGTTCAGAGAAAGAGTGTACCCTGAAGCTTCTGAGTATAATCTGATCTAATACTTGAAAGCTGGAAGAGACAAAGTCAACTCATCACTGTCCTGGGAAAACCCTGGAGGCAGATGAAGGACTGGGAAGAGCAGGAAGGTAAAGCCAACAAGATTGAGCAAGAAGAACCCTTGACACCCAGAGAATGGGGGCCAATCATGGTCACATGTCCCCACAAGATGCATGGAAGTATGTTTAAAAGCTGTGAAGAAAATTAAATCAAGTCAGTGATGACAGTTAAATTAACTCTGACTGTTGACAATTTGGGATGTTTACAAGTTGGGCTGTTACAAGCCAGTGGACTTTCCCCAAACAGTCCTACATTTTAATCATTTGTTTAATCCTTTATTTTTTTTCTGGCTTAAAGACATCTTTTTACTTTTAAAACTTAGAAATATACATTTATGATCCTTTCTTAAAGACTTAATTTTTATTTGAAACATAGAAATGTAGGGATAAGGAGTAATCTGCCCTAGTCCAAACACAACCACTGTTAATATTTTAGGACAATTTCTTCAGTCAAGGGCATTGCCTTTCTGCATTAGTTTGAGGCCACAGCCACATGCCTGATGTGATGATGACCACAGCCACATGCCTGATGTGATGATGGCCATATAAAAAAAAGAAACCACAGGGGTTTAGAGATGAGGCCGGATCAGGCAAAGGAGATTTTCTTCTGAGTAGAAGCTGCTGCTGATTTTTCTTTCTTCAATTTAATATAATATTCATGGCAAGGAGATAATTGTCTTGGTTGATTTTCTACGGCTGTTCCTATGGACAGGAACATAGTGTAGTGGGAAGATAATGAGCTTGAGCTAGAGTCCCAGCTCTCTCATGTATGACCGTGACCTTGAGAAGGTTGCTTCTACACCCGGAGTCTTGGTTTTCTTCTCTGTAAGATTAATAATGCCCACCTTGTATGGCAACTGAGAGAACTAAATACAACAACGCACTAAAATACTAGGCACATAGTACTTCCACAAATTTTTTAAAGATTCTAAAATAAATTTAGTATCGCTGGTAAAATTTTGCTCATTCATCTTTCCACTTTAACTTCTTATACTTAATCATAGCATTTTAAATCAGTATACTTGTATTTGACACCTAAAGAAAGAATTACTATTCTTAACAAGGTTTAGCTGCCTTTCGCTAAATTATGTATTTTGGGTCATGGAAACCCCCCCCAAAATCTTGATCTATGCAAATACAACTCCAAACATCTGGATTAGTAGCTATAGGTGTCAGAAAATAGGGACTGTTAAGCCAAGTTTCAGCTGTTCCTTTATTTCAAGAAAAGGATACAGAGTATTACTGAATTATAATTTGAGAATGACTTTTTTCCTAGAATGTCAACAAAAATGAAGCTCCTCTTAGCTACAGATCAAAAAAACAATTACCCATGCTCTAATTTATATGCATCTCACTCTTTTAAACATACCCTTAAAATTGAGTGATGAATAAAGAGCATTAAAAAACCATTTAGAAAATAAAGTCACTAAGTGAAATTTTATTTTCATCTTGGAGAGTTCACTTTATAAACTCCTTCCAAGGGAAAAACTCCACTATGAAGAAATCAGATGTCAGTTGTGAAATCAATTATTTAGGTGTGGTGGGGCAATAAATGAAATATCTGAGCTTTAAGGAACTCTGCTGGCTGCACTGTCTCTGGATTATCCGGAGCCATTAAGAAGCCTCACCATTTGTCATCATTTTATTTAGTCTTTAATTTTTAAATTTCTGAATTGCCTGGGACCACGTCAAGCCCCAGGGGTCCTCAACAACCAACCAGCACAGAGTGTCTTGCTGGCTCGGTCCGTGGAGCGCACGACCCACAGTACTGAGTAACACGGTATTGCTAATTAGTGTCCCCATGCTGGACGTTATATCCCCAAAACGTATTTATCATAGAGCTGGAAGTTCATACCCTTTGACCAACGTTTCCCTCTTCCCCCCACCTCCAAACCACCATTCAATTCTGTTTCTAGGATTTTGGCTTTTTTAGGTTCTGCATGTAAGTGAGAATGTAGTATTCGTCTTTCTCTGACTTATCTCACTCAGCATAATGTCCTCAAGATCCATCCACGTTATGGCAAATAGCAGGATTTCCTTCTTTCCTTTTTTATGGCTGAATAATATTCCTCTCTCTGTGTGTGACATTTTTTTATCCGTTCATCCATCAACAGACACCTGCGCTGTGTCTGTGTCTTAGCTATAGTGAATGATGCTGCAGGGAATGTGGGAGGGCAGATAGCTCTTCACCACAACGATTTCATTTTCTGAGGACTTCCTGTGACTCTTCTTTAAGCCCCCTCTCCTGTCTGGGCCGCTGGCAGGGTTCAGATCCCAGAGGGAGATGGAAAAACTATCCCGCTCCCCCTAGGGTTCCTGGAGAGCTGGGGCAGTAGAATCTGCAAAAGGGGCCCCAGGGCTGCTATAAATTTGATCTTCCAAGTCTAGACCATTATTTCTAACCCTCTCTCCAGTGCCACCCCTATGTCCTTCTGAAGTTGGTGAAAACTTGCCTAAATGATCCGAGGGCACTCCAAGAACACGCCATGGCACCAAGGGGCCCAACTGTCCATGATCTTCAAGGTTTTTCTCCAGAGATCCTCATCCGAAGTATCTTCTCCTATGGAGCTAATTCCTGAGGCGGTGCTCTGAATTCACTAATCCAATTATTTATCATAAATGATGCTCTAAGGAATAGAGAACAAAGAAGGGGAGGTCTGGAAAGGTCTGAAACACAGTCCGTTACATGAGGAGAAAACCCCGTAACCAGGAAAGGAAAGAATGATCTCCCCAATTAGAAATTCCCTATTTCTCAGAAGCATCTCGACCTCCCATATGACTGGTTCGGCTCACAGGATTCTTCACTCAGCATGGTATTTGAGGACTTCTCTTCTGTCCATGAGCTAAATCCCTTCAAGCCAGGGGCCGTCCCCCAGTTGGCTGCCTCTCTTCTCTGATAATATAATTCTTTCCCATGAAGATGGATTTGAGTAGAAATTCCATAACGCTGCTGCAATATTTCTCTCTTACTCTCCTCCCTCACACTTGCAGTGACATTTGGGCCATTTTTGTTTTAGCATAATGCATGGTCTTGCCATCCATAATTCCAAGGGCAAGCAGGAATGAAATGAGCATTAAGCACATTAGTTTTCAATGCTCTTAAGGCCATTAAGCATATTAACAGGCCTATTACTCCATTTTCTTACAGATGTTTTAGTAATAGTGCCCACTGTGATCTCCAGTCATGAAGAAAATGTGAAGCCTCCCCAAGCAGTAGCAGCTACGGATATGGGCAGGAGGCAAAGTTCACATGGACTAAATGGGATCATTAAGGGAAAATTATGCAGGCCCTGGCCTGCCAGAGGACAGGAGGGAGCAGGAGGGAGCATAATGCACACTGAAGGAAGACACTAACCTGTGTCCGCTGGGCCACCCACCTTGTTGTATACAGCTCATGAATTTGAAAGCCAAAAAGAGAAAGTCAGAAGTACAGTCTTGAACTATCTCCCTTCTGCCCTTCAAATGGCAGCTTCAGAAGCAGAAGAACCCGAAGCTCCAGAAAAATCTAAAGTCTTCTTGATTTTAATGTAAAAAAAAAAAAAAAGGACCAGAAAGCTTTAAAGAAACCAAAAGCAAAGAAGCTCTAATTGAAGAAGTCATTTCAGAAGAAGCCTTGGAAACATTTAGGATATTCTTTTAATTAATCAGTTTTAAAGATAGTGCTACAAATAATACCTATCTACCTTGTGCAGAAGGAAAAATCTCCAACTTTGATTTCCGTGAACATTTGTTCTACCCTTATTGAAATGTCTAGTTTACTTATCATAGGAAAACCACCAGGCTCAGTTCCTTTCAGGAAATAATGTACCCAAATGAGAAAGAGGCAATCTACAGCAGAAGTGGTGCCAACGGAGTTGGGTGGGAAGGTTTTAAATCTTTGCAAGTTACTGTTGAAAAAAGTTAAAAAACCTAATGTAAAATTTCAGACTATAGCTTTAGACTCAAAAGTCCTGGTTTCTGAGTATTTCATTTAAAAAAGTGAGGAATACTTACAGCTGTGAGTAACTAAAGACCTGTTCTGAACCGTGATGACTTTTGTTGTTTACTTAAGAAACTGGTGGTCTCAGTAACGACCCAATTATGTTGTCAGGGAGCCAGAATCTTCCTATTTCACTCTGCCATTCTAAAGTACATTGGCTTCTTGTTCTTGTAACTGCTACTTCATCATCACAACGTGGCTACTGTAGCGCTGGGCATCACGTCTATAATCTAATCCAGAAGAGGAAAGAAAGAGCAAGCAGCCCAATAGGTAAGGGCCTATCACAAAGTCCTTAAAGTAGCGATGGCACCTATCTCATCTTTGTATCGCCACCCTCCCTGGAAAAATCCAACAGGGACACATGGATGCTCAAAATTCATGGATTTAAAAAGAAAACCACGTATTATACCTAATCAGGCTTAGCACCAACTACTAGTCAGTAGGTTTCTAACTGGGACCACATCTTGAGTGCTCTCCCCACTGTATCCATCTCACCAGCTTGGGAGAGACAGTCACAGATGTGCCACTTATATGGTGCCTAGCCTTGCAAACCACAGACCACACAGTGTCACCCTGATGAACAGAATGCTGAGAAGGAAGTACCTCCAGGAGCAAATTCTGCTGTGTTTCAAAATAAAACTCATGAATTAGCACCATGCACTGTCAATTTATTACCACGGCTTAGTGCTCGAGGAGATGTTCTTACCATCAAACATAACCAAAATATCTTTGTTTTTGACTTAAATTGTTTTTTTACCCTCTAAGAGTTATAAAATAAATATAACCAATCCAAAGCCAGACTGTGAAAATGCTGAAAAGTTACGCTCCCTTTCTCCATTTTTAGGCAGTGAGGTCACATTTGTACTCCTAAATGGCTTTTGACATATATTGTCAAATTGCCTTCCAGAAAGTTCTCTGTAAGCACTGATGAGAATATCCCTAAACAGAAAAATGTGTGTATGGGTCATTTACTTCTGTCCTTGGTGTCCCCGCTTTTTCTTCAGCAATATGCTAAATTAGGAAGGGTGATCCAGGGACAGGCCTGACTCTAGGTGATAGATACTTATTAATGGAGCTTGGGGTAGTGGTTACTTTTAGTTTTCTGTACCTCTACTCCCCATATCTGTCACCCACCAGCGCATGAAGCCCCCGCCTTAAAGAGAATTACCAAAGTCTGTTTTGTAAGCCTTGCTCAGAAACAGAAAGCCCTCTCTTGCCAGTGTTTTTCTGTTCCCTCCCACAGAGACCAAGCAGATGCTGTCTCCTGAACTTTGAATCTTCTCTGACTCCAGCAAAAGCAGTGAGTACTGTTGAAATCATGTGCTCAGTGAAAATAGTGGTGTGTGGACCATCTGATTCTTGCTGTCTAATCCTTCTGAACATTCCCGGTTCCTGACTATTATATCAACTCAGTGAAACTTTAATGTCTTTCCTTTAAATTCCTCTTTTTCCTTAAAACATCCAGAATGAGTTCCTGCTGTTTGCACACATGGATTTCTTTTTCAAATTCATAGCCACAAAATCTCCAAGGTCATTTCCGTGGAGCAGCCCTCATGCCATCTCAGGTCAGTGCAAAGCTGTAAAGTCCACTCCACCTTGCCCCGGTTTGAGACGACTCTGCAGGGTCACCCCTAGCTTCAGAATGACCCATAAAATAGGAGAAGCTCTTTGTCAATGGCATCACAGGTCAGCTTTTCTCTTGGCCAAAATCCCATTTCCTTCATTGCGAAGGGATGCCCTAACATCTGTTGTCAGCGAACCTCTTATCAGAGTCTGCTTTCTGAGGAACCTGACCAGCAGCAGCCAATGCTGGAGGTGGTCCGAGAGAGCAGATTTTAAAATGAGATTTTGGAGCTGGATCACCTGCCGGCAGCTGGCAACGCAGCTCCCATCGGTGGTGGTGGAGACTGGTAGATCCTGGCACGCACTAGCTCACAACTGTTCACATTCTCTCTGTGTTGAACTGAGATGTTCGGTGGATAGAAGGAAGTGTGCCTGCGGCGGCAATGTTGGAAGCATTTGGGAGACAGAGGAAAAGGGTATAAGGAATGAGAGGGCTATTCCTAGGGACCATCGGTGCTTCAGAAAGACAATGAAAGGCTACCAGTAAATTCATCAGCAACTGAAGGCTACCTTGTGAGAGCCAGAGGGCCTTCTTGGCTGCAGAGGAGGTTCAATTCTCAACTTCTACAAGTCTTTATGCCAAGGTCAGCCTCCTCCTTGGAAAGGAATAGGATCCTGAGAAATGGAGTTGGGATGCCAGGGCCCCACTCGAACATTTTGAATCTCTAGATTTTCCCTAGATTTCCCAAATCTCTAGATTTGGTCTCTGGAAATGGCCCATTCTGTCTGTTAAAGGGTAGCACTCCTCTCTTGCTTTAGGATGACACAGCACCCACTCCTCTACAAGAAAACACATGCCTCCCTCAGTGTCAGTTTAAGGAAGACACAGTGCCAGAAAAGTGAACGGGACAGGAACTTTCCCAAGTTTTTATATGAGTAAAGCATTTCCCTGATAGCAAATATCTCTATCCTCCTTTTAAAAAAAAAAAAGACATTACAAGAAACAAAACTATAGACCAATATATTTCATGATCATAATGTAAAAATTCTTAATGACATTTTAACAAGATGAATCCAACAAAATGCAAAGAGAATAATATCACATGATCTGAGGTTCGTCTCAGAAAGCAAGGTCAGTTTTTAACACTCAAAAATCGATGCTGGCAACCTAATGAACGGGAGAAGGTATTTGTAAATGATATGTCTGATAAGGGGTCAAAATCAAAAATATATAAAGAACTTCTATAACTCAACACCAAAAAAGAACCAACAAAAAACAAAAAAACAAAAAACCCATCCCCAAATAATCTGATTAAAAAATGGGCAGAGGAGCTGAATAGACATTTTCCAAAGACGATATGCAAATGGCTAATAGATACATAAAAAGATCCTCAACATCACTAATCATCAGGGAAATACAAATCAAAGCCATAGTGAGATATCACCTCACACTTGTCAGAATGGGAAGAATCAAAAAGACAGGAAATAACATGAGTTAGTGAGGCTATGGAGGAAAAGGAACACTTGTGCTCTATTGGTAGGAATGTAAGCTGGTGCAGCCACTATGGAAAATAGTATAGAGTTTCCTTAAACAATTAAAAATTGAAATACAGGGGCGCCTGGGTGGCTCAGTCATTGAGCGTCTGCCTTCGACTCAGGTCATGATCCCAGAGTCCTGGGATTGAGCCCCGCATCGGGCTCCCTGCTCAGCAGGAAGCCTGCTTCTCCCGCTACCATTCCCTCTGCTTCTGTTCCCTCTCTCACTGTGTTTCTCTCTGTCAAATAAATAAAATTAAAAAAAAAAAAATTGAAATACAGTATGATCTAGTGTTTCCACTACTGGGTATACACCCAAAGAAAATGAAAACACTAATTTCAAAAGATACATACCTCTATGTTTGTTGCAGCACTATTTACAATAGCCAAGACATAAAAGCAACCCAAGTGTCCATCAATAGATGAGTGGATAAAGATGTGAGATATATATATATATATTTGTATATACAATAGGTATCCATTGTACACACACACACACACACACACACACACACACACACACAGGAATATTACTTGGCCATAAAAAAGAAAGAGATCTTGCCATTTGTGACAACATAAATGGACCTAGAGGGTATTATGTTAAGTGAAATAAGTCAAATAGAGAAGACAAATACCATATGATTTCACTTACATGTGGAATCTAAAAAACAAAATAAGCAAACAAACAAAAAAACCACAAAAAGCAGAAATAGGCTCACAAATACGGAGAACAAAGTGGTGGTTACCAGAGGGGAAGGAGAGTGGGGGGTTGGGTAAAATGGGTGAAGGGGAGTGGGGTATATAGGCTTCCAGTATGGAAAGAATAAGTCATGGGGATAAAAGGGACAGCACAGGGAACATAGTCAATGGCACTGTCACAACATTTGCAGCGACAGATGGTAGCTACACTTGTGGTGAGCATAGCATAATGTATAGACTTATGGAATCACTATGTTGTACACTTGAAACTAATGTAACATTGTGTGTCATTGTGTGTCAGCTATCCTTTAATTTAAAGAAACAATGTTATTTACCATAAGATAGTAAAAAAATATGATTATCTTTATAGATCTGTAGAGTTGCCCAGGTCATGATCCCGGAGTCCCGGGATCGAGTCCCGCATCAGGCTCCCAGCTCCACGGCGAGTCTGCTTCTCTCTCTGACCTTCGCTCCTCTCATGCTCTCACTTTCTCTCTCAAATAAATAAATAAAACCTTTAAAAAAAAACAAAACTATACCATATGGTAGCAATGAACAATTCAAAATTGAAATGTAAAAAAATCACTTACAAATTACTTAAGGATAGATTTGACAAAAGATGTGTAAGATCCATATGTGGGAAACTATAAAATATTGCTGAGAGAAATAAATGAAGACATAAATAAACGGAGAGATATGTCATGCACCTGATTTGGAAGACTCAGTCCTGTTGTCAGTTCTCCACAAGTTGATCCACAGTTTTAATACATCTTAATAAAAATTCAAACAGACTTTTTGTAGAAATTAGCAAGCTGATTCTAAAATGTGTAGAGAAAGACGAAGGGTCTACATAATTTTTTTTTGCAAAAGAAGAACAAAACCGGACTAACACTGCTGAATTTAGGTTCTTAAAAAGCTAGGGTAATTAATACAGTGGTATGGATGTATGTGTGTAAATATAGACATATGGATCAATCATATCAGTGGAATGAAATAGAGTCCATAAACCTAACCGTACGTGGCTGATTGGTTTTAGTATATTCACAGAGTTTTGCAATGATTCTAGGTTTAGAATATATTGTTTGCCCCCAATAAAAATCTTATACACATTATCAATCACTCCCATTTTCCCACTAACCCCAGCCCCTGGTAACTAATAAGTTACTTTTGTCTCTATGGATTTGATTATTCTTGACATTTCATTTAAGTGGAACAAACAATATCTAACCTTCTATAGCTGACTCCTTTGACTTAGCATAATGTTTTCAAGGTTCATCCCTGTTGTAGTATGTATCCGTAGTTTATTACTTTATATTGCTAAGTAATAGTCCATTGTATGGGTATGTCACATTTTGTTTATTCATTCATCAATTGATGGACATTTGGGTTACTCCACATTTTGGCTATTGTGAAAAATAACATTATGAACATTCACATACAAATTTATGTGTAGACCTGTCTTAACTTTCTTGGAGATAGACACCTAGGGAAGGAATTGATGGATCCTATGTTAACTCTCTACTGAAACTTCTAAGGAGTTGCCAATTGTTTTCCCAAGTGGCTGCACAATCTTACGTTCACATGAGCAATGACTGAGAGTCCCGATTTCTCCACATCCTCACCAACACATCTTTATGTCTGTTTTTCTTATTATAGCCATTCTAGTGGGTAGGGAATGGCATCTAATTATGGTTTTGATTGGCCTTGTCCTACTGATTAGAGATGTTAAGCATCTTTTCTTATACTTGTTGGCCATTTGAAAAATATCTATATTTCTGTAACTATTGAGGTAGACATGTGGTTCTTGTCATTTATTTTATTTTATGAACAGAGAATGTTATATTTGATTTTCATATATCAGATGACTCTTGCATTCCTGGGAGAAATCCCTCTTGACATTGTTGCATAACCCTTTTCATATGTTGCTGGATTCTGTTGGATAATATCTTGCTGAGGATTTTTGCCTCCATACTAAAGGAATAATCTGTAGATTTCTCTTTTTGTCATGTCTCTATCTGGTTTTGGTATCAGGGTAACACTGGCCTCATAAAATGATTTGGAAAATATTTGCTCCTTTTTTATTTTTTTAGGAGGTTTTATGAAAAATTAGTATTCATTCTTGAAATGCTTGGAAGAATTCATCAGTGAAGGTATCGGGGACTGAGCTTTTCTTTGTAGGAAAGTTTTAAATTACTAAATCGGTTTTTTTACTTTTTAGAAATCTATTCAGATTATCAGGATTTTCCAGAATCAGTTTCAGTAGTTTATATTTCTAGCAGTTTATTCATTTCATCTAGGTTATTTAATTTGTTGCCATTCAGGGGTGCCTGGGTGGCTCAGTGGGGTTAAAGCCTCTGCCTTCGGCTCAGGTCACGATCTCAGGGTCCTGGGATAGAGCCCTGC
This sequence comes from Procyon lotor, assembly GCA_028646535.1. Taxonomy (NCBI): domain Eukaryota; kingdom Metazoa; phylum Chordata; class Mammalia; order Carnivora; family Procyonidae; genus Procyon; species Procyon lotor. The sequence continues at coordinate 13,537,003 of CM053608.1, forward strand.
ATTGGACTCTCTGCTCAGCAGGGAGCCTGCTTCCCCTCTCTCTCTGCCTGCCTCTCTGCCTACTTTGTGATCTCTCTCTGTCAAATAAATAAATAAAATATTTTTTAAAAATTTGTTGCCATTCAGTTCTTAAGATTTGCCTTTCTCTTTGGGCAGAAGCTGGGCAGAAGCTATACCACTGCTGAGGAGCTGGGGTACAGATGATGGCCTCCTTATCTGGCAGTGATATCCTTGCTCTACTAATGGATGGTGAAAGGGCAGGTACTAATCTCTGGCCTTCTTGGCTTGCCTGCTCCTTGTAGAACCTCTGCCATTTTGAGCAAGTAGAGAAGGGGCTCCATTGTTTCCAGACTGCTGATCCTGAGATAGTGCTTCTACCCCATGAGTAGATTCAAGGAAGAGAGCCTCAGTCCACGTACAATAGGAATAGAGCTTCTGCAGCACAGGACTGGGGGTGAGTGGAGAAACACAGGCAGCCTGCCTCTCCCAGCATGAAGTTGCAGCCATATTCAAGGACATAGTGGGGAGCAAGAGCCCTCAGGTCATTCTTGGCTAGAGCTGCCTGAATACAGCATACAAGGCAGTGAGTGTTTCCATTAGATGTAGCTTGAAGGTGGGGAGGAAGGAAGCAAGTCATGGCTCAGATGCCACAGACTCTTGCTCTCAGCAAATTTAGTAGATTTTCTTAAATGAGTATTTCCTCATTTCCTGTGTACCCTTAGGATAGTTCCCAGGAACTAAACGGTTGAGTTTTTAAAAATAATTTTCTCCAGTAAAATGACTGTGACACTGAGGAAAGGGACCGCCCACTTCTCACTTCTTCATTTTGGAAGTCTGTTGCTGATCACCCTCCCTCCCTACTCGACTGGATTTTTGGACAAGGGTACCAAGGGACAGAATGGGGCAACTACAATCTTTTCAACAAACAATACTGGAACAACTGGCTATCCCTACGAAAAAATATTATCCTTTATTCCTTATTTTGTTCCTTTGTTCCTTATCTCATACCATACACAAAAATTAATTCAAAATGATTGTAGGCCTAAAAGTAACAGCTAAAAGTATACACAACTTCTAGAAGAAAACATTAGAGAAAATCTTGGTAAACTTGGGTTAGGAAAAATATTCATAACCAGGACATTAAAAGCACAAAGTATTAAAAGAAAAAGAAGATACATTGGATTTCATAAAATTTAAAAATTCTTAGTCTTCAAAAAATATCTAAGGGTTGAAAAGGCAAGCCACAGACTAGGAGAAAATATTTGCAAATATTTTCTAATAAATATTTTCTAATAAATATTTTCTAATTTGTATCCCAAATGTATAAAGAACTCACAGAACACAACAAGAAGATACAAAGCCCAAATACAAATGGGCAAAAGACTGGAACAGACATTTTGCTAAAGAAGAAAAACAGATGGCAAATAAGCTCGTGAAAGATGTTCTACACCATTGAACACTAAGGAATGCATACAAAAAGCACCACAAGATACCACTCTCAGACCTATTAGAATGGTTAAAATGTAAAAGACTGATCCTACTAATTGTTGGTGAGGAAGCAAAGAAATTGGAATTATCATACACTGTTTGTGGGAATGTAAATTGGAACATCATTGGAAGACTGTTGGTTTCCTAAAAACATAAACCTACTCAATCACTCTGCCATTCGACTCCTAGGTATTTACCCAAAAGAAATGAAAGCATGTGCCCACAGAAGGACTTGTTCCCAATGTGCTTTGCAGCCTTACTTGTAATAGCCCATAACTGGACCAAACCCAGATGTCCATCAACCAGTAAAGGAACAAATAAATTGTGGGAGAGCCCTACAAACAAGTGCCACTCCAAAATAAAAAAGAGTGGACTACTGATAAACAGAAATGAATGAGTATCATAAGGATTATGCTAAGTGAAAGAAACCAGAAATAAAGGCCTAGATATATTTATATTTAGGTAAAATTCTTTAAAAGGCAAAACTATAGTCATAGAAAGCATATCAGTGATTGCCGAGGGTCAAGTGATAGGGAAGAGAAGTGAGTAAGGGGTTACTCAGAGTTACACAATTGCATACATATCAAAATTCATCAAAATGCACACCTAAAATGGATTGGTCTTATTTTGTATGTAAATTATACCTTAATATAATTGATTAAAATGAATATGTACAGCGGCATCTGGGTGGCTCAGTCGGTTAAGTGACTGCTTTTGGCTGAGGTCATCATCCCAAGGTCCTGGGATCGAGTCCTGCATCAGGCTCCCTGCTTGGCAGGGAGTCTGCTTCTCCCTCTGCCTCTCCCCTCCCCCCTGCTCATGCTCTCATGTTGCTCTCTCACTCTCTCTCAAATACCCAAATAAAATCCTAAAAAACTATAATATGTATAGTATATCATTTACATAAGATTATAAAACATCAAAATACTATATATTATATATTATATATAAAAGTATGCATGTATATGTATATGTTATAAATATAAGGTGATACATGAGAAAATACACCAATTTTAGGAACATGGATACCTTTTGGGGTAGAGAGAGGAAGAGGGATGGGTTTGGGGAACTTCTTATGTATAATGGATTGTTTCTCCCTCTTTTCCTATCCTTCTTTCCTTCCTTCCTTCCTTCATTCCTTCCTTCCTTCCTTCTTTCCTTCCTCCCTCCCTCCCTCCCTCCCTTCCTTCTTTTTTGTTTAGTTGGCTTCATATTTTATAGTAGTTTTAGATTCACATAAAAGTTGAGTAGCTAACATAGAGAGTTCCCATAGAACTCTGTCCCCTTCAGTTTTCCCAATTATTAACATCTTGTAGTTTGGTTGTACATTTGTTAAATAGACCAATGAACATTTGTGAATGAACTAATTTTGATATGTTATTATTACCTGAAGTCCATAGTATAAATTAAGGTTCACTTTTTGTGTTCAGTTCTACGGCTTTTGACAAATACTGTCATGCACTCACCATTGTAGTATTATACTGCATAGCTTCATAGTTTGCCCTAAAAAATCCCTGTGCTTCATCTATTCATCCCTCTCACCCTTCCCCTGATCTGTGGCAACCACTGAACTTTTTACTGTCTCTACAGTTTTGCTTTTTCTAAAATGTCATATAGTTGGAATTATATAATATGGATTCTTCTTTCAGATGGACTTCTTTCACTTGGCAATATCCATGTGGGTTTCCCTCATATTTTTGAGGGGCTTGGTACCTCATTAATTTTATTATTGAATAATACCCATTGTCTGGGTGTACCACAATTTGTTTATCTATTTGTCTATCAAAGGACATCTTGGTTGCTTCCAGTTTTTTGCTAATTATTAATAAAGCTGCTCTAAGCATGCATATGTACATTTGGGGTGGACATAAACTTTCGACTCAATTGCATATGTACCCAGAAGCACAATTACTGGGTTTTATGATAAGCCTATGTTTGGCTTTGTGATAAATTGCCCAACTGTCTTCTAAAGTGGTTGTACCAATTTGCATTCCCACTAGAGATAAATGAGATCTCCTGTTGCTGTGCATCCTTGTCAGCATTTAGTGTTGTCAGGGTTTTGAATTTTAGCCATTCTACTAAGTGGTATCTCATTATCATTTTAATTTCCAATTCTTTGATGAATAATGATAATGAGCATCTTTTCATATGCTTATTTGCCACCTGTATATCTCATATGGTAAAGTGTCTGTTCAGATTCTTTGCACATTTTTAAATTGAGTTGTTTGTTTTCTTCTTGAGCTTTCAGAGTTCTTTATATATTTTGGTTACAAGTCCTTTAAAAGGCATATGTTTCACAAATATTTTCTCCCCAAATATGGCTTATATTTTCATCTTCTCTACAGTGCCTTTCACAGAGTAGAAGTTTTAAATTTTAATAAAGTCCAACTTATAAATTTTTTTCTTTCATACATCATGCTTTTGGTGTTGTACCTAAAAACTCATCACCAAATCGAAGGTCATCTAGATATTCTCTTATGCTATCTTCTAGGAGTTTTATAGTTTTCAGATTTTACATTTATGTGCATATTGGATTTGATTTGCTAATATTGTTTTGAGTAGTTTTGCATCTATTCATGAGATATATGGTTTATTGTTTTCCTTTCTTGTGATGTTTTATTTGGTTTTGGCATTACAGTAACGCTAGCCTCATCAAATGACTTTCCATCTCAATGCTTATATTAATTATCAGTTCTTATATGTTGTCTACTTTTTCCATTAGAACCCTCAACATAGGGGTGCCTGGGTGGCTCAGTGGATTCAAGCCTCTGCCTTTGGCTTAGGTCATGATCTCAGGGTCCTGGGATCAAGCCCCGCGTTGGGCTCTCTGCTTGGCAGGGAGCCTGTTTCCCACCCCCCACCTCTCTGCCTGCCTCTCTGCCTACTTGTGATCTATCAAATAAATAAATAAATCTTTTAAAAAAAAAAGAACCCTCAACATATTAGTCATAAAATTTATTTTATTATTTATTTATTTTAAAAATTTTATTTTTTTTTTAAGTAATCTCTATACCCAACATAAGGCTTGAACTCACAACCCAAAGATCAAGAGTCATACACTCCACTGACGGAGCCAGCCTGGTGTCCCAGATAAATTAGGTAGGTGGTAATTCCAAAATCTGTAACATATTTTGTAATTTTTTGTTGAAAGCCAGACATGATATATTAGGTAATAGGAACTGAGACAACTGGGTTTTTAGTGTGAGGGTCTATGTTACTGTGGCTAGGAGCTGGGCTGTGTTTAATGTTTTCTGTGGCTACTGGTGCTAGTGGCTTCAGTTTCCTCTACTTCCCTTGTTTGTTTCTCTCCCCCGTTATCTTTGTGTTTCCCTATGAACTCCTTAAATAGAAGCCCTTATAGCTCTCTTAGTCATAATCCATTTTTCTACTGGAGCCCTGCTGATGAGGGAGGGGAAGCATTCTTTAACCTTATGATTAAATCTCAGTCTTTCAGTGCACTGGAGTCTCTTGGCCTTGAGCTCCAGAAGTATTTCTTAGCTATTTTTTTTCCCCTCCCCTTAGGTGCTACAGGAGGAGCAGGCCTCTAGAGAGGACTAGAGTTATCTAACAGCCCCTTGTCCAGGTCAGATAAAGCTCTGGTAAAGCAGTTCACCTTGGAGGAGAAGTCTTTGTCATGAAGAATATTCTGTGTGTATTTCAAAGTGATTACTTTTCCTCTGGGCATAATTTAAAGGATTGGTTTTTCCCCTCCTCCTTCCCAAGACAGGAGAGAATTTTTCTCTGATCTTTACCGGGAGAACCTGGGGGACTCCTGGAGGTAAAATGCACAAAAGTGTAAGCCTTTCCTAAGATTAACCACTCAGGAGTGTTTAACTCTCAAGCTAGTCCACACTCTGCCTGCAGCAATTTGTCAAAATGACCGTTTAAGTTTTCCTACCAGTTACTGGCTCTGGCCACCGCTGCTCCCAGTAAGCTCAGTGTGGCTGTGATTTTCTTTGCCTATCTCGCCAGTTTTGTGAAGGCTGTTTGCCCTGTGGCCTCTGTTCTCCAAAGGATGCAAGAAAAGTCGTCGGTTTTCAGTTTGATCGGCTTCTTTCTTGTTGTGAAAATGGGAATGGTGACTTCCAAGCTCTTTATGTGCTGGATCTAAAAGCACACACTCTCTCTTCCTTGTTCTCTTTCTTTTTCTTCCTGCTCCTTTCTCCCCTCATTCCTCCCGCTCATGCTCCTTCCCTTCTTACTGAAGCAATGCTGGCAAAATGTACTATCTGTTTAACCTCAGTGGTTTGAGTTCCCCTAAATTCAGGCTAGAGGCAATAGGGGTGGCATTCCTTGAGGAGGCAATGCAGTTTGTTGAGAGCTTGAATTTACATTCCAGACTCACTTCACAGTTATTAAAATAAAATGAGCTTCAGTTTCCGTAAAAAGACCCACAGTAATCAAATCAGCGAGAAAGCACAGAGACCTCCAAAGCTCACTTAGTAGACCTCTGGCACATTAGAAAGGCATTTTAAAGCATTTCAATAGCTAACACTTTAGATGTGTTCCAGACAGGAGATACTGCTTTGAAAGTCATTCCCTGAGCATCCTATTTACCTGCCTTTCCTCTAGAAGCAGTCAGGCTCTTGAGAGTTTTCAAGGAGTCAGACTGGTAGAAAAAGGCTCTCAGAATGAAGACTCATGTCCACTCAAGGTTCAAACTGAAGCACTTTATGAAGCCAACACACCTGGGCCTGTAAGCTATTTAAGATTTTGATTATAAAGATTAATCGCCTTTATAATAACAGCAACAATAACAAAATACTTTAGTCTCATCCAGCATATAATTCCAGTACTGCCTGGTTTTATGCATAAATGGTGTGACATGCCCACTATTGCGATTTTTATTTTCCCTTGTTCATAAGTCAAAGTTTATGTTTCATCAGAGATTTACATGGTGTTAGGATCTTGTTGACCAGCTTTGCATTCAGAGTATTTGTTTTTTCTTCACATAAGTACACGCTCAATGGTTTCCCGTGAGTTCAGGTGTCCCTAGTACACTGTTACCTACCAGCTGCAGCTGCCCTGGATGTTAGATTTCTCTCCCTGCTGTGGCCAGATTTTGCCATGTGCCCTTCTGCTGGAGGTGGGGTGGCAGTTAGTTATGTGATATTATATTAGTTCGCTAGGGCTGCCATAAGAAAATACCACGGACTGGGTGGCTTAAACTACAGAAATTTATTTTCTCATAATTCTGGAGACTAGAAGTTCAAGATCAAGGTATCAAGCAGGATTGGTTTTGTCTGAGGCTTCTCTCCTTTGCGTGTAGATGTCTGTCTTCTCTCCACATCCTCACATGGTTTGCCCTCTGTGTGTGTGTGTCTGGGTCTTAACCTTCTCTTATTGTAAGATACTAGTCATATCGAATTAGGACCCACCTTAATGTCCTCATTTTAACTTAATTACCTCCATAAAGACCCCATCTCTAAGTACAGTCATATTCTAAGGTGCTGGGGTTAGGACCTCAACATATAAATTTGAGGGGACACAGTAACCATACTAGAGGCAGAGGGAAAGACCATTTTTTTTTTAAATGCTCACTGTATTTGAGGCCCTTTACAACACTGTCTCCTCCTCACGAAATCTTAGGAGGGAGGCGGTATTAGTTCTGATTTACAGATGAGGAGACTGCAACAGAAAGGTCAGGCTGTAAGAAGTGCTGGGGTCAAGATGAACACCTGGATCGTGGGTCCGGCCAGCCGCCAAGCCCATGTTCTGTCCACCAAGTCACGCTACTTGTCTTTGCCTTATGTCCGAAACTGTTTACTCTTGTGTCTTGCCCCCTTTGGCCCTCTCTACTGAGTGACTTGTCCTCTTGGCATCACGCCTGCTCTGCCTACGCCCCAACCCAAATTATCAGTCAACAGATTTGAGGAAATAAACATGACTTGTCACTAGAACAGGTGATGGGCTCTTGTTCTAGAGTAATCCAAAGCCTCAGGCTTTCCTGATAGCCTCAGGGGCAGCACAGACTCAGTAATTAGAGTGTACATTTACTGCGGCAGTTTCCCTCAAGGGATCCTCTCATCCGGGGGTGCTCCAGGCACCCCGACCGGCAAATCACTGCGCAGAGATCTGGTAGTGTGTTCGGAGGCAGTTGCTGGAGGAACACCTGTCATCACGAGGGACAAGGTCTCGGAAATACCTCTACTGAGTTGAGCACATTCCTTGCAACTAGGACTCGTGGCAAAACAATCCTTTAATACAGGCCTACCATACGCCGCACATGTTACTGAAACATTTGCATCGCTTCTTTTAAAACCTACAAATAGGACCAGCCTTGAATGTAGGCCGAGGGGACAGCTGCCTCTAGAATGATTTCAGAACACCCAGGAAAATGTCCTTGATTCAAGAACTTTGTCTCCCACTGGATATTGCTTTTTCTGGCTTGTGTTCTGTTTTTCTTTTTAATTGCCTACATTTTCCACTCTACTATTGTGAGATAAATTATTTTTGTATTATTGAGCAATTAACTCATGTTCTATTTGCAGCTCTCAGACAAAATGCTAAGCAATGGCTCTCTCAGAACTCCCTCATTTACAAATAACTGAGGTTGATTTGCAAAAGGCTCAGAGCTAATTCAACCATTTGATTAGTACTGATGATGACAGCAAAAGGAGAGTCCTTGAACTTGAGTCTTCAGCTCTGCCACACACATGTACATATCACTTCACATAGATTTTTGCAGGCAGTCCTCCCGGGCTGATCCGTTTCAACTTACAGAAACAGTCTTGGTATTTGTGGTAAGAGTAAATATTAATCTATGACACTTGGGGATTTGCCTCTATACAGAAGTTATAAATGTAAACAAAAATTGTAAGAACTAGAAGGGAATTTAAAGATCATTTATTTCAGTGCCCTGATTTTGTGACTGAGAAAACCCAAATCTAGTAAAATTAAGAGATTCATCCAAGGCTTCACAATTAGTTAATGACAGAACTAGACATTGACCCCAAATCCTGGCTTCCCCTCCAGCACCATTTCCTATCAGGTACGTAAGTTCATAAACATGCTTGTTATAAACTGTCTCTACCAGCCTCCAAAATTGGGTTTCAAATCAACATAGTTTTTTTTTTAAAAACAACATAGTTTTTCAAAGACTAAATATAAGTCACGAAAAATCCATGTGCTAGTCTTTAAAGATATTCAAATAACTAAGTCACGACTTCCGCCAGCTTAAAAAAGAGGAAATGTGATATTTAAAATGGCATACTAAAACATCATCTATTTCCTAAGTTTTATTTCAATTTACAGTAAATATTTTTAAACCCCTATGTGTAGTTCCTGTACTTCGATGATGTAGCTCTGAGTCTAAACTAACTACTGAAAATGAAAACATGAGGCAGGAGAAGCAGGGCCAAGATCAGGGTCATTTACAGTAAACGCCCTACAGCGTTCCAAGGGGACACTGTCAAGGATTATAGACCTAAAAGTTAAGCCTGTTCGGTTCACGAGCTCATACTGACACAAATTTTGTTCTTGCTCTTCTGCCAAGTTGATCTAACCTTCAAGTGGTCTGCATCATTCTTGGGAGCAGGTGTTTATTAGGATGCAAAGAGCTCCTCTCCAGCCCTACCCTCTGGGGTCTCTCTCATCACATGTGGAAATGAATATTCACACCCATGTACTTTCTAGTAACTATTATCTGTGACCCCCCCTTGCCCTATTGATCATCTGTACTGATGAGTACCGTACTTATTTATGATCCTGTTCTAGCTCCCTTAGATCATAAGATGACCGTGTTCAGGTGTCTGTGCCCATTACAGAACCCAGGGCAGTACTCTGCATGCCAGATGTGGCCCAGAAAGACTCGATGAATAAGTGACTCAGTGCGTAACTGCCCTAAGATGGAAAACCACATCTGTTAACAAACTGGTTGCATAAGAAAATATATTTCACGTGTTTAAGAATTTAAAAGTTTACTGTGAAAGGAAATGTCATTTCTTATAAATGTGTATGGATGACCATTATTCTCATTATTCACACTCTCTGTCCTATTGGCGGATTTATCTGTTACTTTTGGATCTTGGCTTGCATTAGTGAATATAAGTTACACTGAAGATGTCTATGGGGATGCCTAAAATAGTCATGCATCTATAGTGGCAAGAGAAATTTAGAATAGTCCAGGTTTCTTAATTTACAGGTAAAGCAATCAAGGCTTAAAAAATTATATTTGTTCAAAGCCAAAAGCAAAAGCAAAGTGATGGTAGACACCTATATTTGTTACAGATATCAAGTAAGGATATTTTCTTTACACATTTGTGAACTAAAAAAAAAAAAAATGCATGCACCTGCACACAACTCAGTTTTTGGGCTTCTATGTGGAAACTAACTTTTAGGAAAAGAATCCAAGTTATTTTCTTGTTTGTTTAAAGTTTAATTTATTTGAGAGAGAGAGAGCACAAGTAGGGGGGCAGAGAGAAGCAGACTCTTGCTGAGCAGGGGATTTCCATCCCCCCTAACACGTGGGGCTCAATCCCTGGACCCTGAGATTCCCTGAGATCATGACCTGAGCTGAAGGCAGATGCTTAACCAACTGAGCTACCCAGGCGTCCTGAAAGAATCTAAATTATAATTGGAGTAAAGATCCTACATAAACATGCCATTAATTCTGCTTAACTTTGTGAAGAATGTCCTAATATTGAAGGGAACTAAATATTGATATGGATTATTGGATTATTGGAATGGAGAAGAAGAAGAATACCACAGAGCAGGCCAGCTATTGTAACTTCTTAAGATGCTGTAGATTTTTTCTTTTTTTTAGGAAAAAAAAGAAGCGTGGACAGGCTATCATTACCAGCAATACTAATATTTTTTTTTAAAAAAGCTTATCACTCGGGGAAAAAGTGAGTCTTCAAGAATTAAAGAATGCTTGGAATGACTGAGTTACTCGTAGTTGATTTACTTTTCTATCCTTTCTCATCTCAGGTGCTAGTGGCTTTTTTCTTTCCAGTTCATCTATTCATTTTCAGACCCCTGCTTTTCCCTGTTTCCCTCCTTGGGGTGCCTGACAAAGACTCTTCATTCTTCAAGTCCAACTCAAATGTTCTCTCCCTTGAAGAATTTACTCTAATCCTCCATGTTAGAAGCACACACTCCCTTCATTGCAGGTTCACAGATTTCTTCCATTCATGATGCCTTTTATTAGAGCCTGAATGACAGAACGTGATAGGTCCCTCAGCAGCTCCTATCATTCTATGCTTGGTCGTTGTCCTCGAAATAAGTCCTGACTCTGGGCTTCCTCTCTCATGACCACTGTTCTCAATTGTTTCCTACCTTCCCCTTTTCCTCCTTCCCAAATCTATGCACTACATACTCTGGAAGCCATAATGCAGTAGTTCTGAAAATAAATTCATCATGAACCAAAAAATAAATCCTCTTCTTTTTCACAACTCAGAAAATACATGGAATATGTATACATTTTATAAAACAATGTGGCTGCATTCTGGTATCTTCCATTGTCTTTTAAAAAAAAATACTCATTGTTAGACAATTGTATATCCACATGCAAAAAAAAAAATGAAGTTATATCCTTACCTCATACCATATACAATATTTAACTCAAAACGAATCGTAGACCTAAATGTAATAGCTAAAACTATAAAACTTCTTGAAGAAAACATAAGAGAAAATCTTTGTGACCTTGGGTTGGATAGAGTTCTTAGATAAAATACCAAAAGCAAAATCCATAAAAGAAAAATTGATAAATTGTATTTCATCAAAAAGTTATATGCTTTAAAAGACGTCATTAAGAAAATGCAAAGACAAGTTACAGGCTGGAAGAAAACATTCGCTGAGAAAATATTTGTTAATCTTATACCTGATAAAGGAATATATCAAGGCCCCTCATAATTCCACAATAAGAAAATAAACAACCCAGTTACAAAATGCACAAAAGATATGAAGATATATGGATGGTCAATAAACACAGGTGCTCAACCACATTAGGGAAATTAGAACCACAATGAGATACCACTATAGACCCACTCTAAGGGTCATAATCAAAAGACTAACACTACCGACCAGAGAGAATGGAGCAACTGAAACACTTATCCACTGCTGTTGGGAATGTAAAATGGAACAGCCACTTTGAAAAATAATGTAGCCAAACGGTCATATGATAGAGCAGTTCCACTCCTAAGGAAATATCCAAAAGAAATAAAGACATATTTCCATCTACTTGTACACAAATGTTTATAGCAGTATTATTTATATTAGTCCCAAACTGGAAACAATCCAAATGTCCATCAACAGGAGAACATTATGTGGTATCTCCATATATTGAACTATTTAGCAATAAAAAAAAAAACCTCTTGATACATGTTCAATGTAGATGAACCTCAAAAACACCATGCTAAGTGGAAGAAGCTAGACACAAAAGACTATCGTGTGATTCCATTCATATGAAACGTCTAGAAGAATGCAGATAGCAGATCAGAGGTTGCCTAGGGCTAAGGATTTGAATGAATTATGAGAGTAAAACTTTATGGGATGTTGGAAATGTTCTAATACTGGATTATGGTGATGGCTTTATAACCATAAATTTGCTAAAAATTACTTAATTGTATACTTACAATAGGTGAATGCTATGGTGTGTAAGTAATACTTCAACAAAGCTGCTTTAAAAGTAAAAAATAAAAGTTAAAAATAATACTGGGAAAAACCTGCTAACAGGATTTCTTGGCCCACCACTGAGTCATGATCCATTGTGGAAAACATTGCCTTACTGTATAGTAAGCTCATGTCTCTAGATCCTTAAACTTCTCCCTTCTCCTTGAAAATCCCCTCCACTTCTTGCCCTATCTGAAACCAGGCCATTGGTTTCATATCCCAATGTTATATCCAGTTTTCCCCCAAACATGGGCTCACCTTCTTCTCCTGTGGAGTTCCTGTCGTAGGGTTTTTCCCTCCTATACCCCTTCCTCACATCCGGTCAAGCTCTCCAGTGGTACTTCCTTAAACCTGGTCATATTTCTTCATTTCTACCCCATTGCCTTAGCTCAGGCCACGACCATCTCTTGACTACTGATTATTGAAACAACTTCCACTTGGTTGCTTTGACTCGAATCTTGCCTCTTTTAAAGCACAATCTGGTTGTGCTGGTATCTAAACATTTTAATGGTTTCCAGTGCCCATACGGTGAAGTCTGAACTATATGCCTGTCTCTTCTAAAAACAAAACACTCCTCTAGGATAGAGATTTAAATGTTTATACTCATTTATCCTTTGTAGCCCCCAGCACAACGGGACTCCACAGGGTCATAATCTGACATGCCTTTGTGAGTGAATGAATGGAAAAGGGCTTTTCAAAAAACTGTATTAGGACCCAAGAGTTTCCGGTTCCCCAGGAAGTTCTTGGCTTTTGGTTTCACCAGCAGAGCAAACAAGAGGTTCCTGGTAACAATATGCAAACTCACCAAATGTTCTACATTCCTGAAATCTTCCTGGGGACTCATCATGCAGACACTGTTTTGACTCAGGAGAGTTGATTAGCTCGGTTCTGGACTCCAGTCAGCAGCCTCTTCTTGCCAGGCACTCCTAGAATCTTCCAAAGAGAAGGAAGAACACATGTGACATTTCTATTGAACATAGAGATTTGAAAGATATTATGCACATGTGTGGTAATAGTTTATATCCCAAATGTCTCCAAGGCTTAGTTCATGTCATTATTGAGCCTGGCGTAGTGACAGATCTGTGCTACAGGAAGTAGTTCAGGAAAGCATCTCATTGTCCTTTCCTGTCTGCCAACATGAAAATAAATTCTGTCAAAGTGCACCTTCTTGCTTCACTGCTGAAACAGAGCTGGGCACCTTCAGGAATTACTTGGCTGCCCATGTCTAAAAAGCCTATTCCACTTGATTCTACAAGTTCTGCTGCATTTTTCAGAAGAAGAGTTGGATAACTATTTTTTACCCAAAGCTCTTACAGAAAAGAAAAATCATCATTGCATTCAGCCAAATTAAGGCTGCTTTCTGTTATGAAAGAATAGAATTCTTAGAGAGGAGCTTACACGTAGTTACATGTAGCCATTTTGACACTTACCTTGGTCTTCAGACTTTAATTAGATCATGTTCTTTTCTTCAGAAAGATAAAAAAAAAAAAAATAAAAGAGCCAGGATTCATAGAGCAAAGATCTTCACTGAACTGACTTCTCAGAAGGGACCATTTTTAAATAATTAAATTACCTGTGGGGTTATATTTGAAAATGTTTTAAGATATTTGTATAGTTCTATTTCCCTGCACCCTCCGTTCTTGCCATCTCTGTTTTACACGTATGCTCTTGCTTCATTCCAGAAGATCATTCTCTCTCTGTTCTGGCCAAGCCTTCTCTTCCTCTGTGCCCAGTTTAAGTGCTGTTTCCTCCAGGAGGCCCATCCTGGACTTGAGCCATCATGAATACTTTTCTGCAGAACTATTCATTATGTTTTAAGCAAAGGTTGCCAACTGGGGGTAAGGGTTTGGGGAGGAAAGCACCTAAGAATCTTAAATGTAATTTTGAGAGGATGTCATAATATATTTTGAAATAAAGGGAAAAAGCTATTAATATGGATTTAGGGATATGAAAAAGAAACAATCTTTTCGAGAGAAAGAAAGGTAATAACCTCTCCTGTACCCACCTAGAGATTCTCCAGGTACCATGTCTTTTTTTTAGTTTTGTTAAAAATTTTATTTCTTTATTTGACACAGAGAGAGAGACCACAAGCAGGCAGAGAGGCAGGCAGGAGAGGGGGAAGCAGGCTCCCTGCTGAGCAGAGATCCTGATGCGGGGCTCGATCCCAGTACCCTGAGACCATGACCTGAGCCGAAGGCAGAGGCTTTAACCCACTGAGCCACCCAGGCACCCCCATGTGCCATGCTTTTTAACTGAGAAAAACTAGCATGGACTCTCCACCACCCAGAGTACTTAGCATATAATACTCAACATGTGTAAAGTTCTTAACAGTCTACCAAGGGCTCACACGCAGTTCTCAGTCCTCCCGGGTGGGATCAGAATTATCACCTCTATCTTAGGTAAGATAGCCGAGTGTCAGAGAAATTAAACCTAAGAAATGACACCAGAGCAATAAGAGGGAGACCCAGAATAGGGTCTCTATTTAGTTTGTTTTCTTTTGCACCAAGCTATTGAAGGGAATCAGAATATGCCACCCCCAAAATATGCCACTTTGACGTAAGATTCTTGTGAACTGAAGGCAATTAAAAAAACAGACACAAGAAGATTTCTCCCTTTTCTGCCTCAAAGCAAGCATAAATTTCCCTTTGTGAAAGTGGCCCCTCTCCTCTTTCCCATACCAGGAAGAGAACAAGGCTCTTATTACTGGAGAAAACACTAACTTAAGTCTGCATAACAAACCTTATAAATAACCCTTATTTTCCATTACTTTCTCCCATATATTTACCTTCCCACAGTTTACTGCCCTACAGGTCTACATCCCTTTTCCTTTGTCTTGTCACTTCTGTGCAATTTGTCATCCTTTGTGAAAATGGTACATGAGCTCCCAGGCCTAATCCCTTTGGGGGATTTTCACTTCTTTTCTGTGAGGCTCTCCAAGTGCATGGGATATAAACCTGTTCTGTTAACAGTTAATTCCCAGGACCTGTTAATTCCCAGTACCCAGACTAAGGGAGTAACCTAAGAGGGCAGAGGAAAAGTTTTCCCTCCCTTACATTACCATCTGGAATTTCTCACATCTGGGATCTCCGAACTTCTTGAGAGTTCTTTCCCCCTAACCTTTTGATGGTGTCCAGTACAATTATGAGTGAGTGGGTGTGTGGATGGATGGACGGATGGGTGGGATGGATTTGCTACAAGAGATATTTAAGTTTAACATGTAGGTGTTACAGAATTGAAAGTATAGGGATAAATATTTTGGCTTCCCCAATACCTTGTTAATATTCTCTAAATTAAGAAATCTATAGAAACCCTAAAGCTATTTAGATGTTAATCATGATTATTAACTTGATACAGCTGGAAAGATTAAGAGCTTATTTTGATCAAGGTCACAAATCATTGGACACAATCATTCATTATTGTTCAATGAACACTTACTATTGATTAGAAATTATTCCTCAATACACAGGTGAGCATGCTTATTTGCCCTTTAAACAGACTCCTCAAAGAAAACTAGCAAGGCCTTTGATAAAGACATTAAAACAATCAATAAACTAGTCATGGTCCTATTTTCTTTTAAATATAGAATTCCTTTATATGAAAGGAAAAGACGGGACCAAGGAGCTGGGCCAAGGAGGTCTATACACAATAGGATTATCTGACATTTTTTGCAGGTGAAAATGGAGTACCTGTGCAAATCCTCCGTGTGAATTTAGAAACAGTTGATTCATTTGGTGGCTTTGCCTCCAGATCACTATATCACTGAAACTGAAGTAAGTATCTCAAATTAATCAAAGCTGACTCCTCCTTTCTTAGCTGAGACTAAGAAAACTAGGTCCCTTGCCAGCTCTTGCTAATGAAGACAAAATAAACCACACTTGCTCTTGATCTGGTGCAGGAACTACGCTGCTATGGGAAAATAGCACGTGGTTCCAAGGTCTCTTCAAATGCATAAGGACACAACACATGTTGGTTGAAAGTTTGGAACCAAGGAAATTCTAAGATTTTTGAAAGTAAAATTTCCAAATAAATTCCTTTTTTTCCCATACATTTTTTCCAGCTCCACGAAGAATTTAATACTTGATTATTGAGGGCCTCCTATGTGCCAGGACCTTTCAAGAGCATTATTTTATTTTCCCTCAGTTATTACAATGACCTCAGGCTCTTGCCCCAACACTGCACTGTTTGCAACTAAAATGTAGTGATTGGCAGAAAAAAATGCAGGCATATTTTTAAAAATTAAAAACATTTAGGAGGGCTCTGTAAGTTTTCGTCATTGTCTTATTTGATGGGTGTGCTCCATAAAGGGGAAAAATCAGAATCTCATACTTTTTAAAATATGAAAATTATCTTTATTAGGACAATTGATGCAAATGGAAATGCTGTCAGAATAAATCTGTTAGCCCCTAACAGAGAGCATGTATGTATCAAATTCCCTGCATTTATTTCATGCTCATTACTTTATTTCAGGCTGGATGAATCATAGAAATCTCATGATAATTACTTTGAAGTCAAATAAAGAAATTTATGCAAGTTCCCTAGTGTTACAAATCCCTAATATTTTCTCCCTAATATTTTAAAGATTTAACATTAATGTTTAGAAAGGTTTTTTGAATGTCATATTTAAGTACTTTCTCCCCAAAGACTACATCATCCTTTTACTAATTAACCAGTGTGACGGCTTCTGGCCAAAATAAACTCTTTAGCAAAATTACACTTGTGTGTTTACCACAGCACAGTTATTTAAACATTTGGATGCCAGGAAATGGAGTTTTAAAACAGAGTTAAGTAAATATTTTTTAACATTATCCAAGTGGCTCCATTAACTTGATTTACAAAATTATTAGCAATTCCTGTTGCAGACCTTCATTTCTAGAAGGCTATTCTATCAATTTCTTAGGTATAGCTCTTCCTGTGGATCACCTCAATTTTGTTCAGCTCTAAAGAAATTTAAAATTGACCTAAATAAGGAATACACAGCTATTCCCCGGGATATGGATAGCACAGCTAAACTCCAGATGCTACCCTGGGAGTAAGAATACTTAAGTTTGAACAGCAACTTTTAGTCACAGTTGACTCGGACATGACTTGGACATGACCTGGGCAAGAGTTCCCATTTTACAGAGCTCTTGGAGGCATCGACTCCATAATCCAGGTGAAAACTCTTCATACAGAGAAATTATTTGCTTTACCTGGCATGAGGGCATCCGCAGTTGTGACTGAGCCAATAAAAATCAACTAGAGCAATAGGCAACTTACAGGTTGAAACTCATTCTTCAGCTTTTGCCCTCAAGTTGGGACTGCTTTGCCTCAGAATGAACCAGAGGCCATTCACTCCAAAGCAGTTACTGACCCCACTGCCTGCCATATTTGCCCCTGGAGCCCCTCTGTGTGCGGGTGTAGCCAGATGCTCACTGAACCCCCCCATTACTAACTGCCCTCCACCCCCAGCCCATTCTGGCTTCGCCAAGTCTCCAAGAAAACACAATCTTTCTTACTTGTATTTTCAAATTAGTTCACTTATATAAAAGTACTTATTTTCCATAAGCTTTTACAGCTGATTCCCCTGGTAATATTTTTTAGTATGATTGCAAAAAAAAAAAAAATGGTACTATAAGTTCATTACCAAGTCACACACACACACAGAGATGATAAAACTATTTTTTTCTATACCAAACCCAAAATGCCTAAAACAGTATATTGAAGGATTCTCATTGACCATCTACCTAAGAGCCATATAGGGTGTTGTCTAACAGGCAGATTTATCTGGAGGACTCGGTAACCTGAGAGCCATTTAAACCCCCATGGAAATGTCACCATGCTGGCATCCGAGCAATGGTGATAAGCATTCAGTCAGCACCTGATTGCATTTGGATTTACCGGGGAACCAACATGTCACTGCGGTATGACACTTCTCCCTTGCATGTCTCTTCATCCCAAGGACACCCACTGTTGCTTTCTATCCTACCCTGACCCTCTGAGCCGCTTTGCCCAAGCCCAAAGCACTTGTGAGCACCACATGGTGCGGGGTGGGGTCCTACTTGGAAAGTCAGTCTTGAGCTACTTGTTTCTCTTTGCTCCTCAAGCCTCATCCCATTCTGCGTCTGAACCTCACTGTCAATGAGGGAAGTGAATTAATTCTGGAGGGTGGTGACAGGGAAGAGATGACAATTACTCGTTAATAGTAGTGCCAGATCTCTACATAAGAGGGCAGAGAAAGGCAAGACGCTGGTGAGAAATTTCAGGTTAATGTTCCTCAAACCCCTTACCTGTTTTGAGTAATGTGAATGAGCACGTTTATTTTCACTGCTGTTTCACCAGTGAGACCATCACTGCATCTCCTGTAAGCAAAAACGAATGCTTTAGGACCTCTGAGATAAATATTGAAAAAGCCAAGTGTGAGAGTATACTGATCCAGGAGCCAAGTTATTTAAGGTGAGATTAATTAATAAAGTATCATTACTTCGCAGCTGATTCGGCAAATTTCTCTAGAACTTTGCCGGGTCTGCGTGGCTCTTTCAGCTTGGTTAGCAATTCCAGGTAAAAAAAAACACCAGTTAAGTCTTTGAGCTTCCTTCCTTCAGGGTCAGATATCATGGACTAAATAACAAGCATTCATGCTTCCTGAAGTCTTTGGATGGGCCTCAGAAATCATGTAGAGTAGTGCCCCCTTTATCTATGGGGGCTGTGTTCCAAGAACCCCAGTGGATGCCTGAAACTGTGGCTAGTACCAAACCCTACATATACTGTGTGTGTGTGTGTGTGTGTGTGTGTGTGAGAGAGAGAGAGAGAGAGAGAGAGAGAGAGAGAGAGAAATAAAATATAATTTATAATTTAGGCTTAGTAAGAGATTAACAACAATAACTAAAAATAGAACAATTACAACAATGTAATGTCATAAAAGTGAATGTGTTCCCTCTCAAAATGTCTCATTGATCTGCATTCATCCTTCTTCTTGTGATGATGGGAAATACAAAATGCCTGAGTGAGGTCAGTGATACAGGCATGGTGACATAGCATTAGGCTCCTGTTGACCTTCTGATGCTACGTCAGAAGGACGATCATCTGCTTCCGGACTGCGGTTGACCATGGGTAACTGAAACCACAGAAAGCAGAACCACAGATGGGGGGGAGGGTGTCCTCTGCTGAGACCTGGACGGTCTCTCTATAAAAGCAACAGCCAAGACTGAGCTGATAACAACAGATGAAGTTTTAAACTTTGTAAGACAACACTGAAAGACTGAGATCACATTTGCATTGAGTCTCCAAGTTCTTATGCATTTGTTTATCCCTTCATCTGGAAGTTCTGAACTGAGTTTCATTTTGAGAAAATTGCCACTAGAAGAAATGAGCAAGCACAGAAAGGATACCATCTAAGTAGAGACGGCACAAGGGAAAATCACTACAAAGAGCTCATATATTTTATTTTCTATCTCTATGAGAAGTATAACACCGAAACAAATGTAAATACAAAATGCACAGGATGTCATGCTTTTTTGACAAAGCTGTTAGGGCTCTATCCATATTTGGGAGTTGACATTACAGCTCCTTCTCTATTTCTGCTCAGTTCTTGCCCCCCTGGCTTGTTATCTTCCCAGTCATGACCTTGGTCCAATTCTCCACACTGGCTGTGCTATTTCCTATGCTGATTTGCCTCAGGACCCTTTTCCCCTGGGACCATTTCAGGAATGACTCTCTCACCCAGAACCCAGGTCACTATCACCATTTTAGAACTGTTTCCAGAAAATTCACTGGGAAAGTCATTATATTCAGCACAATAACATTTATGAAGAGTAGACTAAAACATGGAGTAAGAAATATAAGGCGATCAAACAGACAAATGGAGATTCTGAACACATACTTTCATAGAGATTCTAGATGTCATACACATAATTCATGATAATTTAGGGAGATTACTTTTATTCTTGAATTCTTAATCTACATAAAATCACTCCGTACCTCGGAGGCATGGAAAGATTAATTATAAAGATATGAATGCCCTGGGTGGTTAGGTCCTTCATTTTCTTCTGAACAGCACTAAAAATACAATAGAGTTGTTACAAGGCCTAAGACACTCTAATGAGATAAATCATGGTCACTGATTTTCATTTCTTTCTTTAATCCTTGTCAATTGCTACATAAACATATACTCCAGGAAAATGGGACCTGCCATCCTGACAAAGACTTGGCAATCCCCAAGGATCCCTGGCAGCAGAAAGCAAAGAAACTCTGTTTTGTGGGGAGTCCCTGAAAACCCACTGGCTGAGAGATAATAGACCGTGGTGTCCCCCAAGGAGCTAAAAACTTGGAGACAGAGCAGGTGAACTTGGGATTTTTTTCCCACTGTGGAAGCCAGGAGGGGCTGAGTGGACACTCCACGCCACACTCCACGCCTCCAGACCAGCAGGAGGCAGGGTGGCAGAATCTTCCCCAAAGAAAAGAAAGTGGCTCATACCAGAATCCAGGAGCAATCCAGACAGGGGTGCACTGGCCAGTCTGGATTCTGGGATATGGGAGAGAGTAAAGCACAAGTTTTAGAGGCAGATTAACTCCATTTCTGATTTGCTACTTGATCACTAGATCACATGACCTCGAACAAGTGACTTCTTGATATTCATTTTCATCATTTATAAAATGCAAGTATTCATAGCTCCTTCATAGGGGTGCTGTGTGATTTAAAGAAGGGGTCTTATGAGTATTAAATGAAATATTACATGTGAAGTCCTCCGAATCATTCCCAGTAAATGAGATCAGCTATTTTTAGTAAAAGCAATGAATTTTAAATATTAATATTAGCAGTGAGCACTCAATAAACGAAAGCTGTAATCATTATGATCATCATTATCATCATTCAGAGACTATAAGTCAATTAGAGAAACATTTATTATGGAATTTTCCACAATCATCAGATCTGCTTGCTGCAGAAAATAAAATTGATCTTCCTTTCTTCTCACCAGTTTCCTTCAGTCACAATGTGATCAAAGTGTTTATAAACAGAAATCTCCAGGTCAGGCTATAGGGAGCATTTCTGAAGCTTCTTAGTGCTTAAATTTAAGCCAAGAAATGCACAAAGTGAATCCTCAGAATCTACCTGGGCTTTTCCACCAACAGAAAATACATTTATACAAATGCTGACACATACCCATGTACACAGGCATTCCTAATCAACTTGGTCAAAGGGTTCAAATTTCCATGGTCTTTGGCAGTTTGAAACAGCTAGAGGTAGTCGAGGTAGTGCATTAGATGTTTGCTATGCCATTTAAAGATCAAAGAGTTATAGGATCTTAAACATAAAATAGATACTTTGGTGGTCATCTAATGCAGCTTCCCACCCAATGGGAGGTTCTTCATCCCCAAGAATTCCTGCCAGTCCCTCCCTTTGGGGAGAGCCTGTTCACGAACCAACCACGGTTGGACAACTTGAGTCATTATAAAGTTTCTTCACATACTGAACTAAAGTTAGCTTCCCAGGACCTTCTACCCAACAATCTTACTTCTGCCCTCTGAATCTAAGAAATCAAGTCAGTTCCCTCTTCTCCATGAAGACTGTTCATTCACTCTCTACAAACTTTAAAGCTGCTCTCATGCATCTCATTGGTTTTTTCATCTCCGGTTCTTCTAGCCATATTCTATCCAGTCTTATCTAGTATTACCATGAATAGTACAATGGGAATATTTCCTCCAGGGTGGACATCTGTTGTGTTTGCCCAACTAGTATCCATTTCTCTCTTGCTTCTATTCATAGGGTTCCTCTTTTATATGGGAACTATTTCATGTATTTGGGATAGAAATAATTCTAACCTACTGCTATTAACCTCTCCAAACC
>CM053608.1:13559024-13575539 GCA_028646535.1 Procyon lotor
AAGATTACTATAAATATTGATTCCATCATCAGTTGAATTAGCTGTTTCTGGCAGCTGTGTGTGTATCTTATGCCTATTTTTATGACTACGCCTTCTATGATTTACTAAACCACTAATACAAAAGCTAAATAAGACAAGCCCTCAGAGCCCATGGTCCACCACTGGAAATCTCAACAGGTTCACCTGCCTACTTGTTAATGTCCTTTGGGTCTAGTTAGCCAGCCAGCTGCGAAACTATCTAACATTTCTCTAATCCAGCTCACATTTCACTATCTTCATCATAACCTATCTCAAAGGAGATTGTGAAAAATACTCTTCTTAAAAGAGAAAGTAATAAGCCACTGCACCTGGCCTCCACCATCCCCTCACTACTTTGCAGTGGTAACTGCTACCAGAGACCTTGTCATTCTGGATGGCGACTGTCTGTCTCTCCAACAAGACCCTGAGTTGCTTGAAGGGGCCAAGCTCAGTCTCTGGATTCACATATATCAGCGATCCTCTACTCTATTCACTTGTCACAGGTTAGACTTTAATTTCTGTTGTTTATAAGCCACCCTATGATATTCTGGCCCAGCGGTCCAAACTGAGTAAGACACCACTATTTGGCTTTTGTAGCTTCGAGAGTTAAATGTAGTTCCGATGAGTTGGAATATACAGCCATATATGTGAGGATACTTCATCCAGCAAATTATTGAGCTTTTATAAAACATCCATTTTAATTTCCAAATAACCCTGATAACCCTGAGAAATGATAATATCACTGACCTTTTTTTTTTTTTTTTTGCAGATAAACTCAGGTTTGGAGATATTAAATAACAGCCTTTGGCCAATGTCTCATCTGTAATGTCGCCAGAATGTGATTCCAGGCCATTCTTCCCGGGACTCACGTGACGACCCGGGGCTCTGAGATTTCAGGCCTTGATTTACAGCTCACCAGGGACCAACAGGTTAAATGCGTTTATCGTTACCTATTTTTAAAGATATCCATATTGGTTTTTTTTTTTTTAACCCATGACATTGAACTGTATTTTCTCATCCACTGCGTTTTCAATAAAGTTTTTTAATAAACTTCAAGGTTTGGATTCTCACTTTAAAGCGAGAAGCAAAGCCCTTTGCAACCGGAGGTGATATTCATCACCGTGGAGCCTGATTCAGGCTGTCGGCTTGCTCACATGTTGAAAGGCGGCGCAGCTGCCTGCAATGAATCCCCAGCCAGACGCGGGAGCGAGATGGGGAAAGGGTCTGGTCGACAAAGTGGAACATCTGGCCGAAGAATTCTGATTTCCTCCTTTGGTTCTTGCTTCTCTCAAGTGCCATTGTGTAACCTCTGATGATCACTTACGATTCTTGGAAGTAAGGCCAAGTTGTTGGTCATGCTGTCAATATTTCTTCTGCACTATCATTTTTATTGTGAAAGCCATTATGAAGCAAAAAAAAAAAGTAATAATAATAAAAATAAGCCCATTTCTTCCAGAAAGTTTGCCACTTACAATATTTATAAGGGCAATTAGTGGACTCTATAACTGGATGTTACTTCGTTTCTTTAATAATTAATCAAGTATTAAATGAATCTATTATAATGGATAATTATTTAATGAAACCATTAGTAAGAAGTTCCTAAAAGCAGAAGGCAGGCACTTAAACCGTAGCTCATAGGATGTGATTTTCCCACAGAAATTACTTTATAAACGAGCTAGCTGCTAAAAAATAACACTTTCACCCTGAGAAAGCAGCCCATCAACTGCCATTTTTCTAAGGGCCACTTTTCTCCTCTTCCTCTTTGGGGTTCTTACTTCCTCCCTCTGTTGCAATACTTCTCAAACCACTGCTACAGAAATTGGTAGTAAGCATAGGGCCTAACTCGGGCTCTGTCTCTGAGCATTAGATTCTGGGCCTGAGAACCGCCCCTAGCAACTCTCATCCTCAGTGCCAGGAGGGGGCTGGTTGGTTCTAACTCTGAGGAATTCACAGGGCTCTCAGCTACCCCGAAAAGTGGTTTAAGAGCTCCCTTCATCATCAGATCCCAGAGGCCAATCAATAATGGGGTTCCAAATCAATCATATTTTTTGGACTCAGTGTGGTCTGTGTACTTTGGAATCAATGTCAACCAACAGCCCCCAAAAGACAGGCCCAAGCTCAGATGCAGGAGAGAAGGTGAAGGCCAGGGGTTCCCTGAGCCTAGAGCCTCACTATGTTGTTTGCTTAAGAGCTTCGTTCTTGGCTTGTTCTTCTTAGTCTGTTTCATTTCCCGGAGACGCATGGGGTATGAGGAGTTGTGTGACACGTGAGAACTTACAAGGCAGAGAAAATGGTCAATGAACTATGGGAATACAGTGGTTAAAAAATAAAATGATTGGGGCGCCTGGGTGACTCAGTCGTTGGGCGTCTGCCTTCGGCTCAGGTCATGATCCCAGGGTCCTGAGACCAAGCCCTGCATCGGGCTCCCTGCTTGGCAAGAAGCCTGCTTCTCCCGCTACCATTCCCTCTGCTTGTGTTCCCTCTCTCGCTGTGTTTCTCACTGTCAAATAAATTAAATCTTTAAAAAAATAAAATAAAATAAAATGATTGTGAGCACTCCAGGACAAAGGAAAGGGGACATCTGCTCAGCAGGTAGAAGGGAAAGAAGATTCAATCCCAGTTGTAAAAACCTTGAGATCAAGAAGCAAGCCCATGGAGATAAGTAATGAGGCAAGCCACAAGCTGTATATGCCAAGTGCCAAGGGGCCATACCAGGCCCCCCAGGAGCAGAATTGTTATAATGCCAGGCTTCACTCCTCCACTTTCTCAGCAACCCTGTTAAGACAATGGAAGAAAACTAAGAAGGGGTTTTCCAGTCAGAGCTCTGGGTTGCAAAGAAATAGAAACCCACTGAAGCAAGACATAGCAGGACACTGACAAGCATCACAGAATCTAAGGTTAGTAAACAAAATACAACCCAGGTTCTAGGGCCTATAAAGCCCGGCTGAGTGGAACCGCCATTTTTCAGTGGTGGTGTAGCCTCTCCCCTGGCTTCCCTGCAT
Source organism: Procyon lotor (assembly GCA_028646535.1). NCBI lineage: Eukaryota > Metazoa > Chordata > Mammalia > Carnivora > Procyonidae > Procyon > Procyon lotor. The sequence continues at coordinate 13,562,045 of CM053608.1, forward strand.
GTCTCCTCCCTCTCTCCTCTCTTCAGGCTTGCTTCCTCAGCTTACTCATGCGCTGTGAGTCCCTGGTTTCTGGTACTGTCCTGCTTCAAAACTCTCTCGACTGACAGAATTCTCTGTACAGTTAAATTCTAAGGAAAAACAAAGTGATTGAGATAGCTCATTGGTCCAACCCAGACAATTCATAGCTCACTGTATGCTCAGGCTGCTTTCCTGGCTCTAGCAACATGGGGTCACACAGAAATTAAGTGACTCCCAGAAGTCATGGTGGGATGGGTCCCACGGCCCGAGGATGTTACCGTGTAAACCCAGAAAGATGAGAATAAAAGAGAAAAGCATATGCATTCTTTCAGTGAACATGTGTTGAGATCTTTAAGTGCCAGACACCATACTTGGTGCTTGGAATACAATCTGTAAAGGGCTTATCATCTAACTGAAGTAATAAGCTTATAAGCACTCAACTACAATATAATGGAATGGATGCTTTAATGGAGGTTTGACTCAATTGCTATGTAAAGATGGAGGAAAGAGAATTAATTCTTCCTGGGAGACTTGGGGAAAAAAAAAATCTTCAAAGGAGCTGTTATTATTGCCAGCCCTGGAAAAACCTACAGGGTTTTTACAGGTAACTCTGGAGAAACCTTTTTTCAAAGCACTATGTTATTTGATCTTCCTGAAAGTGCTGTGAAGAACACTGAGCAGATTATTTCCCTTACATAACTGAGGAAACAGAGTACTATGAAAGTTCAATTAATTGACTAAGTCTACATATCCACTGTGGGGTAAATGCTAGATAGATCCTAAATCTTCCAACTCCTACCTCACTGGTTTTCTATTTGTGATATTTTACGTGCAGAGACAAAAGGATGACCCGGCTCCTTTGCCATCAACAGCCCTCGAATCGGACATAATATTACTATGATTTAAAGCTGCCTTGTGTAAGTTCAATTTCCATCATTTACTTTGTAAAAATTCATGTGTTAAGAACATAAATCTTTCCAAGTCTTGATGGGAAACCAATGGCACACTCAAACAATTTGATTTGGAAAGAGTTCAATAAAGGGACCTTTGCAGATGTGTAGGTGGGACTCAAGGGAACCAACAGGGAGCAGTGTTCTTACACTGTCCCTGAACTGGCAACAGCAAGGGTCCACTGTTACCATTACCACCCACCCTTAGGTTTGAAGGGCGAAATGGTAGTGGAGTTCTGAGGACCCAGACAGAGCAGCATGGAGGATTCCCACCGGTGCCTTCCATTGACCAAACCTCCTAGGAGTCACAGGGCTCGAGAACCCACTGATGAGATCCACAGTGTGTCAGCTTTTCAGGACAAGATCACGCTAGAGAAGGCCGGAAAGTGGATCTCAGGAAGCAAACCAGAAACATCAGGCATGAGGGCTAAAGGAGAGATTTAACGTGGACAGCCAGGTGCGGTTTTCAATCTGTTTCGTTTCCCTCTTTTCCCACTCACACACCCCCCCCTGGGGAGACACACACACACACTATTCTCTCCTTCTCCCCTTGCTATTTCCTTTTGTATTTTGGAAATCTGACTACTCCAGTCAGTGCCCTGGGTTTTCCGCCAGGAATCCACTCCCGGCCCAAGGAGCCAAATCTACTTTATCCCAGTCTCTTGGTTATTGCAAGTCCTGAGTTGAACTTGAGGATGTATGCCTGCCAGGGTGAAGAATGAGTTGCAGCGGAAGCACTTCTATGATTCTGAGGTGTTCTAAACCCGGTCCTTTTCAGGACCTTTGTGGTGCAGTCTGAGTGGTTGATCTATGTGATCATTTTGTGGAAAAAAATCTTGGCTATCCTGGATGAAGTGTTTCATGAGGTCTGACTGGATGAGCCAGTGACTCTACTGTACCAGCTGAAATCAGTCTGCTCTCTTCCGTACTTGGAGGAGAGGGCTCAGGTGGGCCAACCTGAATGTAACAGATGAGAGCATCACAGCTGCCAGAAGATTCTGTTCGAAACATTAGCTGGAGAAACACTTTTTTAATTTATGTAATCAGGGCATCTAAAAGTTCATTTTTGTGGAAAAACAATTCCTTGGGTTGTTTGGCCAGTGAATGAAGTTTGCCTCGATTTCCACTTCTGAAAAAAAATTCATAGGCATGTGAATCGTATTTGTAATCTTATTCAGTGACATTTTCCTCTCAGAGACTTGACAGGAAAGTCAATTTTATTGTAAGGTAGAAAAATGAGAGTTTAAAGAGGGTGGGAGGGGGTAGTACTTATTTTATACCATAAAGGTGAATTTTACAAAAGCTGACATTTACACTCATAACTATGTGCCCATTAAAGTAAACCAAAATCTTATATTCAGATGGTGTTGAAACTATGTGTCCCAAATCAACAGTGGGCAGTAAGATGCTTCTAGAGAATCATCTGTTGTGGCCCATTGTTGTGTGTCCCTCTCCTCTACCTTGTGTTTGCTCAACGGAGCACCACATACTGCTTCTAGCCAATTATTCATCCGTTGGGAGGCTACCCACTCACATTAGTCTCCATCATGAACTTTGGCCTAAAATACTTATAAATATCTTTTTAGTTTTCTTGCCTCAAGCAATAAGGAGGTCACTTGTCTTTATCCTAAAGATACCACAAAGGAGTGAGAGAGGGCTCCAAGGGGATAGTAAGGTAGAAGTACAAACCATTTCATAATAGGGCAACCTTTTGCAGAAAAAGAGATTTTTAAGAGAAAGAAGGAAGTTGATTTTTTGAAAATAGCATGTCTGTTTTTTATCTTCCCCTCTGCCTTGCCTTTTCAATTCTTTTTTCTTGGCTGAAATTTTAGGGAGTTGGGAGGAAGTTTTGAGTAAGTTTCTAATGTGTCAATGGCAAAGCTAAAGGTCTTCACAAAATAATGGAGAGGCTCTAGTCTAAAGATATCTGGTATGTGAGGGTATGGACATCAGGCCAGATATTTTTGCTCTTTCAAGAGCAAAGTCTTGAAGCAAGAAGTTTTCTCCTCTTCCATATCATCCATCTTCTGCCTCATTACTACAGCCAATTTCTCAGAACACATTCTTGAGATACTTCTAGCCAGCAGTATCTCCTGGTCATAGCCTTTGCATTTTTGAACCCATCAAAACAGCCAATCCGATTGACTTCAGTGCCCTCAGTATCCAACCTGAGGAAGCTAGCTAGTTCTTACAGATGTGAGCAGAGAACCAAGGGGTTAGCAGGTACCTAATTACAGATAATGTGGTTGCATTTAATGGAACTTCTTGGAGACGCTGCTCAAATATACGGAAATCACTCTAATGATAGGATCTGGAGAACATTAGCATGGGGCTAGGCAATTGTGTTTTGGGTGGACGAGACCTTTTGGAAGCCTTCAACTCTTGTCATCTTGGCCTAAATTATGCCTTTGTTGCACAGAAGGAACCCTTAAAGTTTTACCACAGAACCGGTTGAGAGTTGGGGTCATAACCTCCAGGTCTCAGGCTCAAACATGGGAGAAGTTTGTAGTTCTTCAGCTTTGTTTGTTTGGTCTTTCGAATACGCAAGCCAGATGGCACTCGGTATGATCCAAGATTAGTGGCACCGCCGCTTGATGACTAATGCGATTAAGTAAGCCTTGGTGCTGGCCCAGTACCACAATAACAAGTCCCATAGTGTCAAATGCTTTTGCCAGATGGATTGCTCAAACCTTTGGAAGCATTCTCAAGCACACACACTTAATCACCGCAGGCCGAGTTCATGGAAAAATGACATGGTACTTGTGTGGGCGGAAGGTTCCTGTCACCTTCTTTGGGCAATCAATCCCATTGTCAGCTTCCATAGCCAATACTGTCCTGATTTCCTCTCTTGTAGGCCAGTGGCACTTAAGGATTAAAGACGTAATGAATTTAGGAGATCTAATGATTTCTTTCCAAATACATTAATTTTTTCTAGAACAGGCCTGATGTCAAATATCCTGTCCCATTGCCTTTTTTTAAAGTACATTCTGTATTCATCAAATCAGGTCTCGATTTTTCCTTGCTTAAGTAGGTTACAGCATTTCCTCTATTCACCTTATTAAGCAATTCAATTTACCAGCCCAAAAGGGATGTATGTATTGAAAAGTAATCAAAACCTTGTCAAAACCGGACTGAATCTATTGTTCAATTCATTTATCCCAATAAATCAACAGTCATTTGATTTTCCCTTCAGTCAATACTTAACACATGCAAGGAACTTGAGAGAGAGATTTAGCATGATGTGCTCTCTCTCCTCAGGGAGTTCATAGTTTAGCAGAAGCAGCAAAATTGGCCTTCATGAATGATGGTGAACAAGAAATATGGAGAAATAAGTGTGAGAAATGCATGGCACAGATTGTTACTGTTCTAGAAGTTCAGGAAGTAGGTAACAAGTACAGAAAGGCCAAGACAGAAAAGTCTTAGAGGATGGCATCTGACTAGACCTCTAAGGTCTTGTCTGAGTTGGACAGACACAGAAGAGTGTCCATGGGAAATACCCAAGCAGAGCCAACTGCAGTAGGCCTGCACACGGGACTACGCTGAGGGAGTGGATAGAGGGTGTGACTGATGAGAAATGAGACCCAAAATGAAAATATAGAAGGTTAGAATACAGAAAGCCTTCACACAGGCAAAAGCATTCAGATGTAATGGTGTCATCCCCAGGAAGCCAAACAAAGGTTTTCAGGAAAAGCTTCATCTCGAGACCCTTAGGCTGGATTTCATTATGATTCAAGAGGTAGCATTACATCAACTAACTTGGCATCCATGAAATGGAAAGGGAAGGAGAGATGTGAATGATGCTGAAAAAAAATTCATCAGGTCTAGATACAGGAATAAAGGGGAAGGCGGGGGTCACGAGTTCTAAACCCAGCGTGTGGTGATCACTGAATAAATCCAGTTACCCCGAATTGAGAGAACAGTGATGCCACTGACAGGCGCCCCTAGAAGGGCTTCTTTTGGGGAAAGGAGACAAACTGGGTTTTGGATTCATGGACTGTGATATGATAAAGGGAAATCCGAGTGAAAATATCTTTCAGATTATCAGAGGCACGTTGATCTCAGGTGAGATCCTGAAAAATCACCCGCAAGAATGTGATACGGAAGCCATGGCAATGGCTGACCACTCACAGGGGGAGAGGCTGCAGCGAGAGAAGAGAAGAGGCCCAGAGAAAAGCTTTGCTGCTGTTATCCTTTAAATCTGACGACTAGTTATGTTCTGCCCACAGGACTGAGGGCTGCCCAGGTCCAAGACGTTAGAATAACAGAGCCGTGTACATAAGCCCATCAAATGGCATTTCATCATTGAAACCCTGGGAGAGAGCTGTTTTTAAAAATGCATTGACTTCTGCTAAATTAAAAAAATACATTTTCGAAATTAATGGGCTGTGTTTCAACCTCTCAGCCTGAAGCACAATGTAAACTGACTGTAAAGACGGTGTGGGGCGTAATCCGTGTCTTTCACCATCACTGTTTCTCGTCTGACACAGATCGTCACACAATTACCTTGCTAATAAATTACACAGTCGTTATTATCCTGATTTTTAGATGAGAAAAACAAAGACCACGGACTTTGTAGCTTGATCCAGATCAAATAGTAAATAGCAGAAACATGACTGTTACCAAGGTTTTCTGATTCCAACTGTTGTGCTCTTTCTGCTATGTGATGAGAAGTCATGTTCAACAGCAACGCAGAGAAGATGGGGCCTCTTCCAAAAAAGTCAAATGAACAAATTCCTGCCAGGCTAGATCTCCAACAGGAATCTTCAAGGGAAGCAGGCTGCTAATTTCTCTGGAGGTCGTATGTCCCGCGGTGCTCACACACCTGCTCCCCCGTACCCACGCCTCCTTGAAAGACTCTGTGAGGTCTGGAGTTGAATCACAGTCCATGGCAGGTGCACAGGTGTGGGGTACATGGGTAGTATTTATCCGGCTGCATAGTCCTACTTCATAAACAGTAGTGCTTCTCCGTTTACGACCTCTCGAGTCGAAACTCTCCATTCAGATGAAGTAAACTCCCTCTCAGAGCAAAAGACCATCGTCCCTACTCTTCACCAACAGATGGCACCACGATGGCGCACAGACATTTTAGCCTTGACTGAAGTTTGTTAGTCTGCGGCCAAAATCATAGACTCAAGGCAGGTAAAGTAAATGAATGAAGTGAGACCAGCAGCGTGAGACAACAGGGAAGCAAAACTTGTGACAGACCGAGGAGCAGGTGCTCGGTCAAAAGAGAGCGGCCAAATCTCAGCTCTGGCCAATTGCTATCATGAGGGATTGGGGACCCCACGGTTGCAAGATTCTCTGATTTGTCAAGATGGTGTGAAAATTCTGATTTTTATGTGAAATGCCCTGGCTTTCAATTTTGCAGCTAATTCATATTTTATAAAATCAGTGTGCAGGCTAAACACGCCCCACATCTGCAGGCCAGATTGTGTTGCTGTTTTCTGAGTTAGATTATTAACATTATTAACTCTGTCATGTCCCCAAAGTGCAAAGCTTTTGGAGAAGGATGAAATGGTAAGAGTGACAAAAAAAAAATCCCAAAGTCTGAACTAACACCACCAATACGTACCATTCCCCGGAGAAAATCACTTTACATAGATATGGATGCATAAACTGATTCAAAAGTAACGCTTTGGATTCACGAACAAATGGACTTATGCACAGCTTTTAAGAACCTTATGTGTTCATCAAGACAGAAGCAGCAGCAACAAAAATTTCTTTTTTTTTTTAAAGATTTTATTTATTTATTTGACAGAGAGATCACAAGTAGGCAGAGAGGCAGGAAGAGAGAGGGGGGGAAGCAGGTTCCCCGCTGATCAGAGAGCCCGATGGGGGGCTCCATCCCAGGACCCTGAGATCACGACCTGAGCTGAAGGCAGAGGCTTTAACCCACTGAGCCACCCAGGTGCCCCAGCAACAAACATTTCTATCGTGATTCTCCCAACATTTTTATAAAAGTAACACTACTCTGCCATCCAGGGAGATTGAAAGTCTCTGGGAGTTTAAAAAAAAAAATTACATCGAGCACGAGTTTTGAAGGCAAGAGGGGCTGCAGGAAAGATACCGTGGTGTGGTGAAAAAGCCACGGGAGTTGGAAGACTTGGGCTTTAGTTTTAGCTCTGTTATTAACACATGCCTGACCTTGGGCAAGTCTGGTAACATTTATACAGTTCAATTTCATTTTCTATAGAGTAGGAGTTAATAATTACTTTCATCACAACACTGTTGTAGTCATTATAATAATGTAGCAGAGCTTACAAATTGCAAAGCTGAAATAAATTTTTAAATGTCACTATTAAAATGATAATGAAGGAGAGGAGGATGATGTGGGGAGGAAAGAGTAAACCTACCAGAGAAAGCACACAAAGCAACAATCATCTGTACTCTCTCCCCTGGCGCTTTTTAGATTGCAAGAGAATATAGACTTCTCCAGAGGCTTGCTGGAAGGGACTCTAATTCCAAAATTATGTGAGCACAGGGAGATAGCTGCATCCCACCAAGGCACTTGAAGCAAAGCTATCTTCGAGGCTGGGGCGCTATAAACCCTGGGTTGTGGTTTAGAATATTTTGCTCTTACTCTTATAATTAAAATCAATTTTGTTGCATTGCAAAAGCTTGCCCTGGGACTGGAATGTACTGACACATGTGTCTCAGTCTTAGAAGCAGAAAGGTGTGAGAGATAAGAGGAGGTCAACTCCCGTTACCTTCAGAGACGAAGTCCCGTGCTAAGTAAGTAAGAGTAGTAAGTGAGGGAATAACAGAGAAGTAAAGAGCATGGTGCCACACCTCTATCATTTTATTTAAATTGATACTCATATTAATGTATAACAAGCATTTGACAGCATAAATGTCTAGATTTTCTTAGCTAATTTATTTAACTTAAAGAGATTTTATGGGAGACCTCCACTCTTGCCATGGTGAATAATGGATTAGACTTATCCTCTCACCATCAACAAGAAAACTGGACCAAATACATGAGGGGAACAGTGTGGGGATATTAGACACCAGGCAGCACAGGACTGTGATCTCTCAAGGAAAGGAAATTCATGAGGTGAACCCAGGGGTCACTCCGGCTATCTGTTTCAAGACTTTTTTGGATCATGACTCATGGAAAGTGAGATCCCCAGCTGTGTGGCAATCTTACTTTATTTGAGGAGACAGAGCTTGAAGTTGGAGAAGACTGAATTGGCTGGAACTCGTGGGGCAGAGTACTGCAGAGGGGAGGGGGCAGGACATAGAGAAAGAGTACCAGAAAACTCCATAAGAACTGATAATCACGCTAAATGAAAACAGTCTAAACACTCCAGTTAAAAGGTAGAGATTGTGCAACTGGATAAAAATGAAGAACCCAACTTTATGCGGCATACAAGAAATCCACTTCACATTAAGGAGAAACATGGAGGACACTGGGAAAGGAAAGGGTGAATTGGGGGAAATCAGAGAGGGAGACGAAACATGAGAGACTGTGGACTCTGAGAAACAAAGTGAGGGTTTTGGAGGGGCGAGGGTGGGGGGTTGGGCGAGTCTGATGGTCGATACTGAGGAGGGCACGTATTGCATGGAGCACTGGGTGTGGTGCATGAACAATGAATCTTGGAACACTGAAAAAATCAAATTAAACTAAAAAAAACCCACGCAAATAGGTTGTAAGTAAAAAGATAAAACAACATATATCATGCTAATACTACAAATAAATAAGAAAAAAATTTAAACTGGAGTTTCTATATTAATGTCAGGCACAACAGATTTCACAGCAAATATCACCGGAGATAAAAAGGTTAGTTCATAATGATAAAGGTTAATTAATCAAGAGAACATAACAATCCTAATTGTTTGTGCAACTAATAATAGATCTTCCAAATACATGGGACAAAACTGATAGAACTGGAAAGGAGAAAAAAGACAATCTGCAATTATAATTGAGAGTTCAACACTGCCTTCTCCGTAACTGATCAAACAAGTTGACATAAAATCAGTAAGGATATAGAAAATTTAAACAGTTCTATCAACCAAATTGACCTAAGTGACATTTATAGAACAGTCTCCTGAACAACAAGGATGAACACCCCTTCTTCTCAAGTGCACACAGAATATTGACAAAGACAGACTATATTCGGGTTACATAACAAAAGTCTCAAAAAATGTAACAGTGTGCAAGCCATACTTGCACACCTGACCAAATACTTGACCAAAATTAAATCAAAAATTCATAACAGAAAGTTATCTAGAAAAATCTTCAACTATTTGGAAACTCAAAGAAGAAACAAAAAAGTAAATTAGAAAGTATTTTGAAATGAGTGAAAGTGAAACCACACTATCCCCTACTTGTGGGACGCAACTAAAGCAGTATTAGAAAGCATTCAGAAGAATAAGGGGTTATTGCGAACTACCTTCTAGTAATAAATACCATGCCAAAAAAACTGATAGCTGAGATTAATTGGACAAATTCCTTGAAATAGAAAATGTATCAAAATACATAAACACACACAATAGATAATGCAAAGAGCTCTAGATTGCTAAAGAAATTTAATTTGTATTTTAAAACTTTCCCATGGAGACAACTCCAAGGCCAGAGCCCTCGCTGGGGAATTCTAGCAAACATTAAGAAAGAAAGAATACCAATTCTACCCAAACTCTTCCAAGAAACTGAAGATGAGCGACTGCTTCTCCATTCATTCTCTGAGGCTCACATTACTATGACAGACACTTCAAGGAGAAGAAAAGACCCATACATATATGATCCATTCATTTTTGACAGCATGCCAAAGTAATTCAGTGGAGAAAGAAATTTTAAACAAATGGTGCTAGAAAATCTGGACACCAAGTAAAAAAACAAATTCAACTCTAATTTTATATCACATACAGAAATACAAACGGGAACTCAAATTGGATCATAGTCCCAAATGTAAAAGTACATAGCTTCTAGAGGAAAATACTGGAGAAAATCCTTTTGACATTGGGATGGACAAAATGATAAACTGTATTTTGTCAAAGTTAAAAATTTCTTGGGGCGCCTGGGTGGCTCGGTCGTTGGGCGTCTGCCTTCGGCTCAGGTCATGATCCCAGGGTCCTGGAATTGAGCCCCACATCGGGCTCCCTGCTTGGCAGGAAGCCTGCTTCTCCCGCTACCATTCCCTCTGCTTGTGTTCCCTGTCTTGCTGTGTTTCTGTCAAATAAATAAAATCTTTAAAAAAAAAAAATTTATTTGCAAGATACCTTAAAGAAAATAAAAAGACAAGTAATAAAGTAGGAAAAAAATCTTTGCAAAACACATCTCTAAAAAGTGACTTGGATCCAGAATATATAAAGAACCCTTACAACTAAATAATAAAAAGAAGTAATCCCTTAAAAAACCAGGAAACGTTTTTTAAGATTTATTTTTTGGGGGACGGGGGGGAGAGCAGAGGGAGGGACAGACATAGAGAATCTCAAGCAGACTCCCTGCTGAGTGCAGAGCCCTACTTGGGGCTCAATTTCACAACCCTGAGATCATGACCTGAGCCAAAATCAGGAGTTGACCACCTAACTGACTGAGCCACTGAGATACCCCCCCAAAACAGGAAAAGTTTTAAAGAGACACTTTCCTAAAGAGATGTTAGCAAATAAGCACTTAAAAAGATACTCAATTTTGGGGTTCCTGGGTGGCTCAGTTGGTTAAGCATCTGACTCTTGATTTCGGCTCAGGTCATGGTGCCCAGGTGGTTGAGACTGAGCCTTGCTTTGGGCTCTGTGCTGGGCGTAGAGCCTGCTTGGGATTCTCTATTTCCTTCTCATTCTCCCTCTGGTGAGAACACAAAATTGTATAGTCAACTTAGAAAACAGTTTAGCAGTTCTTCTTCTTTTTAATTATTTATTTTTAAATAACCCAACATGGGGCTTAGCTCACGATTTGAAAAGTAAGAGTCGTATACTCCACCGACTAAGCCGGCCAACAGCCCCCAGTTTGGCAGTTCTTTAGAAAGTTAGGCATACTGTTTGATCGAGGAATCCCATTCCAAGGCATTTATCTAAGAGAAATAAAAATATATATTCCAGGAAGACGCATGCAACTATTTACAGCTGCTTAAAGGAGAGGTTATTCAGAGGTACATCAACAGGTGAGTGGATAAACAAATCGTGGTATATTTATACAATGGAATACTGCTCAGCAATAAAAAGAAACAAACTCCCAATACACATAACAGGAATGAATCTCAAATGCATGTTGCTAAGTGAAAGAAACCAATCTGGAAAGGCTACATACTGGATGTTTCTGATTATTATGTCACAGTCTGGGAAAGACAAATCAGATCAGATCAAGTGTTCCAGCGAGGTGGGGGTACTGACTCTAGAGGAACGGGGAATGTTAGCAGATGACAGAAAAAGTCTATATTTTGGTTGTCAGGATGGTTATAGGACTACGCAGTCATTTGACAAAACTTATTGAACCACAGCACACTGGAAAAAGGTGAATGTTACCATTTGTAAATTACATCAAAATAACGTGGCTTTAAAAAGAAAAGACTTATGGAAAGAAAATGGTCAGTACATGGAGTGATCAGTGCAGTATAGGAGCTGGTCAGGCTCATAGAGTCGCCGGATCTTTATCGTGGTATCTGTGCGCTGACCTCTCATCGTGAATAAGTCCAGACACTCCTACTAAGCAGGGTCCCCATTTAAACCTAAACATGCTAACTTAAATCCCCCACTCGGGAGTGACATCCTGAAATGTGTTGTCTGCTGATACCTGGTCTTTCTTACCCATTCCAGGAAATGAAACAGCTGAAAGTCTTAAGCGCCAGGGAAAACACTGGAAACATTAGCAGGTTCTTTTTACCTAAAACAAAACAAAGCCACACCACCAGGAAATACCTCCAGGCACTCACTAGAGTAACTTCTCACTCCAGTAAAGCCACTGGTACTGGCTCACAGACCTTGTGGGTGAGGATATAAAATGGTAAAACAATAGTTTGTGTGATTCCATTTATTTTTTTTTTAAGATTTTATTTTTTTATTAGAGAGAGAATAAGCTCCGCCAAGGGAAGCGGCAGAGGGAGAGGGCTCCCTGAGGAGCAGGGAGCCCGATGTGCGGCTCCATCCCAGGACCCCGAGATCGTGACCTGGGGCAAAAGCAGACTCTTAACCCGCTGAGCCACCCAGGCGCCCCTGGTGGTTCCATTTAAATGAAATTCCTTCATATGGAATCTTAATCTATAGCGACCAAAGGCTGATCGGTGGTTTCCTGGGGCTGGGTTTGTTGAGGGGGGTCTGACTGAAAAGGGCCACTAGGGAACTTTTTTGGGTGCTGAAATTTCATTGATTGCAGTGACGGTCACAAGGGTGAATACAATTGTCAAAACTCATTAAACTCTACACCTAAATGGATGTATTTTATTACATACAAATTACATTACAATAACATTGTGTTTTTTGAAAAAGATTTTTAGTGGCTTCCACCTCCCGCAGTACAATGGAATAGATACACCCTGCCGATGAAAGCGAATAAAAATATAGGTTCATATTTAATGCTTACATTTTGATTATCAAAGCACTACTCATAGCCAAAGTCTTATAGATTATCATTGCTCTTTCTTTCCCATGCATTTTAAAAATTGTTTTTTTGGGGGCGCCTGGGTGGCTCAGTCGTTAGGCGTCTGCCTTCGGCTCGGGTCATGATCCCGGGGTCCTGGGATCGAGCCCCGCATCGGGCTCCCTGCTCGGCAGGAAGCCTGCTTCTCCCGCTACCATTCCCTCTGCTTGTGTTCCCTTTCTCGCTGTGTTTCTGTCAAATAAATAAAATCTTTAAAAAAAAAAAATTGTTTTTTTGTTTTTTTGGTTTTTTTTGGCTTGGAGTTTGTGGAAATAAACAAAGATCAGCCAAATGAGAACAAGCAAAGGCTATTTATTTAGAGCTCGCTACGGCGAAGGAGTCAGTCACGGTGACTCGCGTCTGGGCAGAAACTTGAAGACCGGCAGTGAAGTGAGAAAGCTTCTTGGTGGAAAAAGGCGACAGTTTCGGGTGGGCCCTGCCTGGAGGCTGCTGGTGCGGCAAACTGCAGGTGGGCTAACCAGAAGCAGGGGACACGTGTGGTTGGTCATCGGCACAGATTTGGCTTCTCCGGCTACCCCAAACCGGAAGCAGGAACAAAAACTCCAGAAGCTGTGAGTGATTAATCAAGGCCTGCCTGTTTGGGTCTGATTGATGGGTCCAGGGCTTCTGATCCGTTGTCCTGAATCAGCTGCAGGAGAGAGTGGTCAGATCGTCTACAAGTCTGACTTAGAGGAGCAAAGCGGCTTCCCGGGCTGGTTAACTGTAGCTCGTGGGCTGGTTTCCAGGGCTAAGTGTTGCAGACTGGGGGTCCGAGGGCTGTTTTTATATCCGGTCCGGCCGTTGCCTATTTGTATATTCAATTTTCTAGTATTCTCAATTTCTCAATTTGCATATTCAGTTTCTATGACCTTATCGTTAACTGAAGCCCCAAATCATCCATAAACAGTTAAATCTCTTTTCAGGTATTCTACTGCTTTAATTTCCATAATGAACA
>CM053608.1:13576039-13673981 GCA_028646535.1 Procyon lotor
AGTTTCTCCCATGTGTATGTGCACTACACAAGTCAATAAACTCTGTTTTTCTCTTGTTAATCTGACTTTTGTTGGTTTGGTTTCCAGAGCCCCAGTGTGGAACCTAAGAGGGTAAAGCCTTTTTTCCTCTTCCCCTCCATGTATATGGATGCACGTATGCGATATGTATATCCAAAGGCACACTGATCCATCTATTGACTCGGGAAGGCTTTATGGAGGGGGCAACAAGTCACAGGATAGGTGGCTTATTAGAAAAGGAGGAAATGAGCACTTTGACGGAATCCTCAGGCAAGAGTGGGATGAACATCCAAAGTTGTGTCTGAGATCCAGTCTCTCTCAAGTGGGGTTTCTCACCTGAACCATATAACACAGAAAATGATCTGAGTAACTATTTTCTCAACTCTTCCAAGGTGTTGTTATAGATAGAAAGTGGTTCAATGGTCTTTAGGAATCATTTTCAAAAAAGCTATACTGTAAACTTTTTATGCAGCTATTAAAAAAGATGAAGTGGGCTTGTATATAACACGATTTACTGGCGAATGTGAAAGGGAATGTCTTGAATAGTTAGCATAGAACATCCCATTTTATTTTTTAAATTCCTATGTACAGGGGTGCCTGGGTGGCTCAGTCGTTAAGCGTCTGCCTTTGGCTCAGGTCATGATCCCAGGGTCCTGGGATCGAGCCCCGCATCGGGCTCTTTGCTCAGCAGGGAGCCTGCTTCTCCCGCTACCATTCCCTCTGCTTGTGTTCCCTCTCTCTCTGTGTTTCTCTCTGTCAAATAAATAAAATTAAAAAAAAAAAAGAATTATAAAAAAAAAAAATTCCTATGTACAAATACTTAAAAGGAAAACAAATCCTGGAAGAATTTACATCAAATTGGGGAAGAGGCCACCCTTGGATAATGAGGTTTGAGTGAAAGCAATGGGTGAGCAAGGACAAATTTGTATACTTTCTTTTTATTCCTCAAATGTCTTCAATGAGCATTTACTTCTTTTGTAATGAACACTTTTTTCCTTGAATTCCCAGTTGATACATGACTCAACACACTAAGATATGAAAACTTACCAGGCATACAGCACTGAGAGAAGTAAGTGGTGGAACTAAGAGCATGAGTGATTACAGGCGGTTGGAGAAGTGCTAGGGATCAGAAAGCACGCAGGCTGAATATGAGGGGCTGGCGATGGTCCAGAGACAGGCTGGAGCAGGAGGGGTCATCTGGGAGGAGGACCTGAATGCTCTCAAAGACTGCCTCTTGTGAGGGCAGGAGGCAGCCATTTGCCTCCATAACCTCATGCCCTGGAAGAGGAGGTTCAATCAAGGTCTCCTGGGCCCTCATGTCAGTAACAGGATCAGAGCATCCCAAATGTCAGTCATTCTCATAGCTTCTTCATGATGGGTACCATACCTTCACAGTAACTCTCCAAGCATTCCTTTCTAAAATCTAAATAAATTTGGCTCCATTCTGAGCAACAACACCCATGAAATGAGTTTCTATATTAGTTCTATTTCCTACTTCACATCATTTACTAAAATAATTTTAATGCATTTATCTATATGCCATCTAAAATTGTCAGAGCGTATTTTGGGAAATACCAAATTATGATATATATTAGATATGTTAGATTACATTATTATCATTGAATTCGTGCTGCTTAGAAGAGGAAGGCGGGGATTGGGGGAGGACCTGGGTGGCTCAGTCGGTTGAGCGTCCAACTCTTGATTTGACTTCAGGTCATGATCTCGGGATTCATGAGACCATGAGATCAAGACCCTGTCAGGCTCTGTGCTGAGGGTGAAGCCTGCTTAAGATTCTCTCTCTCCAGGGGCACCTGGGTGATTAGTGGGTTAAAGCTTCTGCCTGCAGCTCAGGTCATGATCTCAGGATCCTGGGATGGAGCCCCACATTGGGCTCTCTGCTCAGTGGGGAGTCTGCTTCCCCCTCTCTCTGCCCGCCTCTCTGCCTACTTGTGATCTCTCTATCAAATAAATAAATAAAACCTTTAAAAAAAAAGATTCTCTCTCTCCCTCTGACCCTCCCCCACCCTGGCTTGTGCATGTTCTCTTTCCCTCTCACTCTCTCTTAAAAAAAAAGAAGAGGAAGGCACAGGTATTTGGGCAGAAAGTATCTGTATTTAAAACAATATTGATAACTGGAAAAAATAATCATTAATCTGCACACTAAATACATGATAGTCTTTTTTTTTTACATGATAGTCTTCATGTGTATTAGTGAGAGTCTCATTAGGGAAGAGGAAGGAGAGTACTTGGAACAGGGCTTTATTACAGGAATTAGACCTGACAGAATGTAGGAGGAGCTGAGAGGTAAAGGTCTGATGAGGAGAGTTGGAGGTTCAGGAAGAATCCCCAAACCAGCCCCCTGAAGCATCCATGTGGATGGACAATTGGAGCTTGCCAGGACCCAGGAAGCCAGGCACGTCCAGCTAATGGAAAAGAACCACAGCAGAGAGCTAGCTGGTGGCGAAGTCCGCTGTCTCTACATCTGGTGGGGGGGCCAGGGTTGCTGTTGGTTAGCACGGCCAGCGGGGACAAAGAAGAGCTGAACTCAGAGCAGGGAAATATGAAGCAACTGGCGGTAACTGGTGTCTCAGCATCTATTTCTCCCAGAACATGCTTCCTTCAACTTTCTTTTTTTTGACCAACTCAAACTCAGAACCACACAAGGAAGGGGATTCTGGGAAACAGTTCCAGCTAAGACACACTGACACATCCCAGAGCCAGCATACCAAGAGAAGAACATGTAAGGCTGAAGAACAGGAGATGGAAAGTTCAGAGTCAAGGCAAGAATGGGGACCAGAGGTGTGACCCTAATGCTGCGGGTAAGACAACGAACATAAATCTGGGGTCACAGTGAGTTACCTGCTAAGAGGATGTTTGGCTCGTTCTTTGGGCTGGCATGACCTTAAAAAGGACAGACATCCAGATGTTGTTAGACCTGAACACAGAGAATGGTCAGAGATGAGGTCTGAGGCCAAGGAAGTCTTTGAATTTCATCTCATTGAAAGCAGAAGTGCCCTGAGGGTTTGAGTAGCCAAGTGACCTGCTCTGAATAGGAGGGAAAAGGGGCAGCTCTTCCCCAGTCCGAGCTGACTGGAGTTTTGTGGACGGTTTATATCTGAATAAATAAGTAGAGCTAGAGAAGAAAATATGAGTGAACGATCAACTGAAGGAAAGCACTGAAGTATCGAAACACCTCATTTTTCTTGAGATAGATTATTTTGTTTTAAAACTATGCCCTGTAGTCAGCCAGCGGTCTTATCTGTCCAAAACTTGGGCTCCGGCTTTAGTGTGAGCCCACTGCTCGTCTGGAAGCCAGGCCCCGAGATAGGGCCTGAGACAGCTGGGCAGCGGCATCGTGTCAGCTTCCCACCCCAGCCTCTCCCCGTGGTAGAAGCAGATGAAGGGAAGGATTGTTCCCTGTGCAGGGGGTCTAACTGGCGACTAGGAAAGGCAGTGATGGAAGAAACGTGCTAAGTCAGAGGAGGACTTCGCACAGGGAACAGGTTGTGTGAGTGTAATTTCAACTTCAACTTCTATTTCATGGCCAAAAGCCAGTCCTCATGGTCATAAAATATTAGAGCTGGAACAAAACAGTTCAGAGAACTTCAAGTCCTATAAATGACCAAACTGTGCTGAGGAGCCCTAGGATTCCACAGGGGTAACTCAGGGACAATTTGGAGAGGGGACGTGAGGGAAAGCCAGTGGGTCTCCTCCAGCCTGACCTCTATCCCACTGTTCTCGTCAAGGTCAGATTAAATGTTTACCTAAGATTATTCTTGAAGGATGAGTTTTGCAGCTAAAAAAATACGAGTTTTGAAAATCACAATCAAATCCAGTAAAATCATCTCATGTGGAGATAAAAAAAAAAGGTTCAGAGATTAATTACAAATGTTCTGGACAGCCCTTCTCAAACCTGGCCTCGTAATCTCTTATTGCCTAGCAGCAATGTTATTTAGTGACCACTTACTATGTGCCAGGCACCTGACTGAATTTTGTACAATTTTTATCTCATTAACCCTCCAATAAACCTATGAAGTAGGTATTAATGGTCTTATTAATAAGAAAATTGAGATTTAGTGAAGTTAAGTGGTGTTTTAATGTTTCACAGCTAAGGAGTGGCATAGACAAGATTTGAACCCCGGGCCAACCAATCTGACATGCAAGCTAAAACTCTTAACTGTTATGCTATCCTTAAACCAAACCAAACCAAACCAAACTACCAGCCATGGTGATTCTCATTATCATCCAAAGAAATCTGTTAAAATGTTTAGAACAGCTATAGAGGCTAATATAACATTTAGAGAGCTTTTAATATTTTATCGAATATTCTTTATAGTGTCCGCTATAAGCAGAGCGCTCTTATAGAGGATTTACAAATATTAACTCACTATTTCTAATAGATCCAAGAGGGTGTTTCTATCAATAGTCCCCATTTGCAGATGAGAAAACCAAGGCACAGAAAAAATAAGTAATTTGTCCCTTACTGGTAGCGGAGGGATACGAACCTATCAAATGCTACACACAAAACGAAATAATGCAGAAGACAGTCTCCTTTCCTACCTGTGCACTCTTCGACCCACACTTCCAGGTCACGACGGAAGAGAAACAAGGCTTTTCGCGCCAGAGCCAGACTTGGCCGGGTTACTTCCGCTCACACCCGATTGGCTGGGACCCAGTCACATGACGGCAATTAACTACCCGAGAAACCCGGAAATCAGGGCACGGAGGAAGAAGAAGAAAAAGTCTGTGGCTTCTAGCAATCCCTTCTACTACAGGGAGAGACCCAGTAAGTGATATAAAAATATTCACTTGGAAGGGGAAAAAAGTCAGTTTCTTTAGTTGTTTTGTTTTGTTTTTTAATTACACATCTAGGAGGGCTAAATGAATATAGGTGGTGAGTTCCTTTGGCAAATGGCATTTTTTGAGTGGCTTTGTGCCCCGGACAATTCACAGAATCGACTGCTTCGTGCCTGTGCCAAGGGTAGGCAGTGTGGGAAAGCAGTGAGCTTCGCCTTCCTTTTCCTCGCCATGTGCTGTGTGCCCACCTTCCCTCTAAGGCCCCCTTTCCGTCACTCGCTTGTTTTGTTCTCCTCTGACCCGATTTCGGCATGAAGCCCGGCAGAGTCCCCTCACTCCGGTGGCTCCGGAGCGCAAGAGAAAGGAGTTGTTCGCTGGCGCTGAGAACACCGGGGACAGATCCGTGCCCCGCTTCCCTCAGCCCCAACACCTGCCAGCTCCAGTTAACCCTGGATAGCCTTGCTGCTCCGAACCTCAATTTCCCCACTGGGTACTTCGGGTTTCCACCAGATAGTCTCCCAGAGTCTGAGGAAAGTCCTAGCGCATGTGGGGGTGACAGCTATTTCTGGGGCCTGGGGTATGAAAATCAGGGCTACTTGAGGTAAGAGGTGGCTCCGCCTCAGAACGTGGCAGAACAAAGTGATGGCTCAAGGATAATTGGGACACAGAAAAGAAGCATTGACCCTTCCCCAGAGCACACGATGCCCCAAAGCCACTAAAGCCCACGGGCAGCCGGACTGAGCAGGGAGTGAGGCCGGTAAGAGAACACAGTGGGGCAGGCACCGTGCACTCCCACCCTTTGGGGACCAGGAAAGCATCTAGAGATCCCCTCTGGCCGGTGGGCACAGCGGTGAACCTGTGTGTTCACCTGGCCCAGCCGGGCCCAAACCCCTGGCCTTGTAGAAATACCAATTTTCCTTTTTTTTTCCTTTGTTTAAATTTAATTAACCTATAGTGTATTATAGGTTTCAGAGGTAGTTTAGTGATTCATCAGTTGCACATAACACCCAGTGCCCATTACCATCCCATGCCCCCCTAATGCCCATCACCCAGTTACCCACATCCCCCACCCACCTCTCCTCCAGCAACCCTAAGTTTGTTTCCCATAATTAAGAGTCTCTTAGGGTTTGTCTCCCTCTGTTATCATCTTATTGTTCCTTCCCGTCCCCCTACGTTCATCTGTTTTGTTTCTTAAATTTTGCGTATAAGAGTGAGATCATAGGATATTTGTCTTTGACTTATTTTGCTTAGCATAATACTCTCTAGTTGCATCCACATCATTGCAAATGGCAAGATTTCATTCGTTTTGCAGAATACCTATTTTTCAAAAGGTATGGAAAATCAGGACTTTCTGTGACTCTTCATTCTAAATTGTTGATATCTGTTGTAAACCATCTAAAAAAACGCTACAAGTTAAACAAAACGTGCACAGACTGACCCCAGGCGGGCAGTGTGTGGCTGGAGATTAGGTCCCACGAGATCTTTGTCCAATAGGGAGCTGCTGGGGACGCGGTCCCTGTGATTTGCGGATGTTCTGTGTCTGTGGCCCCAGAGGAGCAAGGCCCCGGACTCAGTGAACAGGAAGCAATAAAGATGAAGACTGAGTGGTGCCGGTTAACCTGCAGGAGCACTTTCCAGCAGGAGAGAGTAGTCTTCATTCTTCCTGATGACCACGGAGCTCCGAGTCTTGGCCTCAGCTGCACAGAATGATGTGCCTCTGTGCGGAGCTCAGTTTCAGGACCCCGACCCTGGTGGCTCAGCTGTCTGGTGTGGTTGGGCTGGCTCAGCGCCGCCTCGGTCTGTGGGGGTGCACCTGCCTGGAGACTCCAGGGGTGTTAAAGTTATGATCATTGGATTGAACTGAAAATACATACAAAGCTTGATGTTTCTACAGATCCTGTGGCGAGACCTTTGTAAGCCAAAGACTCCTCTGGCAAAGTGGATGAACCATGGCTTCCTCCCTTAAGCCCTCCTAATTTCTTGTATGCGTTCAGAATGTAAGAATCTGGCTTTCTGAAATTGAGTCTCATGTGAACCTCAAACAGGAGAGTGGGGGACACATTTGGATGCTACTTCAGGGGTGGGAATGCCCCTCACCCATAACCCTGTGATCATCGGGGTAGGGCAGGGGGAGAAGGTCGAGAACCATATGCAAGTAAAAAGATTTTGAGAAAAAAATAATTGTATTTGTAAAACTCATTATTTAAAAGCATGATTTAATTATTTAAAATGATTACATTTATGTAATTATTAAAATATATTAAATTGCAATTATATTTTAATGTATATTTATAATGGCATAATGAACTCGTTAACATATCAATTTTATGTTTGTTAAAATTATTTTTAAGTTATTGACAACAGAAAAACTATAAATATGAAAAGCAATAGATATCACTTATAATAATAAACACATACCATGTTGAGAAGAAGGAAACAGAATTGGAAGCGAAATAAGACGAAAGACAAGACGTCCTGGAAGAAAGGACCAAAATAACTGTTGACAATTGGAAAACTACTTTTCCAAGCTGTTGAGAGTGCTGACCAGCTATGGAACTCCCAGGGAACCATTAAACCTCTTTATCCCATCTTCTTTACCTATAAAAATGTGAATTACACAGCCAACCCTATCCATCTACCTTATATCTATCCTATATGCTGTTCAAAGGCCTCATGAGATTTTTGTGAAATCATTGTAAAATTATAAAGTGCTATAAGACAATAAAATAGTTATGAATAATATATGTAAATGACAAAAGCATAGACCGGACAAAAGTAGTGAAGAGTGTTCAAAGAATGGGGGAGTTGGAGGAGTGGTTGTTGCTTCTGCCAGCCTGGATGTGGCCATCAGAACAAATTTTCTCCTGCTCTCTCTGCCCTTTGAAATTCTAATCAGGTCTTTGTAATCTCTTGAATGGTCCTGATGTTGTTATTTGCAACTTCAGGGTTTACATTTTTTTTTTTTAAGGTTTTATTTATTTATTTGACAGAGAGAGAGATCACGAGTTGGCAGAGAGAGAGAGGGGGAAGCAGGCTCCCTGCTGAGCAGAGAGCCTAATGCGGGACTCGATCCCAGGACCCTGAGATCATGACCAGAGCGGAAGGTAGAGGCCTTAACCCACTGAGCCATGCAGGCGCCCCCAGGGTTTACATTTTAAATAAATGCTTGCTCTGACTTGGGTTTTGTGAAGTGCAATTATGTAAAGAAATTTTGAGATTTACATTGGCCTGACCATGAATTCCTGGAACCTGAAAATTCCTTGTCCTTGCCCTTTTTTTTTTTATCAGAGATTGTTTTCTTCTGATCCTAAGTGCTTCAACATTAGATTTGGGACTAGCATGTGTTTATTCATTCCAAGTCATATTTTTTATAGCCTAAGTGTATGGATGGTGGTTCCAAGGAAGGATTGGGTGCAACTATGAGTTGAACTTGAGGATAGGTAAGACCTCCTTGACCATGGGCTGTTTGTAGTGACGCTCTCAAACAGATTTCCTTTTGTCACTTCTTACGATTCTCCAATAACTTAATGAAATCTGAATTCCTCTTTGTCACAAACCAGCCTCTTGACAATCTTGCTGTAATCCCTTTTCCACTTAGTCCCCTAATAAGCCCAGGACGATACCGGCTGATGCAGTGCAGTAGGCTTAAAGAGCAAACAGTCCAGATTGTATGCGGAGGATGGAGGGTGCTGGTGGGGAGCGGTCTCCAGGAAAAAAACAACAAAATCAAATGCTACACCATCTGATATGCCTAAGCATAAAAAAGTTGGTTGACAAATAATCTGATGGGAAAAAATGAAGTCTCAGTATAAAGAAAGCAAACCAATGAAAACTACTGGAAAACAAACCATTTTGCAAGAATGAAAACAATGGTAGATTGCTTGGGTTTTGCAATGAGCATTATATACAAGAACATACTGATGTCAGTACTTTTATTGATTTAGCTAACAATGGGATACAACTATGGGGAGGATGGCAAGAACGGATGTGGGGTTAGGGAATATAGGAGCATGAAATCTTCATCTAGCATAGCAGAAAATCAATAGATAATGTCTAAGTTTTTTTTTTTAAATAGTTCCATAAACATACTACTTAGAACTCTAGCAATAAATATCATTCCCTTCAGTATACCAATTATAGAGGTCTGTCTGCATGTTCTAGATGCTCAGGTTAAAAATGCCTTGCTTTTCCAGGAAGCATTTATAGGTCATTGCCAATCCCCAAGGCACAATATACACTCTTATTAAGGTTCATTATTACAGATAACAGATGGGAATCCCTCTTTTGAATCTTTTCTTAAAATTTTTGAGTTTTTTTAATCAACTCCTTATAGGATGAAATTAGATGATTGTAATTTTTTACCTTACCATTATAGGGCCAACAAAGAAAGCGTCCTGAGATCTCATGTCCACTTTGCTTCTTTCTGGTTATCCATTGCACTCATATTATTAGTGCTCACCTGTCTATTCTTTTTTTTTTTTTTTTTTTTTAAGATTTTGTTTATTTATTTGACAGAGAGAGACACAGCGAGAGAGGGAACACAAGCAGGGGGAGTGAGAGAGGGAGAAGTGGGCCTCCCAATGAGCAGGGAGCCTGATGTGGGGCTTGATCACAGGACCCTGGGAACATGACCTGAGCTGAAGGCAGACACTTGATGACTGAGCCACCCAGGTGCCCCTCACCTGTCTATTCTGTGGGGCTTAGTTCAGTATCTTGAATACTATTTTCAAGTAGTTGAAATGAATGGAGGTCATTGTCCTACACATTCCCACTGCCATGTGTGGAACTCTTTCCTCAGGGCTGTAAGTGACACGATGCGTCTGACGTGAACCTGATGATGTCAGTGACAACTCATATAGAATGTGAGTTATTTAATTACTTTTAATATAAAAATTAAATACAAATGGAAGTTCTAGTACACTTACCCTTTATTCTAGTGAGTGGTGTGTGTCGTCGTCCCCCCACCCCCTCAGGGTCCCATGGTAAGTCCTTAAAGGGCTCACCTCAATGTACTCACTCCTCAGCCTTTCCGAAAATGCCTCTGAGGCACAAAGGAGAGAGCTGGGTCATCATGCGCATCAAGCTCCCAAAGGGGAGCTTTGGCCAGTGCAAAACAGGTAAGATATTTCCTTGAGTTCTTTTGTTCATCTTAACGTTTTATATACATTTTGTTTTCCATTTAAGAACATTTTAACTTTGCAGGTTCAACCAAACACATTTGCATCAGTCAGGTAATAATACTCAACCAATGAATCATTGAACATTATATTGAAAATGAATGATGTACAATAACTTGGCTAATTGAATTTAAATAAGAAAGGAAAAAATAGGCAAATCTGACAAAAGTGGTAGTTCAGCAGAGCTCTGTGTTTAGCTTGTCGTTGAAGTACCTTGAATTTTTGAAGCGCATTAGTAGGATAAAAGAGTAATGCTGATGTGGATTTATCACTGAAGAAAGCCAGCTATTGACCAAAGTGTTCATCCACATGGTCCCTAGGGGCCTCTAGCTTCCCAGCAATATTAATAAGAACCCTAAGCTTCCGGGTAATAACTTTTAAAAGCTACTCTTTTCATTATGGAATAACCATCGGTAGCCTTGAGCTTTGATCAGGGCGCTTGGCTGCTTTTAATATGTAATATGTCAGCAATTGAAAAAAAAAAAAAAAAGGAGTGTAGAATATATAGTGAAGGGGGCTCAGAGGAGGATGCAAATTTGTAGGAGAAGGCTGCTAATTGGAATGCAAACCTTTTCCTCAAGACATGGACATATATTAAAACAAGGCAGAAGCTTAACATTTCATAAGTGAAGTGTGGATCCAGGGCTGAGCGGGAGGGAGGAGTGTGGAGCCAAGGCATTAAAATCTTGAAGGAGGAGGCATTGCAGGTGTCCTGGGGACAGGACTAAGAAATCCAGAAATGAGCAGAAAGGGAAGAGACTGTACAACCAGAGGGCCACAGCGATGATTTCTGAAAGAGTTGAATATACTTATTTTTAATGCGTAATTTAAGTAGTCATTTATTTGTATATTTCCAATCCATTTTAGTTCCCGTAACTGACTGTACATGATATGGTGAAAACATTTATCTAGTGGCCATTTATTCTTCGAATATATGTGCAGCCATAAATGTAATTTTAAAGCATGATGCAAAAACTCAGAAGCGCTAGTTGCTAGTTCTTAGAGGAGGTCTACTTTATACATATTGTTTGAATTAGACTTCTTTTTTATAGGAGCAAGGAAAATTCAATAGTACTAAATGGTTTATAACAAAAAACAGTGGTCCCTGCCTTGCCCCTCTACCTCCCACACCACTGGTTCTGATCCCCAGAGAAGATCACTTGAAATTCATCAGCCGTGTTGTTTGATATTGACTTCCAGATTCTAAGTAGTATGCCTGTGTGAGTTTTTTAAAAGTTGGACATTACTTTGATTTTCTGTTACGCTAAATGAAGATTTAATGCTTGTATGTTCCTTTCCCCTGTGTCTCTTGCCATCTTCCTAATACTTATGTCCCATTTTTAGTTAGATCAATAAAGGTATTGACATTAGTATCTTCATATAAATAATATTCACCGTAAAACTGAAGTAGTCTCCTATTACTATGTTTTCCTACTTGCAAAATGTTTTGTTTTCCTGGGCTTACAATTACCTTGTCCATTTTTCCCTTTATAGTTTTCTATAAGGCTTGATCTTCTCCTATAAAGAATTTGTTTATAAACCAACCAACTTTTTAAGATACATAAGCATACGGGAGAGTCTTTTTTATTACTTTGCTTTTTTTCTTGGAAACCTTCCTCCCAGCATTCCCCATCCTCCTCATACAATCTCATCCAGTTCTGTCTTCAGCCCGCTGTGCAGTATCGTCTTGGGACTTTGCTGCATTGGACTTTCTCTGTTACTTTGCTGCATTGGATTCTCTGTTTTCTGGGTGTTCTGTTCTCTTTTTCCCCTCAGCTTACTCTCTTGTTTTTCTGCCACATTCTGCCATAGCCAGTCTCCCGGGGTCCCCAAAGATCCCTGCTGCCTGAGGATTTTGCTCTTCCGTAGCCCCCTCCCGCACCGAATCAGGGCTCACCTGAATTGGGTGCCGTAGAAGAGACAGTGTGTCACTTCCGAGGTGAAGTCACGAGGGGCACTGCGGCTCCTGCCTCACCCTCTTGGATCTCTCACTTGTTCTGTGGGAAGTCAGCTGCCATGTCACGGAATACCCAGCCCGTGCTGGGGAAGTAGTGCAAAAGTTCATTTGTTCCCAGGGCTGGCTGGGGGAGGGGGGGTTGGGAGAGCTGCGAAGACACTGGTAAGAGAATTTTCCATTTCAGTTTTGCACTGAGTTAATATCCTCGGATTTGTGGAACATTGAGCACATGAATGCACCCTAGTTTTATATGTTTATATGTATTTATTCATTCCTGGGCATGTCTGAGGAGATGAGGCATCATTCCATTGCCCTCGGGCACCATTTGGCCTCCCTAAGTCACTGGCGACTGTCGTCATTTAGTGAGCTGAGCCAAAGACACACTTCTTTTATTTGGGTCTACTTAGCGGCTAATGGCATTAAAAGCAAGCTTATGAATCAAGTCACCGTATCACAAAGCGTAAATCAAGATTTCCAGAAATGAAGTGTATATAATCGGAGTGCTCTGACATAAATCGGGGTTTCTGGTTGGTGTTAGGGCAAGGGCTCTTGGCACCACTAATAAAGTAAAACACTTTAAGTTGTTTATTTGGTCTTTATCTTGTACTTTTCCATCTTGTTTATGTTTCATAATGGGTATAGTATGTTAATGGGGTAATAATACTTTCACGTAATCTATTAGTAAACACAGACACCTGTATCTGGGGTGTGCATTCAAAATTTTGTAATTTTAGTTACAAATTCTTTGTAGCTAACAAGCATTCACAGTCAGAAAAGTTGGCGGAGTGCTGATACCACGAAGCATCCCTTTTCAAGAACTGCTCAGGAGAGGGATGGCTTGGGGATTGCTCTCCAGGCTGGCCCAGCAAAGAACCACACTGTGGCCCTTCGAGCTTCCCCTTGCTCACAGCTGTGGTCTTAAGATCCAGTGTGAGTTTTTCATATTTTATCTTGTTCTACGAGGTAAGTAATTATCCCCATTTTCCAGACGAGGACACTGTGACTCTCTGGGCTGAGGAACTGGTACCAGTTACTTAACTGTCGGTAGCGGAGTCTGTATTTGAATCCAGACCATCCTGGCTTCAAAGCCTATGTTCCTTTTATTATGATGCTGTCCAGACCTTCCACACATGTGGCTTTTCTCCAACTCCATTTTCACTCCCTCAATCCTCTGCTTTGCCATTCTGAAGACGTGCAACTGCTCTACACTTGAAAACCTGTAAAATCAGGCCATAGGTCACAACCGCTAGGGTGTCACTCCTGCCTGCGGCCGAGGGGCAGTCCTAACCTGCGGTCACCGTGCTTGTGCACGCTTCCATCCCTCCCTCATTTTCTTTCTGGCTGGCTGTTTTCCGAACTTCAGTTCAAGCTTTACCTTCTCAGAAACGCCTTCTGACAGCATCTGACATGTTTCTCCCTCATCAACCTCCGCCATTATTCTTTCTGCTCCTGGAGATCAGGGCTTCAGCCACCTCTGTGAACGTCGGCATACAGAACTTAGCATAGAGTAGTCAATATGTGCAGCGAGTGTTTGTTGAATAAATAAGTGAGCAAATGAATGAATGAAGCCAACATTTCCGTGGGACGGAGACTGGCCTTCATGGTGGGGCAAGACCAGATGAGAGCCATACAGTCATCTTTAGTCTGGAAGCAGCCCTGTGCAGTAGAGGGCACTCAGCCTTTGGAAAAAAACAAAACAATAAGAAAAAACACAACTGAATTTGAGGTTCAGCATGGGCACTCACCAAAGCAAGACCATTTTTCTCTCCCCGGCTGGTAGCTGGAGGCCTCCTGTGGGAGCCGGTGGGTCATAATTGGTGGGCAGGAAGGGACAAACGGAACTCACCATTGTGGGGTGCCACTGAAGCCTGATGTGGTGAGCACCATTGGATACTCATCCCCATGCCACTGGTGGCCATGCAGTAGGAGCAAAAAGAAAAGGGAAGCATGCTGGCTTCCAGGAAGAGAGGCCCCTTCCTCCTGTGGTGGTCTCTCTAGCGCCCCCTACTGATAAGATTTAGCATCATGACAGGAGCAAAGGAGAAAAGCTTACCTAAGTGTCCAGGTCTGTGGCCCAGCAAGCCATGGAAGGAAAACCATGAGGGGCAATACACTGATAAGTGGCATGCCCCACCTTCCCTTAAATGTATTGAAAGAATGTACAATGAAATGTATGAGTTTGAGAAGGATTTGTTTCCTCCCAGGAAGTAGCCAGAGGCCAGGGGCCACATGGGAGAGAATTTATCCTCACCGAGGTTCTTAACATTTTTAGGTGTTGGTGTGTGGTGAGGCCTGTGTATCTCTTTTCAAGATAATGCTCTAAAATACATAATCGAGGGATGTTTGGGTGGCTCAGTCAGTTGAGCATCTGCCTTTGGCTTGGGTCATGATCTCAGGGTTCTGGGATCGAGTCCCGCATTGGGCTCCCTGCTCAGTGGGGATCCTTCTTCTCCCTCTACCCCTCCCCCTGCTTGTGCGTACTCACACTCTCTGTGTCTCTCTGAAATAAACAAATATTTAAAAAATAAAAAACATATAATCTAAAACACATAGAACTATAAAGAAACCGATTATATTGAAATACAGTAATAAAAATACTTTATATATTTTTAAGAATTTTTAAAAAAATTTATTTGATAGAGAGTGAGAGAGAAAGCTAGAGAGAGTGCACAGAGGGAGAGGGAGAGGGAGAAGCAGACTCCCTTATGAGCAGAGAGCCCAATACAGGGCTCAATCCTAGGACCCTGAGATCATGACCTGAGCCCAAGGCAGATGCATACATAACTGGCTGAGCCACCCAGGCGCCCTGGTAAAAATACTTTTTAAATAAGTCAGTTTGTCACATAGTTTGCTGGTTAATCTTATGTGTCAACTTGACTGGATCGTGGAGTACCCAGATACCAGAACAGTTTTTTGGGCTATATCTTTGAGGCTGTTTGGGGATGAGATTAGCATTCAGCTTGGTAGACTGAGTAAAGCGATTGCCCTCCCCCAGGGGGGTGGGCCTCAGCCGATCCACTGAGGGCCTGAATAGAACAAAAAGGCAGAGGAAGGGAGAATTTACTCTGTCTGACCGCTTGTACTGGGATATCATCTCCGGACCTCTCCTGGGACTTCCCTCCCCTGCCCTCCATCCCCGAGGACCCTAGCACTCGCTCTCCTGGGTCTCCAGCTCGCAGGTGGCAGACGGTGGGCTTCTCAGCCTCCAAAACTTAGTCAGTCAGTTCCTCATAGTAAGTCATTGGTGTTGATTCTCTGGAGAACCCTGACAGATACCTCAAATGCTGCTTTATTAATGCATTAAAAAAACAAGATCGACCAGCGGGTCTGAAAGCTACATCATTTCTAAGCAGCAGTGACTGGAAATGACATTGTGGGATCTCTGTCACCTCTGTGAGGTGGTAGAAATAGTTTGCATCTGAGGGTGCTGTTCCTGGTGGTGTTGCTGACATTCATAATCGAAGAACGTCCTACATTTCCGTGAGACATTTTTTGGAGAAAGAAAGATGTCATGCTCTTTAGGTCTGTGGAGCCTCTGAGTTCGGAACCCCTGTCAGGAAGTAATTCCAGCATTAACACTGAGGTTGACCTGGACCTCACTACACACCGGCCATGTGTTTCTGAGACTCACACCAGGGGCTCCAGTCACCTCAACCCCCTGCACCCAGCGATCCGCGGCACACACAGTCTGTTGGGGAAGCTGTGGGCGCTTCTTGGCAGGATCCCCCACCGAGGGCCTCTGCTGCTCCTCGCGCCTCACCCCCACTGGAGTTGCTGCCTCCTGCTCCGGAAGGCCGGCAAGACACAACTGTCTATGACCTCAAACGTGTGGAAGATAGAAGCCCCCAGCTCCACAGCACTCCCTCCCTTGAAGACACAATGACATACTTTCTCGTTTTTGGAGGAGGGCTCACATGGTTCCGCTCAGGCCCAGGCCAAGTGAGTCAGTCTAGGAGGAAAGGCTCATCTGTTTGCAGGGGTGGCGCTGGACAGGCCGGCTGACCCGCTGACCATGTGGCTGGCGAAGAGGAAGACAAAGCTGACTTCTCTCATTGTGTCATCCAGTTTGGAAACTTAAGTCCTGGAAAGCAGGCCCAGAAGATAGGGCAGGGTGGCCCAGACTAGCCAGCACGGGCTGGAACACAGACCTAAAGTCCGGAGGCTGCTGTTTACTTTTTGCTCAATTCCACTCGCCCCTGGGGCAGCCTCCTAACAAATGGAAAAAAAAAAAAAGGTGTTGGCATTCTTTACTGGTGTGTTCTCTTCCTCCAACAAATGTCTCTCGAGCCCCGGGGGGTGCCAGGCACTGTGCTAGATGAAGAGTTCCAGGCCTCTGGGGGCTCAGTCTGGTGAGAGAAATGGCCGAGGGGACAGAGAATTACAGTGTGTTGTGATAGAGGCTTTGGAGTGTGGAGCTGTGGGAGCAGGGAGCGGGGAGGGTCCCTTCACTCCATTAAAAAACCCCAATTTTAAAAAATGATTTGAAAATCGCAAAGAGATGGGGTGCCCAGGTGGTTCAGTCAGTTAGGTGTCTGACTTTTGATCTCAGCTCCAGTCTTGATCTCAGGGTTGTGAGTTTAATCCCCACGCTGGGCACAGAGCCTACTTTAGAAGAAAAAA
Source organism: Procyon lotor (assembly GCA_028646535.1). NCBI lineage: Eukaryota > Metazoa > Chordata > Mammalia > Carnivora > Procyonidae > Procyon > Procyon lotor. Next base: position 13,592,609 of record CM053608.1, read on the forward strand.
AGTTGCTAAGGAGTAGATATTAAAAGTTCTCATCACGGGGCCCCTGGGTGGCTCAGTGGGTTAAAGCCTCTGCCTTCGGCTCGGGTCATGATCTCAGGGTCCTGGGATCGAGCCCCGCATCGGGCTCTCTGCTCAGCAGGGAGCCTGCTTCCCCCCTTTCTCTCGGCCTGCCTCTCTGCCTACTTGTGATCTCTCTCTCTGTCAAATAAATAAATAAAATCTTTTAAAAAAATAGTTCTCATCAACAAGACAGAATATTTGTAACCAAGTGAGGTGGTGGGGTGTTCACTAAGCTTACTATGATCATTTCATAAGTCAATTATCTCTTAATAAATTTGGGGGAAATGCATAGAAGGCATATATATTCAAAGTAAATGCTTTCACGTACACAAAAAAGAGAGAAAATGACAGGCAAAAAGCTTTTCATTAAAAAAAATGTTTCAAGTTTATTTATTTATAATCTCTCCACACAACGGGGGCTCAAACAATGCCGAAATGGAGTCACGTGTTCCCCACCGAACCAGCCAGGTGCCCCAACAAAATGCTGTATTTTAAACACTGAAAATAAAACTCTCTCAACTCTAGGTTACTTTTCTTTTTTGCGGTTTTATCCTAAACAGAAATAAAAGCAACACATATGAAGTCAAGAGGAGAGAGCAGGGACAGAATCTCTTGTCGTGACCCCTTGAGAACGTACTCGATTTCCACCCCCTGCCACTTCCAACACACCCCTACCTCAGGCCCATTCCCTCCCGAAGCCAACAAAAAGGCCAAGACGTCAAAAACAAGAATAAAACCATGTATAAAGTTCCGTAAGGCGGCTAAGGTTGAAAACTTAATTCTGGCCACCATCCCTCTGAGAGACACGAGCCAGTTCCTGACTGGGGAAGAACGGGGGACGTTGGAGCAGAACTCGGTCCTGGGAGATACTGCGCACCCCAGCCACAGCCCAGTGGGTTGGGCCAATGCCCGGAAGCAGGGCCAGCTCTTGTGGCCTTCGGCACCCTGCTTCCCTGGGGACGTTGGGCAGGATGAGGCAGGGGTGAGGCCTCTGGTGAACCGTGGTGATGTTTCCATGCAGGTTGATGGAAGGAGAGGCTCCAAGATCTCTCTCTCTCTCTCTCTTTTTTTTTTTTTTAAAGATTTTATTTATTTATTTGACAGAGAGAGAGATCACAAGTGGTCGGCGGGCGGGGGGGGGGAGGGAGAGGGGAGGGGACGCAGGCTCCCCGCTGAGCAGAGAGCCCGATGTGGGGCTCGATCCCAGGACCCTGAGATCATGACCTGAGCCGAAGACAGAGGCTTTAACCCATTGAGCCACCCAGGCGCCCCTCCAAGATTTCTTCTTAATGATGACCCAGTGGTCCTCGTTTTCTGGGTGGAAAAGTGGGAGCAAGAAGCTGGAATGGGGAGGCTGAGTGCCTACACAATCGGTGGCCTTCATGACACTCAAGTAATTAATACATCTGTGGGAGAGCCTGCGGTAAAGTAATGGGACCTGGCATGTCCTCCTTCCCTGCCCCTGCCAAAAATAAAAGAGTAAATTAATTGTCCAATTTGTACATTAGGAGAGGGCTAGGAACAAAACCAGCATTCCTGCGTCAGACATCTATTTGGCCTCGACTGGCTGTGTTCCCCGTGAGCCCGAAGGAAAAAGAAATCAATTTTTTAATTGTGAAAATCATTCTTTCATGAACCTTTTGAACGGATTCTCCAAAATGAACACTAGACGTGTTCTCTAGTCTTGAAGGGGGAAAAATACCTGCAAGGAAAATGTGAGTATTTGTAACATCCTCCACGATCCAGCAAGCATGAACCCCTCATCCAACGTCCTTCTGCGGGCAACTCCCTTGCACCTCAAAGCCAACGGGGGAGTGGGAAGGGGAGGTCCCCGAGGCTCGGGCGGCCACAGGCTCCGTGCGTCCTGACAGCCCAGAGAGGTACTATGGTGTGCCTCCCGGCAAAGCCCTTTTCCATACATTCTGGGCCGGGGACGAAATAGGAAGTGCCCAGGTGCCAAAGTAAATGAGGCTCCTCCCTGGAGTGGTGCCAAGGCCCGGAATTTAGACCACAGCTGAAAGGGCCCTTGGAAAACTCTTGGAAACTTCCCCGAGGAAGATGGAAGAAATGGACACACTGGCCCTATGTCCAGCGAGAAGGCCCCGAATCTGCTCTACAAACCACCACAGGGTGTTGCAGCTCTCGGAAGGGGGGGCCTTCATCTGTCCTGAAGAGGCCCCTGACAGACACACCCGGTCTGTTTAGGAAATAGTGAGCAAGTCTGAGTCAATGAGCCTGAACCCGGAGAAAGGGGAACCTTTCTTGCCAAAGGCCTAGGTCCTGGGTCTAGGGCAACTTTGAATCTCTCCCCCTTCGTCCTCCTACCCTCCAATCCTCCTGTTACTCACTGCCTCAGAAACGCCACTCGGAAAGAGACTTTCAATTGGCACCTGCCCCAGAAGCCAGGAGGTGGGTTCTGGAAGCTAAGTGAGGAATGACACTGGGTGATGGGGAAAGGATTGAAATTAGTCCCAGAAGAGCTATGTATGAGGACAAGGGGGGTGGCACGGGCCTGTCTTTTGATGAGCCACGATGGCCTGGGTGTGGCACCTCCAAGCCCTGTCCCATCACCTCTCCACGTGACAGAGGAGTGAGCATGGGCAGCCTGCTCTCAGCTGTTTTCCTGGCCCCCAGAAGGAGGCTGGCCCTGTGTCCCCGGGCTCATAAGTGGGGCTTTTCCAGATCTGCTCTCCTGGACGTTGCTGGAAGGGAGGAACCCTAGGGGAGAACCTGTGCCTGTTCATCCCTGACTCTTGCCATGTGATTCCATTCAATTGTGACCAGAGCTCCCACTCCATGTGGGGGGTGGTAGGTAGTGGGGAGCACTTGAGCCCCTTCGGAGTTGAGTCTGAGCTCTTAAGAGCCTGTCTAAGCAGAACTTCAAGCAGCTGCCAAAGAGGAAAGGATCAGCTAGTTCTCTGCCTAGGGGGACACACCAGTCACCCCCTGGGCGGTCACTTGAGTGGCATCACACGGTGCTCCTGTTTTAAGAAGGGGTCACCAGGGGTGACCTGAGACATTTCTAATTACCCTGGGACTAATTACCCTGAGACATTTCTGAACCGATATGTCCCTTGTTATGCATATCATATCCAAAATCCAAAACATATCCCTTGTTATGCAGAGTGCTCACTTAGAGGAATGGGGGTAAATTTGAATAGGGACCAAGTTGCCACCTCAGAAAGAAAGAGATAGAGTCTCCTGTCCTATTCACTTTAGAGAATGCAGTGCGATAGAACCCCCACAGAGATGAATCAGACAGGGAAGGACACCTAGGGCCCCCAACAAGGAACCCAGTTCCTGGGAATTGTGAGTTTAGATGATAACCTGGGCCCAGTGCCTCCACCCGAAGGTCCATTTGTGGCTTGGTTTGGGCCGTTGTGTGACTGAAGGCTCAAAGTGATCCCAATAAAACTAGACACAGAGAGCATCCTATGGGGCTCAATGTAAACCCCCTTTGGGGTCTTCATGCCTCGGACAGACATAATTCTGGAGAAATTAGGCTTGTCCTTTGTCCTCCCTCAATATAAAATATCACTTGGGCTTTTGAGTTCATTTGGAGTGGTAAAAGCAAGGACACACTGAACCATAAAGACACAGTTTTCAAGAGTTACCCTAGAGCAAAAGAAATTATGGCACAAAGTTGGAGCCCATTCATCTTTGACTGTCTTTGGCTCTGAGCCTAGCCTACTGTTTGGAAGCAAGACATGCCTTTAGCAGTTGAAAAGATCCTGGGACGCTCAGGCAAGTTTTTCAGGCATGTCTTAGGAAGAGATACACAATGCCCTATAACTTAGGCGAATGTGGACTAAAGAAATTAAATTTAATTTAAAAAAGGGGGGGGGCGGCGCCTGGGTGGCTCAGTCGGTTAAACATCTGCCTTCAGCTCATGTTAGGATCCCGGGGTCCTGGTATCAAGCCCCACGTCAGGCTCCCTGCTCATGCTCTCTCTCAAATAAGTAAATACAATCTTTTAAAAAACTCTAATAGAAAACGACTATCCCACATTGGTAAAGGAGATCAAACTGGGTAATTATTTTCAGAGATAGAACAACCTCGAAGCGGTTAGCAATATTCTTTTCCTTCTAGTATTATTAGTCCTTCAGATGAGTGACATATTTAAGGAAACTGAGCAGTTCGGACAAGAGATATCACAGTGTCATTGTACAGAACTTTAGCCACTCTGGGGCCCCTTCAAACATGGTTTTGAATTGATTTATGAGGAATTGACTTATTAGGAAGAAATAAAGGGAGAAATGACTATGATAGGATCTAGTGGTTCTTTTTCTGGGTATATACCTGAAGGAAAGGAAATCACTATCCTGGAAAGGTAGATATATTCCTATGTTCATTGCATCACAGCCTTAAGCATTTACAATAGATGCAGAAGCAACTTAAGTGTCCATAGACAGATGAATGGATAAAGAAGATCTGGAAATCTATGCTATAGATTTTTTATGAGCCATAAAAAAGAAGGAAGTCCTGCTATTTGTGACAATGTGGATGAAACTTAAAAGCATTACACCAAGCAAAATAAGCCAGACAAGAGAAAGACAAATACTGTATTATCCCACTGATGCGTGGAATCTAAGAAAAACCAAACTCTTGAAAATAGAGATCAGGTTGATGGTGGCCAGAGGCAGGAGGTGGGGGTGGGTGGATTAGGTAAAGGGGGTCAAAAAGTATAAACTTCCAGTTATCAGATAAAGAAGTTGTGGGGATGTGAGTTACAACAGGATGATTACACTGAACGATAGTCTTTTGTGTCTCTAGGAGTTGTTAAGAGAGTAGATGTTAAAAGTCTCATCGCAGGGGGCAAGTGTTCTTAACTGTGTGAAGTAATAGAAGCTAACAGAGTTATTCGGGTGATCATTTCTCGGTACATACCTTATCCAATCATGTTGTGCACCTTAAACTAATACAATGTTGTATGTCGATGATACCTCCATAAAACTGGGAAAAAAAAAAGGAAACATGATGCTTTGCAGATGTGGTGGGCATCCAGGGGCCTCCCTCAGGACTCTTGTTTGTGAGGTCACATGCTCTAAGCTAAGGGCACCATGACAGGGCTCTGTGTTGTCAGGAAAGCGGTGGTGTAGACGAGTTATTCACGTCTTGCCAGCAGAGGTTAGGCCTAAGATGGTGGGATTCAGACAGACAGAGAAAGAAGGGTGAAGACATTCAAGCCAAGATGAACTTGGGAATCGTTATGGAATAATCCAGGGTCTTTGAAGAGGCATAGCACATCTGACTCAAGTAGGGAATAGCTTGAGTCTTATTCAATAGGGTACCTATTTATAGGTATCCAATCTATTCAATAGATAGGACCCTATCTATTCAATAGGGTCTTTTTTTTTTTTTTTTAAAGATTTTATTTATTTGACAGCGAGAGAGGAGACACAAGCAGAGGGAATGGTAGCGGGAGAAGCAGGCTTCCTGCAGAGCAGAGAGCCCGATGCGGGGCTCGATCCCAGACCCCTGGGATCTGACCCGGGCCGAAGGCAGCCGCTCAACGACTGAGCCACCCAGGCGCCCCTATTCAATAGGGTCTTGAATGCTACTTTCAAGATTGACTGCTATTCCCTGAAAGAGCCTGTGGGGCATAAGCATTCTACAGGTGGAGACACTTCGCGTGAGCTATAGCACAGGCTCAGCTGGATTACTGAGTTGAGATTCTTCTGTCTCCAACATCCTGCTCCACAAATACCAGACCCCTGGAATGAGATGGCTGCAGGATCTGTCTCTGCTTCCCCCAAACTTGGACTACTGCTTATCAGGGAAGGTGTTCTCAGCAAAGATGTAGAGTCACAGGTGGGGCATGGTACCCTGGCATCCAGGACCCAATCTTTGTCTTTCCGAGTTCCCCCTCTGCAGGTGGGGCTTTTGTCCCTTGGCTGGGATCACATGGGGTGCTATCATGTCAGGCTTTCACCCCCTCGTGACCACAGGTGGAGCATGAGGAGGATCTTGCTCTCTATGGTGAGGGAAATAATACCCCAAAGACCAAGGTCAACTTCACTTGTATCTCATTGCCCAGAAGTGGTCCAATGCCCACAGGTGGCTGCAAGGGAAGCTGTTGGAAGGCATGTCCAAGGGAGGGGGCTGCCATTGCCAAAGATTGGTCTGGTCTGGGCCAATCATGACTCATCTCCTGGGACTGGGAATAATAAGGCCGAACAAATCTGAGATTCTGAAATAAAGAAGGGGGATGGCAGTTGAGTAAAGGTGAGTGGGGGCAATCTGGGCCTTTCTTCCCGTTCTCCTCTTTTCCCAGATGATGACAGTGAGGCTGAGTAGTGGAGGGCCCCATGCAGGGTCACCGAGCAAACACAGAACCAGAGTGTGCTCCCTCCAGGATGGCCCCTGGCTTCTCTGCCATGATCCCAACACAGAAAACCAAGTCCTGTGGTTCAGTCCAAACTCTGAAGGCCTTCATCTCACTGATCGCACTCACAGTTCTTAACTCTCACTATGCATCAGAGGATCGTGGGAAATTTTGAATCAAGGAAAGAAAAATGTCTCGATTCCATCCCATGAGATTCAGATTCAACTGGGTTGGGGTGAGGCTGAAAAAACTACTTTTCAAGAGCTTTTGAGGTATAATGGGTGTTTTTAATGTGTCACCTCGGCCAGGCTCCTGTTACAGACTGTGTCCCCCCCAAATTCGTATGTCAAAACCCTACCCTCACAGTGTGATGATATTTGGAGGTGGGGCTTTTGGGGTAATTAGGTTCAGATGCGGATTAGTGCCTTTAGAAGACACGAGAGAGCTTGCTGCTTCTCTCTCTTTCCACAAGAATACAAGGAGAAGGCAGCAGTCTGCGACCTGGGAGAGGATTCTCAGCAGAACCTGACCGTGCCGGCCCTCCAGTATCAGATCTCCAGCCCCCAGAACTAGGAGAAATAGATTTCTATTGTTGATGGACCACTCAGTCTGTGGTATTCTGTTATATCGGCCAGAACTCGTGAACACGGCTCCGGTCCCCGTCACTCAAATAAACACTAACTCAGGGGTCGCTATGAAGGTATTTGTGGCTGTCATGATAGTCCATCATCAGTGGGCTTTAAGTAAGGAGACTGATCTGGGTGGGCCTGATTCAGTCTATTCAAAGGCCTCAAGAGCGAAGCTGAGGGTTCCCTGGTGAAGCCTGTGGACAGCAGCTCCCTTCCTGACAACATGCCCTTCTAGCCCGCCCTTCCTGGCATCATGTGCTATGGATTTCAGACTTGCCTAGCCAGCCCCCACCATCGTGGAAGCTCATCGGTGCGATAGATCTCTTAATACTATCTCCTACTGGTTCTGCTGTTCTGGTTGAACACGGACGGATACATCAGGTGATTTCAGTTTGCTGCTCAGGCTGAGACAGGAGAATTATTCAGGAGTGGTTAACCCAAAAGGCATCAGAACAAAATAACTCAAGGTCCAAGCTCATCTCTTCGGCCGACATCTGTGCGAGGGCAGGTCCCTCAGCTCCAAAACGGGGTTCGTGGTGTCTACTGCATGCACATAGCCTGAAGGTCAGATGCTCTCCTGCGCATAACAGAACAGTGAGCATCCCAAAAGGGAAGGCGAGCTGCTTCTCTTCTTACAATGTGGAGCTATTCTGGGCTATTCTTTCATGGGAATGAAATGCCATTCAAACAAAAACGAGTCTGGTCTCCCATCTCATTGTTTGACATCTAAAGCTTAGGACTTGTTTTAGGGTCACCGAAGCCCTCCTAAGCAGGCAGGATGGCACTTGTGCACGCACACACCTTCCGCCCTACCAGACGCAGCAAAGGGACGCAGGTCGTCTGGCTCCGGAAATGAAAGGAGTAAAAGGCAGAAACCAAGAGCTCCATAGTGTTTCTTAAAGCGGACTGTAAACTTTACCAGCTCACCAGCAACGTTCTCCAATGGGATTTTAATAAGTAGTCTGGTTACAGGCCTGGAGAGCTCTGGTAAGTAGGACAGTCATGGAAATCCTGCTTTCCCTCCCCAACGCAACACTTCCTTTGGGGGCTCGTGGCGCCGCTGCTCCCTCTAGCGGTGCTGGGCGGGCACTTTCCTCCCTGGGAAATCGGCCGCTTGGGCGTTCAATCTGGCACATTCATGCCCTCTGGTGGCCGTAAGTCGCAGCGACTACTTCCTCCGGGAGAGCTCCCAGGCTGCAGCTCTGAGATCCTTGAGTTTGCCCTGATAACTTTTTAAAGCCAAAGATGCTCACATGCCCCAGTGGAGCCTTTGACAGGTGGAGAAGGTCTGCCTCTTTATCGATTTACTCTGTCACCAGCCGTCTGTGTATGACTTCAGCCCCTCCTGTCACCTCTCACAGCCCTGTCTCCTCACCTATAAACTGAGGATTAAAATAGATCCTCTACAGTTTGAACATTTAGGATTCAAGAACTTGTGATTCAGGGACAGTCACTCATGCAACAGGTACAACCTGTCAAGTGCAGATGCAAGCAAGCCTGTGCATTCCAGGGCCTTACATTGTAGCAGCAGGGGGTGGGTAATGAGCAAGGGAAAAAAGAAATAAACCAAGTAGTACCTTGGAAAGTGATCAATACTACCGCTAAAAATAGAGCAGATAAGGCAATCAGGAGATGTAGCAAAGGTGAGGCCAGGATGATAGAGTCAGGATAGGGCTCAGCCAGGTCAGTTTTGAGCAAAGACCTGCAGGAGGAAGGTGCGGGGAGTTAGTCATGAGGATTGGGGTGGGAGGGGTGACCCTACCAGTCATTCTAGATGGAGGAAAACACCCTAGGAAGGCCCAATGCACAAGGCTAACTGACAGATTTGAGGACCCAAAGGAACACCTGTATTTGTGACTTAGCCAGCTGGAAGGGTATAATGGGGTTGAGGGGACCAGATAGGAAAAGGGGGACAATTACATAGAACCCTGTAGGCCACTGCCAAGAATTTATCCTCGATTCTTAAAGAAAGAAGCCACTAGAGGGTTTTGAGCAGAGGAGTGTGCCATGATCTGTCTTATGGCTGCTAAAGATAAAACACCATAGGGGAGCCTTGGTGGCTCAGTCGGTTAACTGTCTGACTCTTGATTTCAGCTTGAGTCATGAGCTCAGGGTCGTGAGATCAAGCTGAACATCGGGCCCTGTGCTCAGCTCGGCGTCTGCTTGGGATTCTTTCTCTCCCCCTGCTTGTGTGCGTTCACGCTCTCTCAAATAAATAAATAAATCCTAAAAAACAAACAAACAAACAAACAAAAACACAACACCATGGACTCAGTGACTTGAACAACAGAAATATATTTTCTCATAGTTCTGGGGGTTGGAAAGTTTAGGATCAAAGCCCAGCAGGGTTCTGTTTCTGATGGGGACCCTCTCCATGGCGTGTAGAGGGAGGCCTTCCCACTGTGTCCTTGCACGGTGGGAAGATGAAACCCTGGAGTGTCTCCATCTTCTTGTAACGGCACTGATCCCACCCCAGGGTTTCTCCTCACACTCTCATCTAAACCTAACCACCTCCCAAAGACCCAGCTCCTAACACCATGACTTTGGGGATTAGAGCTTCAACGTAGGAGTGTCGAGGAGCATAATCAGTCCAGCAGTCACCCTTCGCTGTGAGCTAGATGTCGTGGGGAGGCTGACTGACGGTGGGGGCAGGGAGGGCAGGAGGCCTGGGGACAACCCGGCCAGAGGTGGCCGTGACTGTGTCTCCGACAGTGAGGTAGCAGGGGAGGTGGTGAGACGTGGCCAGCTTGTGGAGAAGCGGTGAACACAGAGACGGTGGGATTTCCTGACAGGCTGACAGGCAGGTGAAGGCTGAGAGAAAAAGAGGACAAGGATGGCCAAGGGTTTTGAACTGAGTATCTGAAAGTTTGGGATTTATTAAGGTTAAAATGTCTCTTTGTGAAGAGAAATCGAATGCGCAGAGTTCAGGGACTTCAGGGGGAGTTGTCACTGGAGAGATAATGACCATACTCTGAGATTTGTGTTCAAATGTCAGTCCTGTTACTGACTGGCTGCAACAATCTGGAAAAGTGTCTCTGAGCCTTGTTATTTAGGTCATATTCCTCACCCTCCATGTATCCAGTACTGTGCTGGAGGCTGAGAATACAGGAAGAAAACAAAGTCTCCGCTGTCATGAGGCTTACCTTTGGTGAAATAAAGATAATAATAAACGACCACTTGGAGTTGACTGAGTGATAAATTATGTAAATTGCCTCAAGTGCTCAGTATGGTGCTTTGTCCAATAAACAACCTATTCTACCACCCTCTTCTTGCTTTCTACCAATCAGAGGACAAACAGTGTCACATGCTTGAGGGGACCAGTGAGGGGCCAGAGGACATTTTGAGTGGCGGCCTTCCAGTTCGCCAGAAACTATAGAACTGACTTCCCAAGAATAAAATGTGGAATATTCTTATAGAAATGATAGAATGATATGCCGCCTCCACAGCAGAGTATACTCTCTGATTTTTAGTCTTTGGCTTTATTCTGGAGCCCACCTGAAGCCAGCCTAATGTTACAAATGAGATCGTGCATGGTTAGTCTAATAAGCTAATAGCAGATAGCTGGGACGCTATCTTAACATGGCATTTGTTTTTGTTGCAGTCAGCATCCTCTTAGTTAAAAGCATTACATTTCTTGTATTTACAAATATATTCTCCCATCCTATGGCTTACCTTTTTTTTTCTTGATGGTGTCCTTTGACCCACCAGAGTTTTTAATTTTGATGAAGTCCAATTTATGTATTTTTTAATTTATGTATTTTTTTCTTTTGTTGCTTGGGCCTTTTCTTTATCATCTACAAAAATCCTTTGTTTAATCCAAGGCCATGAAAATTTACTTTCATATTTCTAAGAATTTTCTAGTTTTAGCTCCTACATTTGAATCCATGTTCCACTTTGAGGTCATCTTTGTATATGATGGGTGGTAGATAGGATCTGATCTGAGTTTTTCACAAGTGGATATCCAGTTGTTTTAGCACCATTTGTTGAAAAGACTTATCTCCCATTTCAATGTCTCATTTAGTTTTTACAGTAGTCCAGTGAGGTAGGACTTATTGTCCTGGCTTGCAAGCCAAGGTGACTAAGACCAGGGAAGATTAAGTGACTTGCCCAAAACTCCTGGAATTCCAGGTAAGAAGTGGAATTTAATGGGACTCCAAAGGCAAATTCTTTCAACAATACCGAAACGGTTGTCTACTACAATGCTGTGGGATGGTAAAACACACAGACACAAAAAGAGTCTTCATTTGATGCCTTTACCTTTTTTTTCAGTTAGATACACCATTTCTGAGGAGCTGCCAGTGCCAGGAACTCTTGAGGCTAGGAAAGTTAAACAAACACAATTCTTATTTTTATTTATTTTTTAAAGATTTTATTTATTTATTCGACAGAGAGATCACAAGTAGGCAGAGATGCAGGCAGAGAGAGGGGGAAGCAGGCTCCCCGCTGAGCAGAGAGCCCAATGCGTCGCTGGATCCCAGGACCTGATCATGACCTGAGCTGAAGGCAGAGGCTTTAGCCCACTGAACCACCCAGGCGCCCCACAATTCTTATTTTTAAAAAGCTAATGATACAGTAGAAATGAGGAAATTTCCTACAAATAGGATGGCCTTGGAAGTGTGAAAAATTAAGGGAAACCTCAAGAGAATGGGGCCGGGAGGTTTGACAAAGGAAAGCTCCCAGGCTCGGCCACTTGCGGTTAATGGCAAATTCAACAGGAAGAGATGCACCTGACACGTGCAAACTCCTTTAATATCCCGGAGAGGAAGCAAGCTTTGCTCCTCCCCTGGCAACAGTGCAGCCAATGAGAGACGCACACAACACAGCCAATGAGAAGCCGCTATACTTCCAGGTCCCAGTTTTCTCCAATGGACTCTTTGTTCATAACCGCCTTTCTTGAGCACATGTCTCCTTTATGCTGAGGACCTGCGTGTGTTTTTGCGCAGGTTGTTTTTGCGCAGTTTGACCTGCGTGTGTTTGTCCTGGGTGGTAGCTCTCTGTTATTCTCAGATAAGCCTACCTTTTGCTGGTAAAATAACTAGCAGTTTTATTTTTAAGGTTGACAGAACTCAGTATTTTTGGTAAAAGCACCAGAGAACAGCCTAAGGAGACAGAGTCACGGGCGCCCGAGGGTCAGAGGGAAGCCGGCGGCCAGCAAAAGGACGGAACCCAGGTAGGTGTCACGGCTGGAAAGCAGGAAGCCACGGTGGGGTCCTAGGCAAAGGCAGCAAGACCAGGACGTCCCAGCCAGGGAACACCCCGCTGTAGACCCCGGGGGCCTGATTGTGCTCAGATCTTTGCGTCGGTAGGTCTAGATCCAGACACAGAGGGAGCCTCAGGCCGGGCTCCTGCAGACTGAGTTGTGTCCTGCGGTGGGGGCGGTAGGGGTCTAGGGCCCCCCTCCTATGCACCTCACATACCAAGAGGAATCCTCCCAAATAACAGGGGGAGTGAATGCCCGAAATGCCTACTCCTGGAACGGTAGAGAAACCACTCTTCTCTCTGCTGGTCTAGTGGTGGTTTGTTTGCACGGAAGAGCCCCACTGCCGCCTTCTTATTTTCAGTCCTCTCCGTATTTCACATCGCCTGTTTCCCTGGTGAGATTAAAATCTCTCTGTGGTTAGGTGTTTTACACACCACTGCCTTGCATCTCCCATTGCACCTTAAAGACAGGTTTACCGCAGGTGTTTTCAAATTGCCGATGATCCCTGGGGTACCCCAGGGACCCCCAGTCAGCCCTTCAGAACCCACATGTGGATTCTCATTAGCCAGTTTATCATAAGTTTGATTTTCCTTCCAGTCCCGAATGATACTGATGACTCTGTGCTCACCGTCAGCTGGGGATACGCAGAAGGCATCTGCTCCCTTTAAACATCAACCTAATTCAAAGGGGCTGAGAGTGGCTGGAGATGGATGGGATCTGTCAGTGGAGGACTGGGGGCTAAGTTGTAGATTTAGCCTTGTTAGTGCACATCTATTAATACTGTTTCATTGAGAAGTTCAAAATGAGAGTCTTCAGTTTTTGAATATCAAGGGTACCCGAGAGGAGATGTTTGCCAAATGGCATAAGAAATCAAACAAAAGAAAGGCTGAACAAGCTTTGGAAAGGATAGGAAGACTGAGGGTCTTCCACTGCTGAAATCCCTGGGCATCACCTTTAGACAGTTCAGTTCCAGTGTTCCTCCATGTCTGACCTTGAACTCCAGACCCCAGTTCTGAGGTAATGGAGGCTGAATGGCCTGGCAAGAGCTGTCCTCACCACTGGGAGAGGCCTGGGGGACACCATGATTAAAGGTTGTACCGGGAACCCCTGAAATGTGAGGACTGCAGTTCTCCCAACAGAAATACGTGGGATTATCCCAAAAAACAGGGGAGCTTGGATACGTCTGGAAAGCAAAGCACCCGGGCTGGCAAACTTGTTCAAGGAGAAGCTATAGAAAAGTGGGGGAATGAATGTGTGATGGCTCAGGGGGTTCCCAGATAGGACCCTGAGCACGGTAGAAGGATTAGACAGATGGAGAGACACTTCTCTGGTCCTGGAGAAGGAGAAACGAGGTGAGGATGTGGGGGAGTTGGGAAGTGTGCTGAAAGAGGGTCCAGAGAGGGGGCCCAGTGGATGGTTTCCATGTGTTCTGTTGAATGGGGAAAGAGATAAACCAGTTCGGATGAGAAGCAAGTGGATTAGGAGTCTGGAGATGCAGGAGATGATTTCTCAGTTATTTTCTTGTGCTTTTCAAGACTGTGTTACTGAGTCTGATGCTCTTAGCACATGGGCACACAGTTATAACTCACATCAGCAACCTCCTCTGACCTTTTCTCTCCTCTGCTGAGTCATTTTTTTCCTCTGGTCCCCATAGCCCTTTGCATACATTTTTCTCACTGCTGTGACTTCATTCATTACCCAGGTATTGAGAATGAACGGGAAGGAGGTAAAGTCCAATCAGCTGTGTCTTAACTGTGGAGGCTCCCACACACATCCCGGGGTCCTTCCACATTGGACTCATAGTTTGATTAGGAACTTCAGGTGCTTGTTAAAGGGCACTGAGAGCAGACAGCTAAATCCCGTTTCTCTGGTGTAGCGTTGGGCAGGGTGCTGTGTGATGGGAATGCTTGCAAATAAGGCTCCCCCAGGGTTCTGACCTGCCCCTGAGCAAGGATGCTTCCTGCTTCACGCTAACACACAACCTCCAAGGAAGGACTGTGTGCAGTGTGCTCTGAGTGGGTGGGTCCTCCTAGCTAAGAGTAAGAAAGCCCTCATTCTGAGGTCTCTAGAATGTCTCCCGTGGTTAAAGAATGACAACCACCCTTCTGTTTTCTCCATTCCCTAGTGTATGTGCTTTGTAACTTCTAGGTGAATGCAACATAAGTATCACATAGGGACTTCAGGTGAACCCCCACACAAACAGTATATGAAATACCCTGATTTACAAACTGGATTACGGGATGGAGAGTGAGACAGTGATTTATAAATAAAACCTATCATAGTAAAACTTTAATGAAATTTACTAGTGGATTTAAATTTTCCATCAAAATCTAAAATATGCGTAATTTTAACACAATTCCACATGCTAAGTGACATAGGTACCAGGATATTCCTAACAGGTTTTTTGTAACTGCAAGATATTGTCCTTCCACTAAGTAGTGATTAAATTATTGGCACAACACAATGTTACGGAGCCTTTAAGAGAATGGAGGAGTCATGAAAAGATCTCCAAGATACATTGAATGTAAAATCAAGGTGAAGAAGTGTGAAGAAAACACCATCATTCCTGTATGGAAAAATACCTAATCAGTTATATTTGTAAACAAACGGAGCAGTTCTGAAAAGAAATGCAAACACCAGTTATACTGTTCAGCTGTGATGACAGAAATAGGTGGCTGGAAGGGACAGGGTGATCATTTTTGTTTTTCAGTCTCAAGTATGGGTATGACCCACTCAAAATTTTTATTACACATCCCCTCCTAATTAAAAAAAAGTTTTTGTATCAATTGTGTTACTCCAATATTGAAAAAATGATTTTTTGTCAAGTCAGTCAATTTCTATAATATCCCAACCTAGATTTTTTTCTCTCAATGAAAGGCTTGGGTTTTGTTACCATTTGACTGTGTAATACTGGGCAAGTCAACCACCTACATGGACTCAGGCTCTTTATTTGAAAGTTGATGGGCTTAGAGTACAGATGACTTCCAAAATTCCTTCTGGTCTAAGATGCTGTGGTTATAGGCCTTGATTATGCAATACTTGGGAAAAACCATAGATTGGCAAAGAGAAGGAGTGTGTGTTAGCAAGTTTTGGTGATGCGGCAGAAGTAACTCTCTACAGATGTTTGTATACACTTTGTAAATTTCACTTCTCCCTTCATCTTTGAAATATCAAGGAACAACAAAAGAGGCATAGTCAACTGAAGAAATTTATTTTTTTTTCTAGGTACATAGATGACATAATTATAGACAAGTTTTGATACATAGGAAAACCCTTCTGTCCACTTTCTCTTTGCTAAATGAATCATCACAATAATTTTTACAATTTTTAAAACAATACACAGCTTTCCTGGGCTGAAGCAATCGCAAGGACATATTGGGACTGGTATATTACAGCTACTTACAATGTTTAAGAACAGCAATGGAGAAAAATAAGTTATTTAAATATTGATTTCATATACAGAAAGTGCAATGTTGTTAGTTGTTATATAACTTGCTTGACAGTTTGTTTTCTCTATCAATTTAAAATCAAGATAACTTGGACTCAGACTACTATATTTTCTGAAAATAATACAGTACACACATGCAGCATTGACTTGGTGAACTGATTTCTTTTGCTGCAGTTATGAAAGCAAATTTTGCTGTCAGGAACTGGTTTGCCATAGACTAGTGATTTCCAATTTCACCCACACCAGGGATCAGGACAGAGAAAAGGGCTACTACGGAAGGCCATGAAAATCTATCTGCTTCTTGGTTATCTGGGAACGTAAATAGTGGTGGGGGCTGGCTGCATTCCTTCTAGACAGCTTTAAAGTTAAACATTACACACAATGGATGTGTAGCTACCTGAGCCAAACTGCCTTTTAGGTTTCTTTTGTGCTTTCCAAAGACGATTCACCCTTCCTCAACATTCTGTACCAAGTGCAACTGATTAAAACCCGATATTGCTGATGCCTCACACCTGTCTTGACAGGCGCCCCCTAAACCACCTTTGTCAAATGTCACACACGAACATTCAGGCTTTTCTAGGATCAAACTAAAAGTTTAAAACAAAAGACCAAACAAATACTAACAATTAAAAAAAAAAAAAAAGTTTTTTTTTTGTTTTTTGTTTTTTAAAAGCACAATAAAGTAAAAACCTTATCAGACCCCCTATTAGGAAGATCTTTCCACTGACAATCATGGTCCCTGAATTTGATTTTTCTATGCAAAGGCAATGACTTCCAAAGAAGAGTGACAAAAATATGGTTTGGCATTGTCAAAAAACTCCACTCTAGGGCGTTCCCTTTTCTGGTGCCACTTTTACTGAAATGAAAATCTTACACTGCAAATGAACTAACACTGGGAAATTTCACAGATTTCTCCTCCTTTATGATCGACTGCGGGACTTGGGCACGGTCAGCTTAAACAATGAGCATGAACGCGGAATGTTGGGCCAAGGCACTGGGCAGCCAGGTGTGGTGTGCGTGTCCGCATACCCACATCCAAGAGACGCATCTCACCGGCGTCGTCACAGGTAGCCCTGTGGCCCAGTCACATTCCTCAGGGGCTGTGTGCACAACCCGAGGTGGCAAAAATGGGCTGTTCTTAAGATTTCAGTAGAAAATTGGCAGCTTGAGCTTTTTAGTCTGCATTTTCACAACTACTTCACATAGCATCTTCTAGAAGGTGAATATTATTGTTGAAGAGACCTATAGTTTTTAAATGTGTACCAAAGCATGAAAAAATATATCACCTGAGAACATCTCCTTTGCCTCAGAAACATGGATCCAAGTACAGAGAGCAGATGCTGAAGATGGCTTTTTAATGAAATCACTTTCCCCCCCGAGGGAAATCGTTTTAATGAGTAGATGAAATGGTTAAGAGCTTTTGATCAAGGCTTTGTGTTCAAAGTGTTTCTATTGTAAATGATCACATTCAGTGCTTAAAATAGTTCTCGTGATTAAAAATGTAAAGGAAATTCATTTTGTAAGCAACAGAAACCTTAATTTAGCTGCCTGAATTTCTATGTGCTAGAAAAATCAGACACCACACTAAAAGAGGATGGAAAGTGCTACAATCAGTTCAAAAACAATTGAAAATATGCAGATGCTTAATACATGGCTAACATGGTTTGGCTCCAAAATGAACTTTTATCTGAATTAAAAGAACTATCTCAATAAGGAAGGAAAACGTTATCTGAGTTCTAAAAGTGGGAAAAAGACTTTTAAATTATCTTACAAACTGCTTCCCTTTTAAAAACATCTTTCTGAAATAGTCAACCTTACAATGACTTTGCAAAGCTGATCTGTTAGCCGATTTGGGGATGGGCGTGGTCAGAGTCCAAGTCAATACTGCAGCACGATGACCAACATGGTAAACAAAACTAACCTGATTAAAGGGAAGGTAGTTACCACACACACACACACACACACACACACACACACACACACGCTTACTCACGCACGTGCATGCACACTCATGTACACACCTAATCTCTGAATTTAGCTTTTTACTGGATTTGTAGTTAGTGTAAAAACTGAAAGCCAACATGAACTTTGTGCCGATAAACACCCCTACAAAATAAGCCATGTTAGAGTGAGGCAATTAGAAAGGCCCATTTCTGTTTTATTTTTTTGCTGAAAACATCTCACATATGTTAGATGGCAGTCTAAGCTGAAGATTGGAAACTATGGTTACAGGGTAGTGAACACTAGGATAACTGCTTCAAAGCTTATATTAAGGCAAATAAAAGCTGATTGCTAGAAAGCAATTATTAAAATGTCTCTTGTTTACTTAAAGGAGAACAGAATTTTTTTTTTTCCAATGCAGCCAGATTTTCTTTTGAACAAACAGGCATGGTCATAGTGTACAATGAACTCCCGAGTCTGTTACTTTGGCCTAGCTAAAGCCCGTCTGGCCCTCAGGCATCCTGCAGGGCGACAGACGGAAGGGCGAGGGAAGGCAGGGCGTTCTCAGAAACAAACAGGCTGCCCCTCCCTCTGCTCCCAGCCCTCTCCCAACACACCAAGACAGACTGGAGGCACAGCATGTGTGGCAAGTTGGCTTCCTGGTTCTTTTGTATTCTGAAAATAAAAATAAGTGCTTGTCTTTTCTTTGGGGGTCAGAGAGAACCACACCAGTTTCCTCGAGGGGGCTTTTCTGGAGAAGAGAGGGTCATCAGTCCTGTGCCAAGGTCTCATGCTCTGTGTGGCCACACACTAGGCCTTTCTTCTGGATCTGGTCTGCAGGTCCCGAGGAGGAGGAATTGCATTAGCATAAGCACAGTGAAAGGGTGGCTCTGGTCCAGGGAGCTCCATTATGGGCCTGGCTACATGGCCTCAGGGCCCGGGGGCAGTTTGAAGAGTCTGGCTGCAGACACGAGCTTGCTTATGTGTCTCTCCTCTGTGATGCCGGCCTCCTGAAGGCAAGTGTGGGACAGAGAAGGCACTTGGCCCAGTGTGCTGAACCCGGCTTCGGTCAGGGCACTGATGTACATGGGCAGACCAATGGAAACGAGCCAATCTGATACAGACGAAACGCATCCAGGAGAGAGGGGCTTTCTACAGATTTCTGTGAGTCCACCACTTGGGATCTGGATAAAGAAAGAAAGCAATTGGATGAAGACTTGACACAGGCTGACATAGGGCTCCTTCTATACTCAAAAACAACAGGACTCAGATAGTACACTGCCAGACTGTTGGAAAGTGCTCATGCCATGAGATCTCCAAGACCAGGAGTAGCCTTGAGAATTCCTTCTCAGCTTCTCAAAGGGGAGACATATCTTCAAAGAAGTTTTTCAGGTTCTAGAAAGTACTTGGAATTAGCTCTAATCCTAATTATGTGTCCAAGTCTTTAAACTGTAAGCATTTCTATACCCTGCTATTTTGTCTCCTTCAGGGAAATCCCTAGGTGATTCAAGAGGCAGGCCTGTGCGGTGTGTGGCAGGCCCAAGATATTCCGTGGGCAGAGTTTTTATAAAACAGATTTTCCACTGTATTTTGAATCTACATTAACCAGAAAATTAAATATTTCATCAATGTGTTATAGAGAAATTAAAATACAATAATACCAAGTGTTGGCTCGGGCAGGGAAATGGACATTTATTACACTCCACTTCCAAGAAGACCAGGTGCTTCTCTTTCAGGAAGGTAGTCTACTAACAAGTGTGCAAAGTCCTTGAGATCTTGTGCAGGCTTGTGTAAGCAAACCCCCTTAAAGCAATATATATACACTCAGAAATTAACTCTGGAAGTCTATATAAAGATTATATATTAACAAGGGCATTCTTCACTAAATTTTTTGAAATAAGTTGGGGGAAAATTTAAATGTTTCAACAATATAGGATTGGGTAAATAAGGGCACATTTACTAGAGCATATTGACATAGAAGCATATGCAGACAGGTTCATGATCTGATCACTGAAAACAGGTTTTAGAACCATTCATTTACTATTGTATGGGCAGAGAAATGACTAGACAGATTTCTAGGAACTTATCGTTATTGCCAGGATTATGGATCATTTGCATTTCTCCTTCTATCCCAAACTGTATTTTTAAAACCTTGCAGGCTGAATATGTATTCCTTTCCCTCCTGGTGTCTCCGTTTGACAGCGGCTGTGTGCCCAAGGCTACTCAGCGGTTGCCAGCATGCTCGTCACTCAGTGCCCCGACTAAATGGGTTTCAAAAGCCAAGCTGGGGGGCCGCAGGCGCCGGCTGCTCACCGCCATGCGGTGCTGCTTCCGCAGAAGCTTCACGCGGATCTGGTCCATGTTGGTGGCGACGTCCCTCTCGGGCTGATCTAAGTCCTCGGCGTATCTCTGCACCAGAGCTTCAGGGATCCCACAGCGGCCGTGCTGCAGAGGGGAACAGAAATGTGGCATCAAGGGTTGCGGGGACTTTCTTCTTTGACAACAGCAAACACAAGGTAGGAGAAGACACCGGTAGCTACTGGAAAGTAGCACCAATGGTTTTCATTTGAAACGAATGTATTTGTAGTCAGGGTGGATGTTTTAGAATGGGTTTACATTTTGATCTCTCTGGTACTGAGGAGTTCTAGGAAAATGTTTTGAAAAGTAAGTAAAGCAGAGGTGGTGCTGCAGACCGTCTCCCAGTCTGCAGGGGAGAAGGGCACACTCACGCCCTCAGGGCGTCCACTGCGTCCCTCTTACCCCAGGTCCTCAGCTGGCACTTACTGTGGAGAACAGTTCTCATGACCTTCTGTTCTGAGGGGTTTATTCACTAAAGATCAAAGGGGAGCAAGGGGTGGAGGATCGTACTGTAAGGCATTTGTGGCCAAAAGAATTTTATAACCAGGACTCTCTGGAATGCATTATCACAGAATACGCACTTCTAGGAATAATATACAGCTACATCTGTTATCATTTGTCTTCAAAGTCATTTTGGTATTGATAGGTCCACTCTCTTTTTTTTCCAAATGAGCAATGAGTTTTCATTATATGAGTTTAAATGAGTTTTCTCAGTGTTTCTGGTACAGTGAGAGATCTCATAATCATTCCCACTGTCACTCATACAGATAACCATACAATGTAATTATGTCTGAAAAGGGTTTTGTAATTTTCAATGTGTGTTCATGTTTATTTGTTCCCAGTAATACCTGCAGAACGTAGTTATGCAGGTTATTAATCCCCTTTTACAAACAGGAAATGAATGGGGATTTGTTAACATCTACAAACATACAGTTTCAATAAACATTAGAAACTGCAAGTCTGTCTGCTAAGCCAGCCCTTTTTGGAATCAGCTCTCCCTGCAAAATACAGCTGCCCAAATTAAAAATAAGCAAAGGAAGAGAGAAAAAAGAGAAAGGAAAAGTCCAAGGCTGTATCTGTGTTTCATCTTGGCGTGGCTCCCACTCATGCCAGCACCTGGCAGTGGAGGGCCCGGCTCGGGCCACCCCTCCCAAGCCCCCCGCCCCCCGCGTGAGCGGGGCGCTCCGGCCAGGGCCAGGCCGGCTCCGTGGGGCAGCTGTGCGGCTCTTCTCACCTGGCTGCCTGACTTAAAGAAGCAGAGGCCCCTAAGGCCTTCGGTACCTTATCAGAGTACGGCTCCTCAGTGAGATCGATGCCTTCCGCTCGTAACTTGTTTTCCGTGAGTGTTTCCAGATCGACTCCCCGTGCGCAGGAGACCTTCCTGGTCAGAGCCGGGCCCAGCTTCACGCCGTGCTCCTGGAGGCTTGTGCTCTCCGGGAGCTCGGAGAGCCAGGGCGGCGGTCTTGCGCTCAGGGGGCTGCCAGGCTCCTGTCCTGAGGGAGGCCTGGAAGCCGCAGGTGAGTGACAGTCACTGGGGCTACCCTTTTTCGCGGGCAGGCTCGGCGCGTCGGGGCCGGGAGGGCTCGGGTGGAGGCCGTTGGCCAGGCGCTCTCGGCTTTTCTTGGCAGGAACGGGCGGAGGCTGGACGGGATGCTTGGCCTGGGCTCTGGCCTCGGGGCCCCTCTGCTCGGCATCTAGGCCTTCTTTGGTGCCCGGGGGGTGATGGGCTCCTTCAAAATCGAGTCCTTTCCTGTGACCCTCGAGAGGCGTCCTTGTTAAAGTGGGTTTGACTCCGGGAGGTTGGGCATCGTAGTTTTTGGGCAGACACGGAGGAGGCGATGTGGCGCGTGAGGAGGCTGCTGTGGAGCCTTCCAGTTTCCTGGTCGCTGTCTTCTGAGGTTCAGAACATCTCTTGCTTTGGGTCAGTAGCAGTGCATTGTCAACAGCAGGGTCTCGTTTGGGGCTTTGAACCTTGGTGATGGAGGGGGTTGTCTTTTGTGGCACTTGTGGTACAGTCTGAGGGCAGGGCTCTGTCACCTCGCCAGGCACATCCTTCTCAGCGGCAGGCTCTCCTTGAAGGTCATCCAGGGAGTGGGATCGGGGCCAAGCTTCCACAGTCTGGGGGCCCTCCAGGGTCTCGCAGCTCCGACAGATGGAAACAGGGAGGCTTCTTCGGTTCTTGCTCGAACCAGCCCCACACGGCGGCTCACAGCACTTGGACGCGTGAGGGGCGAGGCCGCTGCCCAGCCTGCCCCCCTCCCCCTGCTTCAGTGCGTCGGCCGACTTCATCAAAGGCAGCGTTGGGTAGTTGCCCAGCTGATTCCTGTTGAACGACTTTAAGCTGGACTCCGCTGATGACTTGACAGAGAGAAGGCCAGTCTTCCGACTCTTGCCTGTGAGACAAGGAAATATTTTACAGTCCTTTAAAAAACAAAACACAAATCAAACTAATGTGTAAAGACTTGCTGATGTAATTGAAATCTCTGACTCCTGTGTGTCCCGTTGCTGAATTATACTAAGGACAGAAAAATCACCATTTAGGACTTTGGGTGACAGAGGGTTATTATGGCCCCATAGAGACTGAAATTAATTGTCATGAGGAAAAGAAATAGGCTGTGTCAGGCAGTAAAATAAATCTAGGCCTAATGTCTGGTCCTAGCTGCATTGGTGTAGAAGAGTTTGAACATCCGTACCCCGTTTAGAAACCACAGGATGGGATTTCTGTTTGGTGAGGCCAGTTTCTTAAGATCGGGGCTGCGAAGGGCCGGTGGACGGAATTCTAATCAGTGTCCCCCTAATGTTCACTGGTGACCCCAGAACTCTCAGAGTACACCTTTCTCAGCTCTCCCCTCTTACTGGTTTGTTGGGGTGTGTGTGTGAAGTAAATGCATCCTAGAAACAAGTTAGCTAACTTTGGTATAAGTCAGTAAACAAGCTTCACTGAGTGTTTTTCCTGAGACAATCTGTAAAATAGTGATATGGTTCTAGTTTCTAGGGGAGCAATATCACTGATTAAAATCAGTTGTCAGGCTGATAACTGATGAACCAGACATCTATCTGCTGATTTGATGGTTGTTAGTTGAGGTCAGATGCTAGTATTGCTTGAATAAGCTCTACTGAGAATTTACCTTGTGTGGTCAGGCCCGGTGCTAAATGCTTCGTTTTCATCAGTGCTTTTGACACACACACACCCCATAATTAACTGTCCCTTGCTATACTTTGGTTAATCCCTTGTTTGATGTGTGCTTTGACGATGGGCTGAAATGCTTGAGAATATCCCAGATGATCCTACTATTCCAGGCTGACAGAAAAAGATAAAAACTTAAAACCCATGTCAGGTTTGGAAGATACAAAGAAATGGCATGCTGTAATCTCTGAAAGACCACTATCTGGGAACTAAAGGCTTTCTTCCCGGTTTCTTATTTCAGTAAACATTTCTATGAAATATTTTAATTTAGAAATTTTGACATCTCCCCATTAAGCAATCTCAGCCTTTCAATAAAAAAGCAGCAAGGAAACATCGGGTGGTGGATGGATTGGATTAGGAAGGAGGAATAGGAACGGTGCCCATGCCGAGAACCTGGACATGCATACTTTTGGGTAGATGAAAGACCTTCTCTCATAAAACCTCTCTGTGTGTGTTGTACAAGTGAGGGAAAAAGAACAAGGAGAAAAGGCCAGGGCACTGTGACACTACCACTGGATTGGCCATTATCAGCAGAGAAAACCAGATTCCTTCCCGTTTTCTACCAAACTCAAATTCCAAACTGATAATAGTAAACGTCTGATGTCAGGCATAACTCCAGTAAGAACAAGGGTCGCCTCAGCCAGACACCAACAACAAATGAAGTGTTCTGCACTTGGCAAAGCAGACACACGGCCACATGGCATCAGTCCTCCCTTATGTGTAATAATTTGAGGCCTCAGACCCCATCTGCCTGTCCGTTAGCAACATGCTAAGCACTATAGGTTATTTCATTAGTTACATGGAGAATGTTGGCCCATTGTTACTCCTGAGTGTACTGATCATGGGCCCATTTTTTCTTAGTCATCACAGATAAAATTTAAAAGGGAAATACTTCATAAAGCATATCCTGCTAAACATAAGTGTAAATTGTTTAGAACAGAAATTTTTTAAAACCGTTTTAGTATAAATTTTAGATATATGGCTTTCTTTCTCTCTGGTTATTAACAGAAGCTGAGCATACAGATTGCACTTCCACATCTACTTGCATTGGAAAGGTCCCTGAGTTCACCCTGCAGGTCAAGTACAGTTTGCCAGCTTCTGTCGTTCCTCAGCAGGTGCACCGGATTCTTTTGAAAAAGGGTTAAGTGTGCCAGTGTTATCTGTGAGATCCTTACCAATCCAAAACCAATTTGGAGAATGAAATTCCTGAAAATGTTTGGATGTGGAAAGGTTATTAACAGGAAAGAAAAAATCTTGGGACTTACAGGAGGACTTAGACGTTTACTAGAACTTGGGGGTCACTGTGCCCCAGCGCTCCATGGGAGGTTTTCTAGCATTCATGCATAGTCTCCACAGTGTTCTGTTAGTTTCAGGTGTATGATGTGATGATTCAACGATTCCGTACATTGCTCAGCACTCACCAGGTGTACTCTTTGTCCCCTTTATCTCTTTCACCCATCCCCCCCCCCCACTTCCCCTTTGTTCTCTGTATTTAACGGTCTCTCTCTGTTCATCTTGTTTCTTAAATTCCACATATGTGGGCGCCTGGGTGGCTCAGTGGGTTAAAGCCTCTGCCTTCAGCTCAGGTCATCATCTCAGGTTGGGATTGAGCCCGGCATCCGGCTCTCTGCTCAGCAGGGAGCCTGCTAGCCCCTCTCTCTGCCTGCTGCTCTATTTGTTACCTCTCTCTGTCAAATAAATAAGTAAAATCTTTAAAAAAAAAAAATTCCACATATGAGTGAAATCACAGGGTATTTTTCTCTGACTTATTTCACTTGGCATTATACCCTTTAGGTCCATTCATGTTGCTTCAAATGGCAAGATTTTATTCTTTTTTTGATGGCTGAGCATATATAGCACATATTCTTTATCCATCTGCCACTGGACATGCGTTCCTCCTCCATATCGTGACTACTATAAATAATCCTGCAGTAAACTAAAGAGTGCATATATCTTGTCAAATTAGTGTTTTCATTTTTTGGGGGTAAATACCCAGTGGTGAAATTACTGGATCATATGGTAATTCTATTTTTAATACTTAAAAAAAAAAAAAAAGATTTTATTTATTTATTTGACAGAGATCACAAGCAATCAGAGAGGCTGGCAGAGAGAGGGGGGGAAGCAGGCTCCCTTCTATGCAGAGAGCCTGATGCGGGGCTCAATCCCCGGACCCTGAGATCATGACCTGAGCTGAAGGCAGAGGCTTTAACCCACTGAACCACCCAGGCGCCCCTCTATTTTTCAATATTCTTTAAAGATTTATTTATTTTAGAGTGTGAGCAGGGGGAGGAGCAGAGAGAGAGCAGCAGATTCCCCTCTGAGCATGGAACCAGACTTGGGCTCAATTCCCCCAACCCCGAGATCATGACCTGAGCTGAAATCAAGAGCTGGATACTTAATCAACTGGGCCACCCAGGGACCCCCAACTCTTCTCTAAATGTTTTGTACAATTCACCTATGAAGCCTTCTGGTCCTGGGATCTTTTTGGTTGAGAGTTTGGGGTTTTTTCTTTCTTTCTTTTTTTCTTTTTTTTTTTGAGACAGAGCACCTGCACATGCACAAGTCAGGGAGGGAAGGGAAAAAGAGAATGTGAAGCAGGCTTCATGCTCCGCATGAATCCCCACGAGGGACTGGATCTCAAAACCCTCGAGATCATGACCTGAGCCGAAATCAAGAGTCAGACAGACACTTAACCAACTAGGCCATCCAGGCACCCCTTGCTGAGCGTTTTTTTTGTTTTGTTTTGTTTTATTACTGATTTAGTGTTATTGCTAGTGGCATTATTGATGGTATAGTGGTGAGCAAAACTGCCTTTCAATTTCATTGCTTATGAGTGGTCTGTTAAAATTTTCTATTTCTTCCTGATTCAGTCTTGGAAGGTTAGGTTTCTAGGAACTTATCCATTTCTTCTAGGTTGTCCAGTTTGTTGGCTTTTATAATATTCCCTTAGCCTTTGTTTTTCTGTGTGTCAGTTCTTTCACCTTCATTTTTGATTTGGGTCTTTTTTTTTTTTTTTAAATTTATTTATTTGACAGAGATCACAAGGAGGCAGAGAGGCAGGCAGAGAGAGGGGGAATCAGGCTCCCTGCTGAGCAGAGAGCCGGATGTTGGGCTCGATCCCAGGACCCTGATATCATGACCTGAGTGGGAGGCAGAGGCTTTAACCCACTGAGCCACCCAGGCGCCCCATGGGTCTCCTCTTTTTGATGAGTGGGGCTAATGATACTATCAATTTTCTTGATCTTTTCAAAGAACCAGCTCCTGATTCCATCTGTTCCATTTTTTAAGTCTCTATTTCATTTATTTATGTTCTAATCTTTGCTTCCTCTACTGGCTTTGGGCTTTCTTTTTCTTTGTCCAGCTCCTTTAGATTTAAGGTTAGGTGGTTTTGAGATTTTTCCTGCTTCCTGATGTCAGCCTGTGTTGTTATAAATTCATCTCTTAAAACAGTTTCTGCTGTATCACAAAGATTTTGGACCATTGTATTTTCATTTTCATTAGTCTCCATGTATTTGTTGATTTCCTCTGATTTCTTGGTTGACCCATTCACTGTTTATTAGCACATTATTTAGTCTTCATGTATTTGTGCTCTTTCTAGATTTTTGTGGTTGATTTCTAGTTTCATACCTTCGGGGTTGGAAAAGATGCCTGATATTCAACCTTTTTATTTGTTGAGACTTGTTTCGTGGCATAATACGTGATCTATTCTGGAGAATGTTCCGTGTGCACTTGAATGTGTATTCTGTTTTTGGGTGGAATGTTCTGAATAGATCTATTAGGTCCATCTGACCCAATGTGTCATTCAAAGCCACCATTTCCTTGATTTTCTGTCTGGATGATCTGTTGCATCCATGTATGTAGGATGTTCAATACTATTATTGTATCACAGCCACTTTCTTCCTTTATGTCTGTTAATACTGATTTATATATTTAGGTGCTCCTGTGTTGGGTGCGTAAAGTTTTACAATTGTTATGTCCTCATACTTACTGGATTGTTCTCTTTATCATTTTGCAGTGTTCTTCGTCCATTTTAAAGTCTGTTTGTTCCAATATAAATACTGCTAAACCAGCTTCCTTTTCACTTCCATTTGATGGTAAATGTTTTTCTATCCTTTTACTCTCACTCTCTATGTGACCAGGTCTGAATTAAGTCTCTTGTAGGTAGCATATAGATGGGTCTTGCTTTTTTATACAGTCATCCTCTTTTGATTGGAGCGTTTAGTCCATTTACATTCAAAGTAATTACTGGGGCACCTGGGTGGCTCAGTCAGTCAAGTGTGAGCCTTCAGCTCAGGTTATGATCCCAGGGTCCAGGGATCAAGCCCCATGTCCGGCTCCCTGAGCAGCAGGGAGTCTGCTTCTCCCTCTGCCCCTCAACTACCTGTGCTTGCTCGCTCTCCCTTCTTCTCTCTCATAAATAAAATCTTAAAACAAAACAAACAAGGTAATTATTAGGTATGTACTTATTGCCATTTTGTTACTTTACAGTTGGTTTAGTTCTTCTGTGTTCCTTTTTTCTCTTAATCTCTTCCCTTGTGGTTTGATGGCCTTCTCTAGTGATACGGCTGGATTCCTTTCTCTTTATTTTTACATATCTATTACAGGTTTTTGATTTGTGGTTACCATTAGTTTGATACGTAATACCGTGCACGTAGCAGTCTATATTAAGTTTATGGTCACGTAAGTTTGAAATCATTCTAAAAGCACTAAATCTTTACTCCCTCAACCCTGTGTTTTATGTGTATAATGTAATACTTTACATCTTATTTTGTGAATCACTTGACTAATTTTTATAGATATAATTGATTTTTACTGCTTTTGTGCTTTAATCTCAGTACTGGTTTTGTAAGTGATCTACTACTTTCATGTTTGTATCTTGTGAAATTTTTTTCCTTTCATAATTTTCTTCTGATTATAGTGTTTCTTTTCCACTCAAATAATTTCCTTTAGTGCTCTTATAAGGCTGGTTTAGTGACGATGAACTCCTTTAACTTCTGTTTGGGAAATGCTTTTTCTCTCCTTCTATTCTGAATAACAGCCTTGCTGGGTAGGGTATTCTTGGTTTTGTTGTTGTTGTTTCTTTTCAGCACTTTGAATATATCATGCTACTCCCTTCTGGCCCCTGCAATGCTTCTGCTGAAAAATCAGCTGATATATGCCTTATGGGGTTTTCCTTATATGTTAACTGTTCCCTCTTGCTGCTTTAAAAAGTCTCTCTGTCACTACTTTTTGCCAGTTATTACGTGTCTTGGTGTGGGCCTCCTTGGATTGATTTTGTTGGCTCTCTTTGCCTCCTGGATCTGGATGTCTGTTTCTTTCCCCAGATTAGGGAAGTTTTCAGCTTTTATTTCTTAAAATCAATTTTCTGCCCCCTTTTCTAAACACTCTCCTCCTAGGATCCCTATAACGTGACGTTACTATGCTTGATTATATTGCCGAGTTCCCTTAATCTATTTTTTTTTTGATGGTTCAGCCTGGTTGCTTCCCAGTACCGTCTTGTAGCTTGCTGATCCATTCTCTGCCTCGTCTCATCTACTACTGATTCCTTCTAGTGTATTCTTAATTTCAGTTACTGAGTTAATCTCTGATTGGTTCTTTTTCGTATTTTCTTTCTTTGTTGAAGGTCTGAGATACTCCACTCTTCTTAAATCCAGTATCTTTATGACCAATTATTTTGAATTCTTCATCAGGCATATTGCTTATCTGTTTCATTTAGCTCTTGGGCTGTGATTTTGTCCTGTTCTTTCATTTGGGACATATTCTTCTGTCTCCTTATTTTGTCTAACTCTGCATTTCTACTTAATAGGGAAGTCAGTTATGTCTCCTTATGTAGCCTTATGAAGAAGAGGTTTTGTTGTCCTCTGTTTACCCCACCCAGGAGCTTCAACCGGGTGGGGGGAGGGGTCTTCTGTGCGGACTGCCTGTACCCTGCTCTTGCGGCTGAGCCTCATTTGCCTTCGATCCAGTCGGCGGTTGTGGGCTGGGTTTGATTCCTGTGCTAAGAGTCGGTCTGGGGTGGTCATGGGCGTGCAGCTGGGTGGTGCTGGCAATCAGACAAGATGCCTGCCCTCCACCTGTTTGTAAGGGCTACTGTCACATTCAGCTGCAGGGGGTTGCCCCTGTGTTGTCCTGAGAAGCTTTTCTTGGTGGGGAGGGCTGGCAGTCCGGCTGGATGGCTGCTAGCGCTACAGACGCACCAGTCTGGAGGGCACTCACCCTGCACCACTGGTTAGAAGGTTTGGCTGCTGGGACCGAGAGTACTGGGGCGTGTGGTTATCTTCCCCTCTCTGCAGGGCGAGAGTCACTTTGAAGAGGCAACAGTCCCTGCTGGGGCCGCTTCTAGGATGAGATGTGGTGGGATTTGCTTTGGAGGGAGTTGTGCCAACTGAGGTGGTCTGGATGGGGCAAGTCCCCAGGAGAACACGGGCAGGGCGCTTGGTGTAAGCAAGGTAGTTGGAGAATGTTCACCCTGTTTCCTGCAGGTGGTCCGGGTGTGGATGGAGGTAGTGGCACCAGCCGGCCCTTTTGTTCCTGGAGAAGTCTCCTAAAGATCCCTGTCTCTCCAGCACCCATCTGAGATGAGTAAATAAGTCTCTTGCATGCACAGCGTGGGTACTTTTCAAACTGCCGCTTCTGAGCTTACCTCGGCAGGCTTGTTTGTTATGCTGGCTCTGTAAGGGCGAGGACTATTTCCTGTCCCCCTCAGCTCTCCTGAGCTGAGCCAGATTTTGAAAGTACCTGCAGTTCAGCCCAGCTGGTTATTAAAAACCCACAGACTTGGAACCCACTGGTTTTCACGTTATTTTAAATCGCTGGTCCCCCATGTCTAGGGTGCCAGGTCTGTTCTCTGTTCTCCGGTGCTTGGGGTGTCCCTCCTATTTGTGGTTAGTCTTGTCAGGCGTTTAGTTCCTGGCCATGTCTCCACCCCTCCTACCTTTTTGCTATGTCCTTCTCTCAACAGTGAACTGGAAAGTCTGTCTTGCCCATCTTTGTGGTGTTTTCTGGGCTGGATGCACAACAAGGCTGTTACCTGGTTGTGTATATGGGACAAGGGGAGTGTAGGATCCTCCTACTCTGCCCTCTTCCCAGAAGTCCTGCAGGTGGATTTTCAGTCCCATCTTAACTGATGCTGCTGTAACACTAGGG
Organism: Procyon lotor; assembly: GCA_028646535.1. Lineage (NCBI taxonomy): Eukaryota > Metazoa > Chordata > Mammalia > Carnivora > Procyonidae > Procyon > Procyon lotor. Next base: position 13,622,903 of record CM053608.1, read on the forward strand.
CTTCAGGAGAACCACTATCTTCCTAAATTGATAAGACACTTTGGCAGAGTTCAAGGATCAAGTTGAGGTCCCCAAAATGCTCATCAGAATTGGGATTAGGGTGAGGTGAGCAAAGCGCTTGGGGCACCGGTGGGGGTGGCTGCTGTCAGGGACAAGGCAGCTGCAGGCGCGTACCAGAGAGTGAGTGTCTCCCTAAAGTCTGCACCCTGCCCGCTCGCTCCCCCTCTCAGCCTGATTGTAGAACCCATGATGGCTCTCAGACTATTTAAATTCTGACCTAGTGTAAGAGACACATTCTGCATTCAGCCTGTACACACACATGTGCACAGAGACATCCACACTGGAGAAAGATTACAAGTCTAACATCAGTCTTACCTTTGGAACGCACCCTGGTATTTTCTATTCTATTTTATAAAACTGCTGTTCATGACCCTCTCAAATGATTTTTATAATCCACTAATCAATTGCAAACTGTAGTTTAAGAAGCTTTGCTTCAATTGGTGCTCAATATTTTAACCCATGGGCTACTTGAAAGGATTCCAATGACAGCTAAAAACTACCAGCCCTGAGCATTTTTCACGATGGTCTTCACGTGGTTGACAGAACTGCAGGGGACCCTTTACCACTGATCTTGCTCTCACAGGGCTCCGGGAGGCACAAGCGGAAGCCGCCCATGGTAAAGCAGGGCACCCTGGGTCCCATTCCACAGAAGCCGCTCGTTTGAGACACAGAAGGTTCCTGAAATTCCCTATCAACTGCCTCCCCATTGGGACAGGGAGGAAACAAGTACAACGCATGGCCGTCAGCTCACCCTACGCCTCAGTAATTGCTCTGCACTCAGGCCACACGGCCACCGAGGCGTTTACGACACTGCTGCTGCTGTGACCCTGATGGATGGTCTAGCTGGTAAATTGTTTTCCTTAAGGACCTAATGGCTCCCAGCACTCAAATGCTGGTTTTTACTGTGAAGAGAAGAGGACATAGGAGACACACAATTTAGGTTTTACAGCTGCAGGTATTTTGGATGCAATTTGTTTTCCTCCCACGGCAGTCAGGAGGAGCAGAGCAGGGACTGACTACAGACGAGGAGGGAGGAGAGGTCAGAAAGGAAGACATTACTGCCGAGTTCATGATGGTACCAGAATCCTCCTTTCTCAGGAAATCATACTTTTCAAATCAGGTATTTTCAAAGCAAGAGTATCCTTTTTAATGAGGGTTCATTTATAAAAAGATCAAAGCTGACGTGTAGAGGTGGCTCAAGGCAAAGCCCAGGTGCCCCTCCACCGCTCCGTCCCCCCGACTGCCCTCCCTCCCAGCACGAAGCCCCAGGGGCCTGCGGCACACTGGACGCCACAGACCCGGGGCTTACAGGCTGCCTCACAAGCCCTGTCACGTTCACCTCTGCAGTCAATAGTCAATGAAAATACTTTCCTAGTGAGAACTAGAATGGCTTGGTTTAAGATCTGAACAAGGAGAGGGGGGCAGCCTTACTGACTATGGTCTTAACTGTCAAGTGGACCAGGCAGAAAAGATGGGAAAAAAAAGTCACACCTATTTGGAAAACATCTTGTTTTTCAAGTGTTTTTTGGAGTGAGTTGTGGATTTCTGGCCGGTGTCTACCTTGCTTGCATACTGTCATGCTGCTTTTCGAAGTGAAATTTATGGCTGATCCTGTGGTTCCAAAATCTGTCTACTGAACATCTTCTGTGTGTGTCTGACTGTGAGGGACAGATTATAAGTGAACCACGGGCTCAAACTTTGTCATTTGCGTGAGTCCAGCTTTTCATACCCCAACTAAGGCCCAGAACACCCTCTCTTCCAGTGAGGAGAGCAAGGGTGGGCCTGGCCTGCTGACTGAAGTCTGGGGACACAGCACTGAGCCCCAGTCACGCTCTCCAAGGGAGAAGGAAGTACCATATCAGGTGTCTATTTTGAGATTATTATTATTTTTTTTTAAAAACAAAAATGTAGTATTTTAAGATTTAATTATCTAGCCTGTATTTACTCAGAGATGTAGCTTCCACAGAAAGGAAGCAAGGAATGTTTGGATAAAGTCAGACTTTTCACTTTCTTTCAGAATGAATTTAGATGTTTTTGCAGTGTCATCTCTGATGTACCACTGCCAGCATCTATCTGCTCGTCAGAGGAGCGCCTGCAGCCATGATCCACGAGAGAACAAGTCAGCCTGCTTCCCGGGCAGCGTCCCAACACCAAGGGCCGCCACGCTCGGGCTGACTGCCCAGTTTGCAGTCTGTGTTTAATAAATGCCACGTATTAATATATCATTACTTTAAGAAACTCATTTATGATTTCAGTGGTGGGGGGCTGAGAGGCAGGAAATCATTTGACCGAGTCTCAGGCTTGTAAATGCTCTATTCAGGGTTCAAACCCCCCAGAACCGGGACTTCTGGTTCTAGACCCCATGGCTCTTTTCATGATCTGCCCTGGGGCTCAGGCTCTACGAGCCTCAGGGCAACAGGAAGTTGAGGGGCCTTTCTCTGAGGCACAGGTGTCTTCAACTCTCTTGTGTGTGTGAACTGGGATGGAAGATTGAGAAGACCACTACACTTGTTTCTCAAAAACATCCATTGCCTAGTTTCTTGAGAGATGTTCAGTCTTCTTAAGAATCTTAATTCAGCACCAGTAATCCTGGAAAAATTCTTCTCCCTATTGCCAGTATCCCCAAAAGCATGGCTCGGCCAGAGAAAGAAAATCATAAATGACCCAAGTGGCTTGTGTATTAAGGCGCATTCATAATTATCTGTGGGGACGTTACCGTGTTCCAGGTTCTCACTGCTTTCGTAGCATCCCGAGTCTCGCGGAGAGCATCCACTCAGGCCCTGGCTGTCCACCAGCAGCTTCTCCTGGGATCCTGACTGGTCGCTGTTACCTAGAGAAGGTAAGCACACAGCAGGGAATCATAAGGAGAGGGAAAAGTGGAGGTTTTCCTCATTTTATCCTGCTATCCCCATATGTTTTTAAGCCTTGAACTTCTGGGACAGAGCTGTTTTAAAATAAATGAAATAAAAATGAACAGAGGAGCTCAGAACATATTTTGTATGAAGTATATCATGATAATAAATTCAGGGGGAGAATATATAATCACAGTTTGTTACCAGAGGATGACTGGCTTCAGGCCAGTCAGGAAGAGGGAGAATTCAGAGCACTGTGTGGGCAGTCAGGGAAGCTTTCTGAGAGATGGTACCATGGACTGGGAGCCAGGAGTGAAGATGCCCCTTTCACGAGGTTACTTTAAGATTTGTCTTCCAAGTTATTTGTCACCAGCTTTTGCAGTTTGGAAGCCAATGTGAAAGTAAGTGGTAAATAAAATACTGAATTTTATTATAATTTGGGAGCATTCTTAGGTCTTGGTGATAAGCGCTGGCTCTTGATTTCTCTCAACAGAAGATTGGCAGATGGGAACATGAACCCCTAATCTGATGGGAGCACATGTTAAATCCTTCTGTTTTTATTGTTTCTGATGTGTTTGGAGGTTTTCTTTCCTTTCTGCCCTTTCTCTGGGGTCAGCATTTCTGTTCCCTGTACACAAAGGTAAGCCAGGGAAAGTTCAGGAAGCCCCCTAACTTGGACACTGAGTCATGAATACTCTTCAGGTGCGTGACTGAAAGAACCCTTAAAGAGAAGTACCCGGTGTTTCTGTCCAGGGAATGTGCCTAAAATCAATCACATGGGAAACAAGGGGGGGGGGCCCTTCATCATGAGGTGACATCACCTGCCCGTTCTATACAGAGGGCACGCAAGGCCTTACAGGGAGTGAGGTTACAGGAAGAACATCTTTGTATTATTATGCAGAGAAAGTACTTGGTCACACAAAACAGAAACCAAGAAAACGTTTTCTGCATAAATGCCTTAAATTTATTTTCCTTTCTCTTCACTGCCCTTCCCCCCAACCACATACATTAAAAAAAAAACCAAAACAAAACCAAACCCAGAAATCTGATCCCGTTTCTCAGGTCATTATAAAATGAAGTGAAGGAGGGCAGATGACTGCCGTGCCGCAGTGCGCCAGCTGTCCCTCCTGCCCACTCTCCACTCCCTGTTTGCATTTCTCACATGGAAAGTGTTTTCTGACACTGGGCATGGCAGAGTAAGCCCGTGAAGTAGAATCTCAAGAAGTGTTATTTTTTAAATGACTCATGAAAAATTAGTGGGAAGCACAAGGAAGCACAAAACCTTCACCCTCCCCCCACATAAAGTAGAACCTTCTAGAGTGATGTCCTCATTATGTGGAAGAGTCTGTGGATTTGAAATGGCCTCGATCCTCGTCTAGTATGTTATTTAGGAAAATGATACGTGTAAAATGAGGGCTTTCAGCTATCAGTTACAACCCAGGAAGAGGAATCAATGTAGTTTGTCTTTGGCGAGACAGTTTACTGTACCGCTGCAGCCAAAACAGACTCCAAAGTGCTGACCGGTGGGAATAAAAGAGAACACTTGTCCCCGTCACAGTATGAAAATCCGACTGTGTCTGCATCCTCAGGGCTGCCAGCCTCACCAGATGCAGCCGGGGTACCTGAAGTCACAGGGAGTGAAGGGATCCCTCACAGTGCCTGAAAACCAGTTCAGAGCATATGGTCTGGATACAGTTGAGGGGTTGTGGTCACTTCCTGAAAGATTTATTCAGCCACTTAGCAGGACTCCAACTATCAAGGTTAGGAAAAGTCTCTTCCACTAAAAGCCAGTATTTACCAAGTAACTTGCCCTCCTTCGTTAGGGAGAGCTCTCAGATGGACGGCAGATTCAAGGCCGTATCCTCTCCCCTACTTACTAGCATGAATGCCAAGGTAGAGAAGAAAGGAGGTGAGCTAGGACCATGAAAATGTTCATAGGCAAAGAACCTCAGAGGACTGGGTTTGGGGGGCTGAAACCCTATGTGGGCATGACCTGAACGGACTTTGGGTTAAAGCCCTCCCCCATCCCACAGGAAGGAAAAATAACCTTGGGACGGAAGAGGGAATGGGATTCTTGAATAGCAGGCCTTTCAATGAGCTTGTTAACAGTTCCTCGTATTCTTTAAAAAAGAACTGAAGCAAATATGCCAAAATGTTAGCTTTAATTGGATTTAAGAAGTAGATATGTGGATTTGTTTTTTCTCTGTAGTTTTCTGTATACTGGAAATAATTGCTGATTAAAATTATCTAAGAAGAGGGGCACCTGGGTGGCTGTCAGTTAAGTGACTGCATTTGGCTGTCATGATCCCAGGGTCCTGGGATTGAGCCCCACATGGGGCTCCCTGCTCAGTGGAGAGCCTGCTTCTCCCTTTCCCTCTGCCTGCCGCTCTGCCTAGTTGTGTAGTCTCTCTCTCTCTGTCAAATAAAATATTTTTTTAAAAATTATCTAATAAGAGTTTTTATTTGGCAGGCCTACGACAGTGATTTTGGTATCCGTGCAAGGAAATGCTATCAGACAGTCTTTTCCAAATGGAACCCTGTACGAAGGCCTGCATTCCCCATGCACAGATGTCCATTGACAGTGAATGGGTAGGTCTGCCTGCCAGGCGATGCTGGAGATGTGCCTCTTGCTCTTGTGAGTAGCTGAGCCAGAAAAGCTGCAAGGTCTCAGTAGACCTCTAGATCGATCTAAGGCATAGAAATTTGACAAAAATCTGTGGTATTCCTTTAGGTTGTTAGTTACTTCTTAAACACAATTTAACTGCACTGAATGTTAAGTCTTATAATCCTAGGATAGATCTGGACCCAGACCATTGGCACTCATCAGCACCCCGGAGCCCCTGAAGCCTTTGAGAACCAGGAACAGGAAGGGCTACTTTGTGCATTAAGGAGAGTCTAAGCAATGGCACAGCACAGCTCTGAAATGGTATTTATAAAGAAGCAAAGAGCCCTCCTTAGACTTCTGAGTATGCATCACGATAGGCAGATTCCCTCCTATAAATACCCTCTGGTGCCAACTTCAGGATGTGCTCCCGGGAGGGGCAATGAATCTGAGCCATTGTGGCAGGAAAGAGACTAAGCCCAGATCCATCCTGTCTTATCCTCAGGGTGTAGCTTCGCTCCTCGTGTGCTCTGAATGCTACAGGAAGTATAGCACGCAGGGTTTATAAACCAGCTGTTTTCTGTGGCTGAGGAAGAGCAAATGAGCTATTTTATAGAGCAGATGTGGTCCAGGAGAGTAGATGATTTAACATTAACTGATATTAATACAGCTGGCTGGCCACATGGGGCCAGGAGGCACCCTGTCCACGACCTGGCCATATGCCCTCGCCCCGAGAGACGCGGTTATAAGGTAGGATTAACTATGAAGCACGGTTCTCTTCAGATCTCTTCCTGAGTATGTTTATCTAGGGTTCAGACATCTATCTGATGGTGTGTGGTCCTCTGTGTTTATCAGTTAATTCGGGGGGGGGGGACCGATTAAGCAGAAGTGAATTTAACGGTACTCACTCACTCCCATGCCTCCTGGGCCTGATACATCCAGTCATGTAGACTTTTTTCCCACCATTAACCATGGTTTTGGTTTGTCTTTTAGCAATAGAAATGCTATTAGCTGGTGAAGCAGAACACTTGAAAGAAAATGCATTTGAATTCAATAACTAGAAAGGATACTCCCCTCTTGAGTAATTCCAAGGGTATTTCTGATGTCAGATTGGAGAATAAAGAGCAAGATCATACTAGGTTAATGGAGCAGAGGATACGGTGTATCCAAACAGGCTTCATAAAAGCTGGGCGCTCACTGAACTCTGCTCCATGGACTGTAAAAACGAGCTCTCACCTCAGTGGAGAACGTGCACCCGTGGGATTCTCTGCTCTCCGTGTTCCCCTCAGGTAGTTCCTGCTGCTTCGGGGGACGCGGACGAATGTCATGTATTCATTAGGCCTCCCCTTCGATGAGGGAACAACTCGGGAGTGCTCTAGGAAGGGACCTGCCCTTGGCTGGCCCCACGCTCCCAGTGTGTCCGCTCCCTTGGTGCCCGTCAGCCTGACGACCTGCGGCGGAGCCCACGGGTTGGAGGCGGCCCCTACCGTGTGAGGACGGCGAAGGGAGCAGTGTGTCGTCGCCCACCCCCCCGCCCTCCCCTCAGAAACATGCCAGGGAAGGCACCGGCAGGAAGGTCATCTTTTGCTCTCTGTCAGCCAAAACGGCTGTGTGGGGGACTCATGCCTTTGAGCCGTCCGACTGCAAGATGGACCCTGGCCTGGGATGGAGCAGGATTGACCAACAGACTCCAGGAACCCCAGCGTGTGGCTGAGCTGAGGGAGCCTCGGTGCTGGGAGGCACTTACTGTCGTATTCCTGCAGCAGCTCCACTGCTGTCAAGAGAACAGCCCTGTGCTCTGGGTCCCTAATGTTTAACTCATCCAGGTCCTCCTCCTCCAGGAGCTTAAACGTGTCCAGGTCTTCGTATCCATTGAACAGGAAAGTGGGCATGTGCTCCTGTGGGAAGGAGCGGAAGACACGTGGAGTTAGCGAGCTCTGCTCTGGGGTACTTGGCTGACCTCAAAGCCTGGAACCCTTTCTGCAGTCACTTCCGTGCTACCTAGAAGATTGGTGACTCCCGTTTATCATCGTTCTGTACGTCCCAGTCGCCGGCTCAGCAGGCCGGCGGGGCATCTCGCTAATCATGGGCTAGGAAGGTGTACCTTACAGGCTGAGACGGACTCCACTGGCTTGCATTTTAATTGGGCCTCTGCCCTGACTGATGCCTTCAATGCCTGCCATACAGCGAACCATGGGGGGTACTTTCCCTTCATTTACAGAGCTACCAAAATCCAACTCAAAGCCCTGTGACTTCCTCAGGAGCAAGGGGATTTGCAAAGAGGACATAGGATCGCCTGCTGGGGCCCCGATGCACCAGACCCTGGGGATTAAGGGGGGATGTGCAGAGGGCCAGGGCTTTGTGCTCACAGCTCTTTGAAAGCTATTCTTGGGGTAGAAGCACTTTCTGACCCGGAACTTGGGCAGGCCCCCCAGCAGAGGTCAACAGCAGCATTAGCATATGGGTGCCTATTTTTGTCAAGTAACGGATACTCGTCCTAGTAACGGGCCGCCCTGCTGGGTGACACTGATCACTCCCTCTCCTTCCTGGAAAGTGCCCTTGCTTAATTTAGGAAAGGGAGAAGGCAACGGGGTGCCACGTGTGACTGGAAGGGGAAGAAACTGACTTTTAGGTTGATCCGATCAAGGAGATCTTCCACGGATTTGGGCTGAGGTGGTCTTCCTTTTCTCCTCCTCCTTGTGGGACGCTTGGGCTTCTCTTCTTCCTCATTTAGCACATCTACGTAGATGAACTTGAACGTGCCGACCTTGTTGTTCAGCAGACCCATCCAGGTGCCCATGGGTGGCTTGCTGATTATATCAATGATGTCTCCTTTCTGTGGCCCAGGGAACAGAGAGATCTTTCCATTAGCTGCATCTCTAGGCATGAACTGTGCACCAATTAGATGTGTTCATCATGTAGAGAGGAAACTACCGAAGGCCAAAATTGGGGTTCCACAAATCACTACATGTAATTGGGAGCCCGGCAGGGAGCCAGATTCCATGCAGGCCTGAGGTCTCCTGCCCTCCACCCTCTGCATCTGTCTGGTGCTGATCGCTAGGTGGGCACCTGGCCGTCATCCACAGGTCCCACTTCTAGGGAAAGACTTCCCGCCGAGCAAATGCCAGCACACTCCTGTTCTGGAACTGCTTCATACATTGGGTGCAGCTTCGTCAGCCCTGTTAAACATCACTGGCCAGCCTCACAGAGAAGACAGTAATGTTTCTTCAGCCGGACAGACTGGAGGGGGGGAGGGCAACAGGAATTCTACAAGGAAGCTGAGGTCACAGGTAAGGGCTGGGGATGTGGTGGGGGTGACAGAGGAGTGACACAAAGCCCACCTCTGTCCCAAGTGCTAGCTGGGTCTCTGGCTTGTTTTTCTGTACATAGGAGACCAGTTTATCACCGTGGCCAAGATACTGGCCAGTAGGCACCACAGGAGCCCAGCATTCAACAGCCAGGAAGACAGACCACCTCTTACACGGAGAGCCGCTCCGAGGCCAGGCCGAGACCTACCTTGAGCTTGAGCGAGTCTGTGTCGTAGGGACTAGGTGTGAAGTCGGTGTGCACCCTGGCGCGCCCACAGAAGGGGCCCCGGTACGGGGGCTCCTCGTCATCACCATCTTCCGACTTGACACTCTCCCTGTTGCTGGTGGAGGAATCAGTGGTACTTACTGTCTGACCACCTGCGCAGGAAAAACAGGAAGAAAAAGGGTCACTACAGACCTCCTGCACAGCAAAGCTGAGGCACGAAACTCAGGGCCAGCAGCTAAGTCACAAACCACACGCGTACATCAGGACCCCAGCAGGGCCGGGGTAGGAGGCCAGGGGATCCGAGTTTGTGGGTTGTTATCCCTAATCAGCCACCTAAGTAGACCGAGAATCCAGCAAGTTCTCTTGCTAAGCCAGACTCCCTGATGGAGGACACCACAAAATTCCACAGGTCTAACCTCTCCGGCTTACTGTTTTTACTCCATGTTACAGATGAAGAAACTCAGAGAAGTCAAGGAACTCGCCCCGGACCAGCTGCTTTGAAATGCTCTCTTCCCACCACCCCCATTCCCTCAGCCGACACCCCCATGAGTCCTGGAGCGAAGAGCACTTGTTACTTGCTACATTTATAATTCTCCCCCCTCCCCACTCTGTTGGTCATTTCATGAGCCTTTCCCCTGAACTTGTTCCTCTCTCTTCTCCAGATCCTTCCTCTGAGGCGCTTTCTCTATTTTCTCCAAAATTCATCACCCCCTCTCTTGTGCCCCTGCTGCATACCTCTGCTCCTGAACAAACACGACCCTCCGCCCACCTATTTTGCAGGCCTGCCTCTAATAGCACCCTGAGGGTGGGAACTTGGTCTGACTCCTCCTTAAATCACCTGACTCTGACACTCGGTAAAAGGCTGATTTTGACTCCAGCTGCGAGTGCGTATAATGGCAAAGCAGACGTACTCATCGAGCTCTGCCCACTCAGAGAACTGCGCAGACTCTCGACGGAACCTCCGGCTTTGAGCTTGGGCTTGTCCATGTGTTCACTGTCCGGCTGTGAAGGCGGAGGGGAGCCAGGCATGCCGTCGAGGCCCGAGTCCTGGAATGGGTTTCAACAAAATTAAGTTGCGTCAGGGTGGATGGACGTCGTCTTACAATGTGAGGCCATGGAGCCCTCCACTAAATCAGTCACAGCCATTTTTTACCCATATTTGATTCCATACCCAATATTCTCCTTTTTAATCTATACCCTTGCTTCAGTTTAGAGTTGTGGCTCATATCACTCATTTTTTATGCTCAGATACTCTTGAAATCCCTGAGAAAAATCTCCCTCTGAGAACATTTCATTAAAGGCTTAGAGACTTCTGGCATCGTCTCAAGGCCAGTGGTGAAGCTGGAGTTCGAATGCAGATCACGCACAGTCTACCCGTGATGTAGGGTCTGGAGGTGCTACCAGAAAATACTCTATCAGAAATGCCTATTCCTAAAAAGGGAAGAAAGAAAAAGGCCACATTTCTTCTGTTTACACAAATTCTTGAAATTAGCTAATGAAGTGCCAATTGAGAATACAGACAGAGCAAAAATATTTTTGGTAATAAAATTTCTGTGTCATTATTTGGTTTTTGCTACTTTTACTTCCTTTGTGTGTTGTTAGTACAAAGCTGTGAGGTCCCCTTCAGGTCAGGATGTTGACAGCCGTGACTCAGCAGTACTTTTCACATTTCGGGGGGCTATGTAGCATTGGCCTGGCAGCTGGTCACTTGCGCATACAAGGACAGCACGCTCGTGTGCTTGATGGTGCTACAGGGACAGACCATAGCATGCTTCAGAAAGTTTGCGGGCTGCTTGGTTTACTTGCCAAAGCAGACCACTTTCTGGCATATTCCACAGCCATGTGAGCACAAAACCATCTCAACAAAACCTGTTATTTACACAGTGCCGAATCATCATAGGGGTTGAACGCGATTCTGCGGGTCCTGCAAACATTTAAGGACAACAGTAATGGCAGCCTCTGATCCACAACCCTTTTTTTTTCTCTTAAAGTAAGCGCTAAGCCCAGCACGGGGCCTGAACTCATGACCCTGAGATCAGGATTCCCATGGTCCACAGACGGAGCCAGCCAGGCACTCCCAGAACACATTTGTACTTTACATTTAAGGACAGGGAGCAAGTGACTTCACAAACAACTACAAACAAGATGCTGTCGCTGAGAAGTCCCTGAAACTGCAAAGTATGAATTCCTGCACATTCTCATTCCTCTTTCTGAATCATCAAAGAAGTCCTGTGTCCAGTTATCTTTTTTTAACGCTTCTGAAAATACACGTTTTGAAAAACAGCAATATGAAATAGGCATCTTGATAATGTACGTTCTCAAATGCTTTCATTGACATATTCATCACGTATTTACTGATCAGCTACAAGAACAAGTACTGTTCCAGGGGCCGGGCATATAGTAGGAACAGAGCAAAGATCTTTTACCATAATGGGTGATGTTTCTACTAAAATGCTAAACAAAAACAAAACCTTGCAACATTAGTTTTCTCTCTCCAAAAAGGGTTAGACTGATCATTTATTCCTTTTCTCCCCCCAATTATGTGAAATGATTGCTTTAAAAAAGAGAACTAAGCCTACAAGCCTGCTACAGAGTAGTAAAATTACAAAACCCAGCCCAAAATGACATTAAAGTTCTTTGCTCCTGATCTGTAAAGCAGAAACTCACCAAGAATGGAAGTGTACAAGAGCTTTTAGAGGGTGTTTCAATTCACTGGAGAAGCAAACTAAATGAAGCGCTCGAGTTTCGTGGTGCTTCTGTGACTGGCGGGCCGTCTGCCTCAGAGCGTGCACTGTTTGCCGGGCATTGCCACCGCTCCCAAGCCCACAGGGCCAAAAAGGGAAAATAATCATGGAACGAAGACATACAGGAGGCAGCCCAGACGTCCCCCTGGAGGTCTAACAAGCCGGAATTTCTCTGCCTGAGCACTGTCAGCATGCTGGATGGATCACTATTGCGGGGAGCTGGTGTAAAATGTTTACCCACGTTCCCATCTCTCCGATGCCAGTGGCAGCCCCAGCGCCCCACCCCCACCTGGTTGTGACTATCAAAAACAGCCCCAGTTGTTCTGGGATTGGAGGGGGAACCCCTCCCCCCATGAGAATCACTGTAATAGGCTGAAAACACCATGTGGGCTTCGTCTGAATCCCAGTGCAGGCCACTGGCTGGCTGCTGGTGGTCAGTGATCGCGCAGGGAGATGCCTGGATGTTAGCTCCCTATGTCCACCAGAGGGCAGCAGCTGAGCAAACATGTCTACTTTCCATGTCTGCGAGATCAAGCAGCACTACCTACCTATTTCAAATAGACAAACATCTCACACGCAGATACTTCAACAGCCTACAAAATGAATGCTATAAAGGTGCAAATGGTCAAAATTACCCCAAGGCCTAGCTCTCCAAATAAATGCCTTTATTCCCTCCACCCACACAGGAACTCGTCATGTTTCTCCCGATGAAATCAGACAGCCTGAGGGGGTCTGTGCCGTGCTATCTTACTGGCCACACAGAGGTCCAGTTAGTGACAAGACTCCTGCAGAAACCACCACTGTGTGCAGCCCCGCAGCCAAAAGACTTGTTGAGTCGACCCACTAGGGGCTTTTACAGCAACTTCCGCTACATCTTTTTAAAAGCTCTGCTAAGGAAACTTGGAATCAAAGCTTAATTCCAAAGTTAAGGAAAATCAGAGTTAAAGCAATCAAAGTTAAGCTTTGATTCAGGTAACACCCATTTTGTAGCAATGAATATTTCTGCAAAGAAATCCTTCGTTTGCATCAAATGTTAAGTGCTTATGGTGCTAAGAATAATCATTTCTTTACATGTCTTTTTCTTGTATGTCCATAGAAGACAGGCCGGGATCGTGGATTCCCAGCACTGAGCATGGGCCACTCTAAGTGCTTGGTAAACATTTACTGAATCTTTGAATGAATTATGGAATAAATGTCTATCAGACTTCTGTGTCCATAACTAAGCATGGTCCCAGAGCCTGGCTAATACCAGTGCATTGTATTTAGCACCGTATTGGATCGCAGACTGATCGTCCTTGGCTTGGCTCTTGGCTCAGGAGTTACAAACCTGCTCAGAGACGGAGCTGCTGTATTTCTTAGACATCCTCTTCCTCATGGTCTCTTTCACTGATTTCACCTTTTTCCCAAGAGAGATGCGGGAGGCAGTGGGTGATTTGATAACTTCTTTGTACACAAAATCTCCTTCTTTACTCTGCAAAGCAAAGTGCTGTAAGTTCCTTTAACCACAGACAAATGAAGCCCAGAAACAGGTTTTATTATTCAAACCATTAATGTTCTACCTCTCAGAAAAGTATTGGCATTCCCCAGGATCTTGAAATTCTTTTCTATGTTAACTCAGTGCTATATGTTCAATTGAAAATTAAAAGCTACTCACTGAGGGGCTTTTGCCTGTTTGTTTAAAGTGGAATGTGGGTCACTTATTTTTTTTTTTTAACCTTAGTTAAAAAAAATTCTCCAATTATACTTTTCCTCATCATTTTAGATACCCAAGAGGACTGCATTTCACTGAGAAAGAGTGATTATGTTCACATAATCCCGGCAGTGGGGAAGAAGAGGAGGATACTACAGAATCACCCCAGGAAAGTGGTGAGAACAAAATGGCAAGTCTCAGTCACCAGAAGTGCAATGTCTGATCAGACTTAATCACTCTAGAGCTCTGTGTGGTCAAGTGCAAAGAGTATATACATTTCCTTCTCTGAACAAGTTAGACTTGTGGTCACCTCTCATTCTGTTTTGGCATTGAAAAAAAAAAAAAACTTTCCTCTAAGGAAGGAAAAAGAAATTACACTTCCTCTCTCATTTTTTTTTAGGATTGACTACATAAAATTACTGGTTTATGAATCAGTAAAATTTGATATCCAAATAAAATATTGTTATTCTTCCAGGATATTCCCAAAACACTTCAAAAATCACAGATGGGTATTTTAGCTGACACATGATATATACATAAACACAAAGCACGGAATTTTAATTTCATAGTTTCTGACAAAATGTGTAAGGGGAAAACAAAACGGTAGGTAAAATTCACCTATATGCTTGGAGACTCAAAAAGGAAACCTCAAGGAACAGACTACTGTAGTACACCACAGGGGTGGCCTGGGCGCACAGTGACCCAGGAGCAGGTCTGAGGCCATTAGAGCCTTGGCTCTGAAGAGTCTGGTCTGCTCTGGACCCAAGGAGACTGGGTGCATTCCAGGACACCCCACATCAGAAAGACCTAGACTCCTACTGGGCGGTGCACTTGGCCTGAAATGCTGGCAGACTCTTGCCCCATCACAGACTCCCTCCCGGCACCTGTACGTACCGGTCGTGTGCACTTGTGACTAGTGTGAACAAAGGGCACGGGGACTCAAATGGGTAGGACCGCAGAAGCCAAACTCAAAATTGGATTTGCGACTTGAAGAGAACCGGGAGCGAAGGCATTCCAGGCATGGAGGCAGGTGCTGGCCGTTCCCCATGCAACAGCAGAGCATTGCTAAGATGGGCACAACAAAGCTGCTTTCCAAATGCCATGCAGGATCACTGATGTGACCACTGTCATTTCTCAGAGCTGTGTCAGCCACATGGCTTGAATCTGAACCTTCTCTGTGTTTGCTGACACTACTCACCATTGGGTCAGAACTGTTGCCAATGTGTAGAGAACGGTTCGTCAGGTCAAATCCTCCAAAACTGCAGGTTCTCTGTGGAAAGGAGCACGTAGGGCAGGAATAATCCAGTTACATTTACGTCAGCTGACAGTGCACCAACCCAACCCATTTCCCATTTGCAGGACAATCACTGAATCACAAATATGTTACAGGATGAAAGTAGGAAACAAGAAAATGATGAGGAAAAAAAAATACATGATTCATGTTTTAAAGCAATTTCCCTCGCTTTGTCTTTCCAGAGGCCACTGGAACCGGGCCTACCCCAGAGGTCTAGAATCCCCTTAACATGCAAAAACCAACTGGCTAAAAAAATACAACACAAAGCACCCACGTGTTAGGTGCTCTAAGATTCCTGGTTGCTTAGCAACAGAACACTCCTAGTCCCCCAGTATCGGCTGCACACAGTAGTGATACTAGGGAATATGTATTCGGGGACCCATGTGCTCCGAGTGGTCTTGGAAACTCAGGCCTGGAATCCTCTATAGCTCAGCCACTGACAGCAGGCTCTTCTAACAGACTGTTGATTCGTTTGGTTTTAAGTCACTGAGAAGGGGGAAAAAAGGTTATGTTTATAGTAGTCTAATCAGGCCAAGAGGATTACTCACTCACTGCTTCCTTGACCTAGCCAAAAATGCTGCTAACTTTCCCATCTAACTGCCCGACTTAACTAATTATGACCCTTTCACTCAGAGGGTAGGAAGACACCACATTTGTCCAGAAAGAAAAGGTTGATTCAGTGATTGTCGTTGACGACACCCTTTAATTCCAATAGGAAGAACACCATGTTATAAAGAATGTCCTCTTGTCCTCTAGTTGGTTTTAATCTTTATGGAATTGCTTATATTTCAGCAACTTTATATTTCAGAACTTGCTTTGAATTCTGTTGTTCTTCCAGCGAAAGCTATTCGATGGCCACTCCCTCCCCCACCCAAAAAAAGTCTGTAAGACAGACTCAAAGCACATTCATTTTTGTTACAACTGATTTACTTTTTAAGCAAATGGTAATAAAAGCTGAATAGCAGCTTTGGGTGCCAATATTTTATATTACTTGTTTCTGAAAGAAATCTAGTTAACAGCTGTTCGATGGAAGAAATGAACAGAAAAGCACAATGTAGACTATAAACATTGCCTCTTTAGAATAAATACACTTGAGATATATAGTAACTGAGTTGAGAAAGCAGAAAGATCCAGGAAGGAAAATGCCACGGTTTCTGGAATCTCGCCGATGGCCCTGGTCCTGCCACTCACTTGCTGCGTGACAGGTAAAGTACTTCGATTAGACTCTCAGAACTCTGCTTCGCCCTTGAGGAGCAGACCTGCCGTGTGAAGGCGGGGCTTCCACTTCCATCCTGGCTACTGAGGATTCAGGAGCTTGTCCCGACATTTCGCATACTCGGGTTTAGGCTCAGTCACTGTTCTAAGTATGCAAACCAAGGACTGAAGCTCAGTTCTGGGCCTCACATTCTAGGAGCTGCCACTCCAGGAATGGGCCAGGAAGGGAGAGCTGGCAGGCTGGCAGAGTCGGGGGCCAGGAGACACAGAAGGTGGCAGGGGACAGACACTCCGGAGGCCACACGACTGGTTTTCTCCACCAAAGCTGCTGCTGCTGTTGAAAGTTCTCTACCTTGGACGTAATTCTAATTTTAAATGAAGTCTCAACAGGCAATCTGATCTCCCCAACAGTCAACCTGACTGTATTCTATTCTATAAAAAGAGAAAAGACTGCTTAATTCCAAAACACTCACCAAATCCCCCAACCTGGCAAGCAGGGTTATGGCCACCTCTCAAGGCTAATTTTAACATTTACCTTCCCTTTCCAGCTTCTAATGTCAAATAGATTTTCACATTTCTGCAAAGGCAGTGATTTTATCCTAGTTCCTTTCCAGTGACTCAGGGCTTCCCAGATACAGTATGGCGCCCAGATGCCTCATCATTTTATGGCTTCTGCATCTCCCTGCTTTCAATCCCATCATCATCTGCAACACTGGAGCCCAGCATGTGCTTTCTGATGCATATGAAATAACTGAGAAAGAATTCATGTGGAAACTTCACTGCAATAAATTAGAAGCTCATTTATGTCTTCGAATGCCAGCTGTAGGCATTTATTCTTAAATCGTAAAAGAAAGTAAACCAGTCTTCGCCTTTGGTGATCTACATAACTGACCCTAAGTGAGGTTTGGTCTAAGTTCCTGCATCTCCTATACAGTGCACAGTAACATTTGGGAAAGATGCTTGTGGATGAGGAGAGCCAGCCGATGGTATGGTCATGCAGTTGAAAATATGTTTTGGGCGGGCACGGGGGGCTGAATTTTAAAAATGGACAAAATTCTAAAATGTCATGCATGTCTCTTCCCCCAAACACAAACTCAATGACCAAATAAAAAGCAAGACAGGTGACCATTTCCAGTGAATAGACAGCATTATCATTTCCCTGAGGTTTCATCAAGCAAATATGGCATTGTTTGAAAGACAAAAGGATCAGGTTTAAGAGTAAAGGAAACAGTGCACTTTCAGATAAAGTGGAGGTGAGATGACAAGGAGGAGAAAAAGACTGTTCAAGGAAACCAAGCAAGGAAATTAATCCCATTAAACCAAACCAACCCAACCCCCCAAAATTCTGTTGTGAAAATGCTTATTTCCCTTTACATTCTCTGAATAATTGGAAAATTTAATTTTGTCTTCCTGATTGTGCAGTTATACTTAACAGGAAACAGAATGTGCAGATTTCTAATTTAGCACTGAACACATATGTCAGCAAGTACTAGAGCTGTCCACTGCTACCTTGGGCTCATAGTACCTTAGAAATATCCAGCCTCGGGTAACTCTGGGATAGAGTTTACACAGTGCCACCATATTTATAAGGGAGAAAAATCCCTGGTGCTTGAAAAGAAACTTGCCCCATGTCCATACTCAAGGTCAGCGAAGAATTAACCACTGGCCCACAACTTCATCAGCACAAATCTTAGAAATATAACTTCAAGGAAGTCTTGCAGAAGTTACATTATTAACTTCTGGCAATAAAGATGAGGGATGCATGAGTAATTCAAGGTACTCAAGGTGCAAAAATTCTCTGTATGACTTAAGTTCATGGGAGTGAGTAACAATAAACAGAGAAGAGGCGGTTCTGAGCTATCAAGGTCATGTGCAGAAGAACTGGGCAGAACCCCTCTCAAGTTAATAAATTATACCAAGATTGGTTCGTCACAGCATTTTACAGAAGACCTGTGGGTCAGAACTGAAGGAGTGAGAAAGAGAACTCCGTTGTTGTACAACAAACACAGAACCGACCACAAACTATCGCCATGACATAGAGACAGAGAACCAGCAGAGAAGCCATCACGGTATCAAAGTGCAAAAGATGTTTATGATGAGAAAAGACAGAAAATAAGCTCCAGCAAGAAAGTTAACACATGTGGAAACATCTGGAAAACCTCAAGGCTAGGGTGGACCTACCGATCCTTTTGGAAAAGAGAAAGTCATTTTAGGGATGGCATGGACCAATCGGTCTCCCATTTCTACAAAAAGAACTCAACTGCATGAATAGAAGTTCCAGCAGTTGTCCAGGGAAGACTACTTGACGCAGGAAAGAGAAGGAACCCCGGGAAAAGCCTCCATAGGAGGTTGCACTATAGTTTGTTCCTTCAGACCCTTAAAGGGAATGCAGCCAGCAGTCCCAGTGGATTGAACAGGGTGCTAGGAGATTGGGGGGTGTGGGGCAGGAAGCCCACAGCTCTCCTCACTTTGTGCCATTATATGGGTTCCTGTGCAAGTTAAACATTGGGTGGGAACATCAGGGGGAAAATGCTCATCATACTCAAGTTCGACATAAGTCATGCCCTAAAAGGAAATCTTACTAGGTCTCTTAATAATTCAGTTAAAATGGGAAAACATTTCTGAATGTGAGTCCTTTATTCCTTGCTATATACAGAAGGATCTGCGGGGCAGTGGAAGACATTTCTAAATGCTGACCCTTTTGTTTAAGTAGATAGATAGACTATCACGTAGGTTTAAGTAAAACAGAAGAGCTCTAATATTTTTTCCCCCTCTACATCTAAGACCTTTCTGGTTGGCCCTACTAGTAAAAGAAATGTACTTGACAATGTTTTCACATCACCAAATCGGTGACTGTGTTGACGACAATCTTTCCGTGAGCCGGATTCTATTGTTTTAATTAACTGAATGAACAGACGTGTCTTCTAAGGGCAAAACGTCCTTGTGTTTTGCATCAGCTTCTCTGAGGTCAAGTGATGGGATGGCTGAGAATCAAGACGGCCACTCCCAGAGGGGGCCAGACCCCACCCCTGTGCTCCGCAAGCCCTTCTCTGGATCAGCGTCAGTGTTTAGTTTCAATTACAAATCAAATAGCTTCAACCGGCAAGAGGACAGATGGGAAAGAAGCCACTGCTACATGGAAGCAGGGTTAGAAAGCGAGGCGATGGGGGCATGGACCCTGAAGTCATGGAGTCAGGAGCAGAAGAGAGGGGGAGGGCGCCGGGCCCCGCGGAGGAGAGGCCATAATGCTTGACTGCACCTCACAGAAAGGACAAGGCCGGCCCGGCGACCATCTCTGGGACTCACGGACTTCTGGTGGATTCTCAAGAGAACCCTTTTAGTGCAGCGGTCCACCGTGGCGGCCCACTTCCGCTTTGTCTCCTCATCCTCCTCCAGCAAGCAGCGCCTCAGGTCCTGCCTCTCGGCCTTGGTCAGGGTCCTGTCTGAGGCAGGCCGCACTAGCTGGGTCAGGTTCAGGTGGCTGTACAGACTCCGCTCCACCACGTAGGTGATATTGAACTCGCTGACCGCGGGGCGGCCGCGCGCCCGCCTGCTGGGGGCGCCACAGCCCCCGCCCCCTTTGGGTTTCTGCCGCGGCAGCTGCGGGTCACACGTGCTGCTGTGGACTCCTCTCCTGGAGGGACGCTGGCAGAGAAAAGCTCGGGAACACGAATAATTAGTATCCATTTTCTTCAAGCGGATCTGCTTGCGGACACTCTGCACCTCCTCCAGGGACACCAGCAGGTGGTGCCGGCGCCGGTGGCTGTCACAGAGGCGGACGCCGTCCGTACTTACCCCGTGGCTCAGGGACCCAAGCCCCTTCTTCATCTCTCCCTCCGTCAGGGAGCGGGAAACCTTCTGGGCCTTTTCTTCTTCGGGGTAGGAGAAGAATGTCCCCATCTTCTTCGGGGGCTTAATCAGGCCCCGACTCTCCCCTTTGCTGAAGGTTTTGACCAGCTTCCGCCCAGCTCCCCAGGTATCCAGGCTGCTGGACGATGGAGACGTGGTGAGAGAGTCGGAGTCATCTTCTGGAGGCTTCTCAGGAGAGCCGTCAAAGAAAAATGGCTTCTTGTGCACTCCGGAGTAAAGGGCAGACCTGTCATCCAGAACCGGGGAATTCTCAAACACGTGCTCCTCCCCGCCTGGAGGGAAAGCAACAGGGAGAGGGTCACCGCCTCTTGGAAATACACCTTTATGTCCTCTTACCCGGATCTGCCTTTCGTTACAACACCGGCCCTACGGAGAATAAACGAATCCTCAGATGCCACAGCGATCCCTCCCTCGGTATCACTTATCCTCTTCGCAAACCCCGCTCCTGCTCAAATAAATGCATGTAAAAAATAAGCAAACTGTGCAAATGTGTGGTTTCATATAAGCTTAATGTTAAAAGGTACTGGGTATGTTTTCTTCTTTAAATATCTTTGCAGAACAAACTTTACCTTAAGAAACCTACTCAAAATGCCACTTGGAAAACCTAAGCCAGTCATTATCAGCACACTCCTTAGCCCTGAGCATTTAAAGATAATCACCCCGTCCTCCCCCAGTTCAGAAGTGCGGTCCTCAAAAGCCAGGACTCAGACTCCTTCCCCCGTCTGAAGGGCCCTCCTGTTGAGTCGGCTTGGTTTTTTACAGTCCGAGTGTGACGAACGCCACATGAGATGAATGTGGCAAGACGAATGCCATGTGGCTGACAGTGATTTTCTTATTGGTACATGTGCCACTGAGGTCCTTAAACTACCAAGGCAGTCTGGGTGCAAAGACACCAGACAGGGTGACAGTCTGCAAATGCAACTGACGAATGGTACCCAGGTGACAAGCCAGACATAAAAAGTTAGGGCCCCGAGTGATTCCAGCCAGACATGGCCATCGGCTGGCCTTGCTGGAGGCAGCAAGGGCATTTAAGGGCCCGGCCACGCAGGCAGCCCCATCGGGCGTTCCGCTTTGTTTCAAGGGTTCCAGCTCTTGAAGCCTTCCCCGGAGCAAGGGGCCGAGCCAGGCCCTCTGGAGCCCAGTGGAAAGGTTTGAACTCACTGGCAGGAAAACAGAGTTCTTTCCTGAGTGTGTTATGTGAACAGATGTGAAAAAGAAGTAGGTCAAACTGTGGGTGTAGTGATCCCGACTGGCTGTGTCCCTTTAATTATAAGGAAACTTTTGCGCACTGCAGCTTTCCACCAGCTGAACTGTGAACGGGAAAAAATACAAAGTTCCTTGGAGCAGAGGGACAGCCCTAAACACACCAGCCGCGGGGAGGGTGTCTGTGCGTGGGCAGGTGGCGGAGCGAGCGGCTCACTGCAGAGCGGGGAAGGGCAGAAGGACTGGTAGCGGTCCTTTCAAATTCCAAAGGCTTCCCACTTTTCCAACTGATAGGAGTCATTGTTACAAATGTCAAGAAAATCAGAACTACAGTTATAAAATACAACCCAAGGTTGTATTTGGGGGGCGGGGCGGGGGGAGGGAAGGGAGGTTCAAGACCATCCCCAGTCCGGAGCTCTCCACCACCACCACCGGCAGCACAAAGCTGCTCCCTGGAGGATTAGTTACAGATCTGTCACAAGAGTTTAAAAGCCAAGTCTAGGGTTCTGAGGGGGATGTTCGCTGGACCAGAGGCAGTGTGCAAAAATCGTGGAAGTTTCCTGCTCTTTCCTCGGGACACCTGACGTACAAGGTATGGAGGCCAAGGGTCCTTCTGCTGTGAGAAGTAAACACGGCAATCTCTTCTAGATCAAATCCACCCTCCACTGTCAGGAAGAAAGGACGGGGCCAAGACGAGTGGCACAGCCTGGTGGCAGAGGTCACCCGAGGGCTCCTCTACAAACGTGTCCAGACCACAGAGCATGGCTTTCCTTTGAGCCCAGGTGTCCACGGAGGTGCGCAAGGCCCTCATCTATCTACAGTCTGACGGGGCCTTGGGGAATTCAGGTGGGTCTGCTGGATATTTTAACAACCTGCCACCCTACAGTGGTCTGGAGATTTTCTGGCCTCTGTATTTAGGACTGTCATCTGAGCTTCCCATACTTCCTTGACACGTGCGAGTCTGGAACCAGCTGGTACACACCTGTCTGTGACTATAGCTCTGCTTCCTGGTTCTAGAAAGTCTGCACTTGGCAAGGGCTTTGGAGGGAAAAGTGGCCAATGCTTCTCCGGCAGCTGCATAAGCCTGTGTGCTGAGGGCGGGCCTTGCCCAGTGTAGCTGCTCCTGCCAGGGTCGGCCCCGAGGCCTGAAATCCCAGGCTGGACTTGATTCCTTGGCTTTGGAGCACCACTGCTCCCATTCTGGGACCTCCAAGTACAACCGTCCTTTGGAAGAATGGCAGTCGATACGCAAGGCCCCATGGCCATTTGGTGCGGCCTACTTCACATCATGACCTTTATCTATTCTTGTCACTGAGATCAGAATGCGGAAGTCAACGGGGCTAGGGTATGGGGTGACTTAGTGCCAAGGACACAGACTCATGCCCTGATTCCGGCTCTGACCCTGCCACTCCCACGTCCATGACCTTCGGCAATACTTTCGTCTCTCTGAGTCAGTTTCCTCACCCATAATAATGTCTGCCTAGCCTAGAAATACACACTGCAAGGCTACTGAAGAGGATAAAATTAAATGAAAAGAAATATGTGAAGGCACTTTACAAGTTAAAAAGCACCACACAAAAGCTAATGATTGGGGCGCCTGGGTGGCTCAGTGGGTTAAAGCCTCTGCCTTCTCAGGGTCCTGGGATCGAGCCCCGCATCGGGCTCTCTGCTCAGTGGGGAGCCTGCTTCCCCCTCTCTCTGCCTGCCTCTCTGCCTACTTGTGATCTCTCTCTCTGTATAAATAAATAAATAAAATCTTAAAAAAAAAAGTTCAAAAGCTAAAGATTCATTCCTGGGTCACAGATAAGCTGGGCCAATGAGGGAAGAGGGTGGGTGGGTATAGGCTCCAGGAGGAGAAACACAGAAAAGGCAGATGAAGGGCGTGACCTGGCCCATGGCTGAGTATCATCTAGGGTCATCCATGCCCTGGATGAGGACTTGAAAGTCAGTCACAGAGGTGACACTAGGTGAGCGATGGTAACTCTCTGGTTCTCGCAGGACTCCAGAGCTGAGGGGTGGGGGAGGGGTGGGAGCAGAGGGGAGCCCAGGCTGCCGGGACTTAATTCTGGGCCCTCTGCCAGCCGCCTCAGTGACCCTGAGCGAGTGATTTAACCTCCTGGGGTGTCTGTTCCCTCCTTCGTGAAATGAGCGTGGTACTAGCGCCCAGCTCTGGTGGCGGTTCTGAGGATGACATATTAAAAGGAACATAAAGTCTGCAGAGAGTGGCTGACACCCGGGATGCTCTCAGCAAAGGTGGATCATCATCCAGACAACTCGGCATTGGCGCAGACATGTCAGAAGTGAAAGGCTCAACTCTCTGAAGGTCCCGGGGCCCCAAGGGAGGGCTTATTAGGAATGTGACTCCTTCCTGCTTTGCAGAAGCTATGGCCAAGTGCCCATTCTTCTGCCAACGAGGAACCTCAGAGAGAGTGCCACTCTGCGGGAGCTGGAGGACGGTTCTAGTCTCCGGTCTGGTCGGGGGCAGCCCCAAGCGGATGCCCTGAGTGGCACACACACCTGACGCCTCTCCGGGTGAAGCCGACAAGCCCAGCCGGTGGCAGCCTGGCGCCCCGACTCGTCAGACACAGAGGTTAGCGGGGACTCAGGCTCATTTCCTCCCTCTTCTGTTGGTGGCACCTCATTCATAACCTAATACATGAGTACAGTTCTGGGCCAGAAGTCCACACAGTTACTACTACTCTCACTTCCTCCTGAGGTCCTTTTTACCCTCAAGCTACCCACCTGGGTCTATTTTTCCTTGTTGCCAACTATGTCTCCCAGAGATGGCTGGAAAGGCGGGGCCAGTCTGTACGGGCGGCTGGGGGGCAGGCCCAGCGGACCCCGCACATCACTCCTGTGTCCTCGTTGATGGGCAAGACCCACCAATCCATTTGCTGTATTTGAGATTTGCTTTTGGCAAGTGTGAGAGGACTGTTTTAAAACTGTGGTGCCCAAGGCTGAAGGATGGCAATTCTCTCTGGTTCTCCCTGCTCTTACCAATGGGCACGACATGTGCGATTTCGTTAAGGGCTGTTGTTGAGCGGAAATCAGACGACAGTCTGTGCTGTCACGACTGACAAGCAGGGGTTAAAACGGCCGAATGTAAAACCAGCACTGCTCCCAAAGGCAAGCAGAATTACAAGAAGGCACCCTCGTGAGACCTGGAATTCGAGGCAACTCTGACCTGTAAGCATGTCTCTCTCAGGGCCCCTCCTCCCTCCTTTTCCTTTCTCACCTCCACGCTCCCCTCGAAATCCACTCACTTCCAATATTTCTCTAGCGGATTTAAGCTGATAAATAATTACAGCAAACAGAAATTTAAAAACAGCAATAAAAACCACAGGAAACCCTCACCCATGTAAGTTAGGGGGAATCCCAGGTCTCACCACGCCTTGGTTTTATTTACATGTGACAAAAAGGCCTCTCAAAGATCATTTTCAAATCTACATGTTAAATTTTCGAAATTCCTCAAAAAAAAAATTCCTCAATTCCTCAAAATTCCTAGATATGACATTTTAACAAGTCATGTGCTTTTTAAAAATAAGACCTATTCTTTCCAGCATTTTTTCCCAGTTCACTTATCATTTTCCAAACAGGAAATCTTCTTTTATTTTATCCTTTTGGGAGAATCTTACAAGATGCTGCACATGCACACTGCTCACAAGGGTGACAACTACGGGTGAGACTTAAACTGTCCTAATCACACTTCAAAGGTTAACTCTTCACTACAGTAAATCCACGCTTGTGGCCCTCCTGACATTAGGCTTCGTCTGACAAGCCGCTGAGCCAGCAATAAAGCTCTTGTGTTCCACTTAGAACGGAAGGTCCTTAGAGCCCCATCTGAACTGAGTCTTGAGACTCTCTACAGGAAGAACAAATCATCCCTCGGAGATCTGAAAGGATATTAGGTGCCTCGATTGCTGCATGTTGGTTTGCGATGGATGTTATGTCAAGTCTGGACTAAACTCAACCGGCCATAACCATCACCCTTTGGGCACAGAGGCTACTGCTGGGAAGAAGTTATAAAATAAAGTTGATGAAAAGGCATGTACGCTCAACATTAAAGCTGTACCATACCTTGGGAAGACTTCCTTGTCCCACAGTGGCCATTTCCCAGCGCGGTGGCACGAACGGTACTAAGCCTCCCGAGAGGCTGGCCGCCAGGGTCTGGCCTGGGCAGAGCCACGCCCTGCTCCCACGCAGACCCGAGGCGCTCTCTGTGCAGCCTCAGCCAGAATGCAACCCAGTTTCCACTTGAAATCAGACGCTTTCTACTAAGGAGCTGCCCCCGCCTGACTTAATTTGGAACAAGTAGGGCGGAGCGTGTTTGTTTTTTTTTTTTTTTACCTTCCGTGCTGGGCTTTCTCATTTCTTCCACTCTGATCAGTTTCTTTCTCACTCTGCGAGTGGAATTGACCAGCTTGTGTAACCTCTTAAACTTCACCGACTCCTCGGTCTCCTCATCCGACTGTTCTCTTGACTGGCAAAGAGATAAAGGAGAAGTCCGTCAGATCGCTGCCCCAGAGCCTTCTGCCCTGGTGCCCGGTGGTGGGGGGCAGCCCGGCCTCAGCGCGAGCTCTGGCAGTGGTGCGGCTGCACCCAGGGGGCGCCCACCCCCCGGGGTTCACGAAGCCGCACGTACCACCCCAGGGTCCCACACGGTGGAGAACCAGGACCCGGGTGCCAGGACACACCTTGGGGCCCTGGACTGGCCCGGGTCGTGTCTGTCTCAGGGACTGCCCAGGCCTCCTTCAGAACTCGGACAGGGCGCTCTCTGCCAGGCTGGCCCCGTCATTCCAAGCCCAGTGCTGTGCGGTTTGGGCCCGGCTCTCATCTGTCTGGCCCATCACGACTGCTTAACGTGGTCATCAGCTACTCCTCCAAACCCAAGTTCTGTTGACTTGTTCCAGTCCTCCCCCCAAAATCAAAAACAGCAGGGCAGGGAAAGGGAAGAGAGGCAAAGAGCCGCCTTCCGTGCCACTGGCCAGGCGGGCCTGCCACACCTCGGCCATGCCTTCCGCCTCTCCCGGCTCCTTCTGAGCGCTCGGAGGGCGAGCCTGAGGACAGACCCTGCATTCCTCCGTGAGGGACAAGGGAAAAAGCTGACCTTTTCAGCCATACAGTACACTGCATATTCCCCAGCATCCCATTTCATTTTTGCAGTGATTCAAGTATGCTCAACCCAGCTGTTTTCCCTCAAGTATCAAACATTACAGAGAGGGAAAAAAAAAATCCTCTCCGCAGCAGTGACCCCAGTGAAAACAATCCTTTCCTTGTGAACAAAATGAGGGTTTCGGTTCCAAGTCGGCTTGAACATTCAATATGCAGCTTCCTCTGTTTTATCTGTTCAAAATGTGAAAAAGCAAAAGTAATCGGCGGCTCCAGGGGCCATACTGGCCGGGCTGGGGGCTCCGGGTTCCCGGGAGTGCGGGGCCCGGGGGGAGCGTGTGGCCTCCGCGCGCCCACCCCGCACATCCCAGCAACACCCTTATCTCTGTTTCCTCAAACCTAGTTCACAGAAATAGTAAGGGCAGCAATGCCTCCTATAAACAACACAAAGCAAAACAAAACCACCCCTCTGAACTGGCTTAATAGGAAGCCATCCCCCCGACCGCCCCCACAAGAAATCTACAATCAACAAACAGGTGGGCATGGATTAGCAGAGAACAGTGGTTCAAGGGCAAAGAACGTGGAGATGCCATGAATTAAATGGTGTAGCATGTTGAGTCCACAAATATTTCTGTAGCACTGTGGCACTACGTAAGGCATAAATACAACCCATTTCCTGGCCTCTGTCCTCACCCGGGAGCTCCCAGCAGAGGCCCATTGTACTTTCTGGCTGCAGGACTATAAGCAAACCATTCACCCACTGAAGAATGATTATGATAACCCAGAAATGGCAAGTCATCCGGACGGGGATTTCTCGGGCTTCCTTTTCGTGAACTGGATTCAATTTCTCCAAAATTCCTTGATGAGATGTTGCATCTCCATTTCAGAATTAAAGTGAACTACCGCTTAGCTAAGCATGAAGAGAGAAATGGAACCCCCCCAGGTAATGGCGGAAGGAGGCTACACCACATGCTGGCAATGAGGCTTAACCTGTTTGGTTTAAAACTTACAATGTAAACAATTAAAATGAAACAGGAAGGGGTACTTGGGTGGCTCAGTGGGTTAAAAGCCTCTGCCTTCAGCTCAGGTCATGATCTCGGGGTCCTGAGATCGAGCCCCACATCGGGCTCTCTGCTCAGCAGGAAGCCTGCTCCTCCCCCCACCCCCCGCCTCTCTGCCTACTTGTGATCTCTCTCCTCTCTGTCAAATAAAAATAAACAAATAAAATGAAACAGGACAGGAAGTATAGCTTCTGCTATGTAATGGTATTGTTCAGTTTGAATTTCATTTTTACTTGGTTGAACTATTGATATGTGATGAAAATGGTCAGAGTGGTCAACCAGAGGAATGAGAACTGGGTGAGCCCTCATTCTGGGTCATCAGCACCTGAGCAAAACCAAAGTGCATGGAATTACACAGAAACATCTAAAGGATTCTGCCTTCTTGATGCGTCTCAAAAGCTAAGCAATTCTAACAGAAGGAGAACCAGCCTTATAGGAGACAAACCTAGACAAATCTAGAACGTGTATTAACTGTCACATTAAAAACTTCTGAAGTCAAAAATAAATAAAATAAATAAGAACAAAAGATTCTGAAGTCAAGTGAAAAACACAATGAGCACAGGTTCTTTATAATAAAGACACAGGATTATGTTAGAGAATGAAAATCAGTGATGTGTGTGTCTATCTTGTACCTAGTTTGGGGGTTCTTACAGCTACTGGTGGTGGCGGGGGGGCTGTGTGTGCCTGTGCATACCACAAAGACAAATCATATGTAGGAAACAGCCCATCAGAGGGAACTTTTGAGGGAGAAATGAAGTAGTTAAACCAGGACAACAGAATTAAATGCAAAGATACCCTCCCCAAGTCCTACTTTCCTCTGTCCTGATTCACCGTGGGGAAAAATAACATATTCCAGGTACTTGTTAAATTGCTTTCACATGTTCCACCTATTTTTGAGAAACAGGAGCTCTTTAGAACTTTGAACTGTTATTTTTATTTTTCTTAAAAAAATGAAGATTTTGGGGACGTTTGCCACCGACAAATCACAAATCATAGCAACCAGTAAGTTTTCATTATCACGGTTTGGATGCTAAACGTGCCAGATACCACACAATGTATATGAAGAAAAACGTAAAGGAAAACCAAAGTCAATCAAGATATATCCTCCCCTGAATCAGCGTAGAAGTCACTGGAGTTAAACAGGTGTAGCCCAAGGATGCTTTTCATTGAGAGAGGTGTTGACTTCTCACTTCCTCCTGAGTCCAGAGGGAAAGGAGTTGTGAATATTTGCCTTTAAAAAATTCCCTCCAGCTGTTTTAACAGAAAGACTCTGTAAAAGGCATGCGTTTCTTCTAAACTGGGGACTAAAGCTTAAATTCTTCATTTCATGATTCTCCTTTTAAATAAGCACACACCACTTCCCAAATACTGAAAATAACTCGTGTCTTTTTTTTTTTTTTAATATTTTTATTTATTTCTTTGAGAGAGAGACAGCAGGAGAGAACACAACTGGGAAGGAGGGGAGAAGCGGGGCTCGATCCCAGGATCCCGGGATCATGACCTGAGTCCAAGGCAGACGCTTAACTGACTGAGCCGCCCAGGTGCCCCTTGTCATGTCTTTTTAATCAGAAATTACACCTGCAGAGATGACGGTATAAGAATTTAAAAATAACTAATTCAGAAGAGCGTGTGTGAGATCTTTGCACCTGGGGGAACTTTGGTAAACGATGAAGATCTGCATTACATGTAAAATGAATGGTTGATTCCAAGAAATAGACTCCTAGAATTAAACGGAAGTACTAGAAAACAGGTTTTAAATAAACTGAGGTTGAAGAAATCACAGTGTAAGTTTGTGCACGTTGTAACAAGACAGTCTCTCCTCCTCTCCCTGTCCTGCCCCGGGTCAGAGGACTAAAGTAAACTTTCATTTGATCATTGTCTAAACAAGAAGGTGAAAACTAAATCATCTGTAGAAAACTCCCCACCTCTAAACTCCAGTCGTAAAAGGCCATAAACGTATTCCACCGAAGGATGTGGAAAAGTGGATTTACATTATGGTAAATAGAAACACTGGATTTCCAGCCTCTCGCTGGCAGATTTTTCTGCCAGAAAGCCCATATGGCTCAACTTTTAATTACTTTGGCTAATGCTATATGTAGTAATTCTGCGGTGAATGCTTAAGTGTTTCATTTCTGGTTTCCATGGCAACATGACATCAGATCGCAGACAGCTGGCTCCACAGTTTTAAACCATAACAAATTGACCCAGCCAAGGCACAAAACTATGGCCGCTTTAAAGAGACAGTCCACCGTCCGCCTGCCAGGGTGCCGAAGGAGGAACCCACGGGGCCCACTTGGCAGGCAAAGGAGGGCGGAGCCTCCTTCCTTCTCAGCTTCTTTTGGAACATGTGCGTCCTTGACACATCTGCAATGTTCTAATAGGAAAGACATGGAGCCAGCGTGGAGAACTTTTCATAACGCAGCTACGTTAAGGATGATCAGGGAAAGGGAGCACAATTAATAGCATCTGTAGATAGAAAGATAGAAAAATCTGTGTGCTGGAGCAAACGAAAAGCATCCCCTCACTCTCAAGCCTGTCACTGCAGGTTGGTAACAGAAGTTTTTTAACTTCACTGGACCCAGATAAAAAAACCAAAAAACAAATTAAAAAATACCACATTTTTTGCAACTATGATGCGCTGTAACAAGTGCCTTCCAAAAGCCACAGAGCACGGCCCTGCAGGCACAGGAGCAATGCCCGGTAAGAGAAGTTAGACTGAACTTGCAAAGAGCAACCAGAACCCTTTCGGGGACCGCACCGAGCCCAGGACAACGTACAACTTTGCCTTTTGCAGAAAGACACTCAACTTGCTTCCCCAGCTCCAAACACTCAGCCCACTGTCCCAAGTAACAGCCAGACTAAATCAATGGACGTCCCCTGGAGCCACACACAGAACACTCTGAGATATTTAAGTATTCCCGAACGTATCCTGAAACTGGAAACGTATTTGCTTCTGAAATTCACACAATGGCTCCTGGTTAACCGGATGCATAACCAGACCCAGACGCTTCCACTTCCCAGACCCGCACTGTCAGTGGCATGAACCGTAAGGGAAGGGAAGGAAGCCGGTCGATCGCTTGGAGGTTTATGAAAAGCGGCATCATGCGAGGCTGTCTGCAGTCAAGCCCTCCACACTGAAAGCCTCCACGACTGACAGCTGACTCCAACCGCATACACTCAATCTCTTGAGAGTCGCTCCACTCTTAAAAGAACATTCACTCCTCTCCCCCCAACCCTACATCTCTCCTCTTGGGTGAGCATGCTAGGAAAAGAGTGCTCGCAGGGCAGAAGGACCAATCTCTAAGAATTTGAGTAGAAAAGAGGAAAGCCATCAGAGCCAGGAGCAACAGAAAAGCCTCTCCCTGAAGTGACAGCGAGCGCGGTTTCCCCCCTGCGCGTGCGGGGGACACACCCGCTAGACTAGACTTACCGGCTTCGGCATCGAGCAGGCGTGCGGGGGACGCGGAGCTCGGCACCCCCGCCCCCTCCCCGCGCCGACAGCGGCTTCACTCTGGCTCCCTCAGCTCTGAAATCTCAGAGTGAGCGTGAGGCACTCCTCAAACATGCTCCTTTGGAGTTACATGATCGGACAGGCTCCACCAGCACAGATTAGCATCCGAAGGAGGGAAAAGGGAAGACACTGGATTCAATTAGCTGCTTTCTGCCTGCTGCCCGATTCCCCAGCTCCCTGCTAACTGCAGAACTTGTAAGAAAGGCATAAGTCATCGGCTCTAAGCAAATCTCCTATTCACCACCAGGAAAAAAGGGAGTGTTGTACGTGGCAAACAATCCCTGTTTTCACTGACGAAGGCTCCCTGACCTCCCGCTGGCCTCCAGTTCCTTAATTACTGTCTATGGAATTCCAGAGAGAGAAAAAAAGAACGCGGGAATCTGAGCAAATCCGGGACAAGGACAAACCCTCACAAGTGACTGAACTTAAAAAAGATCTCTTTTGCAGATATTCTTCCCAACACCCCCTGAAGGGAGTAGTCTCGATTGAAAATAGACACCTTCCAATGGCTATTTTTGACACCCCTGAATTAAAACTTGTGATTTTGGTTTTCTCCTGGAGTTGTCACTCCCTCCACTCTTTTTTTCCCCCTCTATTTTAACTACTCAAGTAAAATCAGGATATTTCCTATCCAGTGACGCTTCTAAAACTGTCTTACCAAATCATTTCAACGATCACCTCAGAGCAGCTGAGTTCTCCTACATTCTAGAAATGTGTGCATGGGCACTGGGTCACAGGATGACCACTTCTTTTTCTCAGGGGTGTCTGGGGAGCCACAGGCACAGGCTCTTACTGAAGCAGAATGTCACCTAACAGGACAGGGCTGAACACCTGTATGAAGTCTCCAAGGCACGGGTTGTGAGTCCTGCCTGGATTTCAGGAGTACAGTCATTCAGTCGGGTAAGTCACATATTCCCGCTGGGGGGCCTGAGCTGCCCAGTCCTCGGTGCCTCTCTCCCCATGGGGGCCTTTATTTATGTATGATGCAAAGTCACCTCTCTTGGTGGGACGCCACAACACACACACATACACACACTTTTTTTTTTTTTTTTTTTTTTTACCAGGCAGAGGTCCCAGGCTGTGCCACAGAGCCCCAACCACTTTTCCTGGGCCCTTCTGGCTTCTCTCACTCTTCAGCAAGAACTGCATGAATTCTCCTCTCCTCCAATTTTCTTTTCTTTTTTTTTTTTTTTTAAAGATTTTATTTATTTGACAGAGAGAAACACAACGAGAGAGGGAGCACAAGCAGAGGGAATGCTAGCGGGAGAAGCAGGCTTCCTGCCGAGCAAGGAGCCCGATGTAGGGCTCAATCCCAGGACTCTGGGATCATGACCTGAGCCGAAGGCAGACACCCAACGACTGAGCCACCCAGGCGCCCCTCCAATTTTCTTTCTTCCTCAGAAGTGTCCCCACCCAACTGCCCGTAATGGATTTTCCCATTATTTCTCCCCACGAGGGTCTGCTACACCTTCCCTATGTTGCCCATTCTGCCGATCGGCCCCGCTACACCTTCTCTGGTTTCACATACACTCCCACCCCGCCTTCTAAGGGCCCACATGTGCCCCAAATGGCAACAGGTGCTTTTCTGACATTAATCTTCCAACATCCCTATTTACCGCATGCTCATACTTCCCAGGCACCGTGCAGGAATCAACACAGTAAATGGCAAACACAGAATGTGAAACTTCATGGATTTGCTCCCAGACCCCCAAACTGCACAGGAGCTTTCTTCACCCAAGACCGCCAACCACAGTGCACGCAACGTTACGCTTTAAGTTCCCTAAAACTGTCAGTAGAAGTCCTTGGTTGAATTTCCTGGTTACCTGATGCAAACGAGGAAAACATGCTCTGCCCCAATGGGAGTGGGGTAAAGGGAAGAGGAAAGCCAAAAGCCTTTGGAGCTGGAACAACCTCCAAGTCCTCCAGCAAATCGCTTCACTTCTATGGGTCTTAGTAGTCCTCCATGCAAATTTCATCTGGTAACACTGATCTTGAAGCATTGTTTTAAAAATTGTGTCTGTACAGTCAACAAGTGGAGCTCAATAAGTGCTTATTACAGCTGTAGTCTATTACTGATGGGAATTCAAGCAAGACCTATTTTACTTCTTAGAAACTGCTGTTCTAGGTGTTGTATACACGGCAAAAGCAAAGAAAAGATGTGAAAGCTAATGACAGGGCCAACATCTGAGGCTGGGTCTGAATCGGTGGCTTATTTTTTTTAAAGCGTTTGTTTACTTGACAGAGTGAGAGAGGGAGAGAGGGCACAAGTAGGGGGAGCAGCAGAGGCAGAGGGAGAAGCAGACTTCTGGCTGAGCAGGGAGCCGGATGCAGGACTCGATCCCAGGACCCTGAGATCATAACCTGAGCTGAAGGCAGATGCTTAACCGACTGAGTCATCCAGGTGCCCCAAACAGATTGTTTAGATGCAGAGAAGATTGAAAGCAGAATTAGGAGCCAGAACTTCGGAACCTGGCAGAGCCAGACTCAGTCCCTTTTATGCCACCTGCAAACAGTGTGTGTCTTAATTTCTCTCATTTATAAAACAGGCAGTGATAAGCCTCCCAGAATTCTCGAGAAGGTAAAAAGAGACCTTGAATGTGAGGCCTAGAGCCTGGTGGGCGATGGTGTCAGTATGAGACGCACAAGAAGGCAGGCACTGACTGCCCCAAGTTCTGTGAGGAGCTTGGGGACACACCGTCCTCCAAGCCCCTGGTTCCCAGCCCCATCTGTGGTATCTGAGGAAACTCTGGGATCTCTGGATCTCTGAGGGACTTCCTGGGCCAGGCTACCCGGGGAAGCCTCTTGGTGGAGGACACTTGGAAACTGGGAATACGCTTCATGTGGAAAGGGCGTTGTTGGTCTTGTTCACTGGGTAGTGGGCTTGAACTTACTTAACACAGAGGAAGTATGCAGATTTGTGGAGGACAGGTTTGAGCATCAGACGGCCACTCTAAGGAACTGTTGGTTACATCCTCAGACTAAAGTCCAAAGGCCTTATTGTGGAGCGTGGGGCTTTACATGTGAGTCCTGTCCTGATTTCCAGTTTGTGTGTGTGTCTCTATGCAGATACTAAGTGGAAAGGCCTCTCAGAGAATCTGGTTCTCATCCTTTGACTTCCTCAGAGCACCTCAAATACTCTTCGCTCTCCGCTGCCTGCCCACCTTTGCACTGGTGGATTCCTTTTTTGGGAACATCTCTTCCATCCTATCTGCTCTTTTAGCTCCTACCCAACTTCATTCAGTCCATGGGTCGCCTCCCCTGGAAAGCCCTCCAGGCCTTCCTCCTCATCTTCCTTAGGCTGTGTGGTTGCAGAGCACACACAATCGCAGGACTCGACCCAGAATATGGTCATCACTGTATGACTCAGTCCTTCATTACACTTCAAGAAGACAATGGAAACTGTGCTATTCGTTTCTGGGACCATATTTCTTTCTTTCTTTTCTTTTTTTTTTTTAAGATTTTATTTATTTGACAGAGAGAAACACAGCCAGAGAGGGAACACAAGCAGAGGGAATGGTAGCGGGAGAAGCAGGCTTCCTGCTGAGCAAGGAGCCCGATGCAGGGCTTGATCCCAGGACCCTGGGATCATGACCTGGGCCGACGGCAGACGCTTAACAACTGAGCCACCCAGGTGCCCCATGGGACCGTATTTCAATAATGTTTATTTCTGACTACATGTGATATATTTTTAATTAGAAGACGTGGAAAATGTGGATGCAGAAGGAGAAAAAGAAATCACCCACCCCTTCCCACACTCAGATAGAAAAATTAGTCATATTTTGGGACGCCTGGTTGGCTCAGCTGGTTAAGCATCTGCCTTTAGCTCTAGTCGTGATCCCAGCGTGCTGGGATCGAGTCCCACATCAGGCTCCTTGCTCGGCGGGGAGCCTGCGTCTCCCCTGGCCTGCCACTCCCTCTGCTTCCGCTCTCTGACAAATAAATAAAATCTTTAAAAACACAGTCATACGTTGGCTTATATCCCCCTGCTTTTCACACACACACACACACACACACACACGCACACACGCACACACGCACACACGCACACACACACACTCCCCTGCCCCACTAGACACCCTTAAGTTTCCAGGTCTGTTCTGTGTTGTATTTACAAGAGAGGATGACTCTGTGATTTTTAGCTGCCCCACCTCCCACACTCACAGTCACTCTCTGGGTCCCCACAGCTGGCCTCACATGAACACACCCTACGAGTAGAACCAATGCCTGCTGAGAGCTGTGACCCTCTTTGAGCCGCACCGCCACCTCTAAAGGTCTCTCTTAGAGAAACCTTGGAGCTCTCAATGGGTACTCTTCAAACTGTTTTAAAAATATGCTTTTTCTATTAATACGTTTTGAACATTTTCTCATGTCAACAAATGTCCAACAAAAAAAATACGATATAGTCACACGATTCATTAGTATGCACGGAAGCAAGCCATGATTTTCTTAACGCCCGGAATCACTGGACATTGGCATGTTTCCAATTTTTTTTAATATCATAAACAATGCTCTAATGAAGAGTCTGTAGTAAAATTTCTAACACATTTAACATATTTTTCTTTTTAGAAAAAACAATTAGATTATAGAATTTCTGGGGGAAAAATGCACATCGCTTTAAGTCCTTTAATGTTTGTTAACACTTCTCTCAGGAGAAACACTGCACACTATATTATTTTTAAATCTCACAAGTAGCATAAAAAGAGTGCTCTAGGGGCACCTAGGTGGCTCACTCAGTTAAATGTCCACTTGATTTCAGCTCAGGTTGTGATCTCAGGGTCTTGAGATCAAGCTCCACGTCTGGCTCCTCACTCAGCTGGGAGTCTGCTTGAGATTCTCTCCTGCCCCCTCTGCTTTCCCCCCAACTCTTGTGTGTGCTCTAAATAAATAAATGAATGAATGAATGAATGAATAGCATCTTAAAAAAAGAGTGCCTACTTCCTCACGACGGCCAACACTGAGCATTACAATATTCTTTTACACTGAGACAATTAAAATAGGACCTGTGTTTGTGATAAATAGGTCTTTCCTGGTTGAAATCAGTGGACGGACATGCTGATTCACGGTGTAAGGAAGAGGAAGGAACTGAAACAGGAGTGAGCCAACTCCACTTGGGCCTGCAAAGGTTATAATCCAGAAGCCCAGGGCAGAGAGAGCCCCCAGGGAGATTCAGAGCCATGATGAGCATAAGCAGCCGTGACAGATGCAGAAGAGGAACAAAGACGCACATTCAGAAGTGGGAGAACTCACCTTTGGCTGGGGAAACTAAGGCATGCTTCACTGGGGGGAGGGGCACTTGCCATGAGTGTGGGGGGCATTTCTGGGTTCCTCCAGCGTGCCAGAAGGCCAGTGTTTGGATGGCCGTGAGGCTCACTTCTTTCTCCCCCTGACCTTAGATGCCTGCCTTTTTGGACAGGCAGAGAGAGACCCCGCTCGGCGGCTACTGCTGTCCTGCTAAGCAGCATGTGACAGGAATCGGCAGAAGTTTTCCAGCCCTCCTCCTTTCCAAGCCTGATTTCATAATCTCTCCAACATGCCTGATCAGCCTCCGCTGGTCCAAGAAGTGATGCATCCAAGGTCACTCCCTGCCCCGGGGGCAGCACATTGGCTCTGGCTGGGGGATGTTGGAGACCAGCACCGAGGACCGTCATCGGTGACCAGCCCGTGGCAGGGGCCTTCTGGGCCCAGCCATCAGTTTAATGTGTTTTCTTTGTGTTTACGAAAAAAAAATTAGTCTCACTCTCCAAAGAAGTCAGAATTATATTTTGAAGTGTTTATGAGTTGTCAGAGTAACTATAGACAATATGAAACACATTGTGGGGTTTTTTTTTTCCACAAAGGAATCAGGGAAGGACTCATCTGTTTAGTAAGAAATATTTTGCTCATTAGCTGGTGACATCATTGCCCTCTGAAATTAGGAGATTTTTGTCAGCATATGGACAGAAAGAGGAGATTCCATTCTTCTCCCAGAGGTGCAGTAAAATACTGAAATAATCTCTCCGGCAGTTTCAAAATTAACTAGTTGTCGCCAGATTTGAAGAAAGAAGAGGAAGAGGAGAATATAATTATATGATAGTTTTATTTGTAGAAAGTATGTGAGAATTTGAGGTAATAATGCGGTCCCCTGGGCGCAAAGGCTTGTCAGCACTTAATTCATTTAAGAAACTGTTTAAAGAACCAACTAAAAACCAACGGAATAGCAAATGGCTGCTACATTCCACAGTAAGTTCCATCTTTTTTCTTTTCTCCTCAACTTTCCATTTTTAAAAAAATCACCCCCGAATAAAGTTGCTAATTTCCCCACAGGAGGAGGGCGAAAACAGGACCCCTGGAGTCCTCCAGCCGAGTCTGGGGAGACCTGGACGATGGGGTCGGCCGACCCAGCCCAATTCTTCACGTTGCCATGGAGCAGAGAAAATGCCTTTCCTTCTCCTCAAAGGGGCTGACCGGGAAGTGAAAGAGAGGGGGAGGAAAGAGAACCAAATTCTCCCTTTACTCTGCAAATGTCTGGAAGATCTTTCAGGCCGAGATTGTATCACCCTCCCCAGAGGCCAGAGAACCCCACTGCTCACATGAGCTACCTTTAAGGTAACAGAGATAGGATGGGGAGCACCCAGGAGCTCTCCAGGTCCCTCTGTTAAGGGTGGGGGTGGCGCTGCCCAAGGCCAATCTGCAGTGCCAAGCACACTGAAGCCCAAAGCAAAACATCAAACCCACTCATTCTCCAGTGCATCCCATTCTCACATGGCCTGTGCCATGGAAAAAGGATGATTCAGAACAGAACAGCCAAGTAGGGCAATTACACAGGCGTTTGAGGCTCTAGTTTCTGGAGCCGATAGAAGTTTTCATCCCGAAAGCGCTCAGTGTCCTAAGGGACTGGGTGGTGTTGGCAAAGTCACATTACTTTCATGGCATCTGAGACTGACTGATTCACGGATCAGGCACGACGACTTCCTGGACAAGGCTGCCAAACAACCTGGTCCAGGCATATGACGATGGGAAAATAGAGAAAACTGACAGAAAATAGAGAAAACAGAGAAAACTGCCTACATGGCCATGGAGGGGACGTACAGGCACCAAGTTCGATCTTTCAACCAAATCTTAGGCCACACGGATCAGAACAATCATCTCTTGGGGGCCAATTTCCCTTCCAAGGGTCACGAGCTATCATCTTAACCTAATTATCCTTTTGTCTGCAGAACAAATAATAAGGAAAACTTATTTCGATTGAATTGCTTCAATAAGCAAATTTATTTCCAAACTGAAGAAATCGAGGCTGAATCCTTAGAAAAGAATCATTGAGAACTAGAAATGTCTGTGGTCCTCTCCTTGGCTATCAAGTCATGATGACTGCTGAAAATCAGACCACAGAATATCCTTCCCACAACAGCCTCCAAAAAAAATTACTAAAAACTAGCAAAAATATTCCACCAAGAGCATCCAAACCAAGGAAATATATATAATATATATTATATATAAATATAAATTATATATAATATATATATTATATATATAATATATATATAATATTAAGCTTTAAAACTTCATGGTCAGGGAACCTGGGTGGCTCAGTGGGTTAAGTGTCTGCCTTTAGCTCAGGTCATGATCCCAGAGTCCTAGGATCGAGTCCCGCATTGGAATCCTCACTCAGCAGGGAGCCTCCTCTTCTTTCTCCCTCTGCCTGCTGCTTCCCCTGCTTGTGTTCTCTCTTTCTCTCCCTAAAAAATAAATAAAATCTTAAAAATAAAATAAAATTTCATGGTCGAGGGAGGAAACAAATTTCTGAAGACCTAAGGAAAAAGCCTCACTCTTCTAAAAGCTACACTGCTAGGAATCTTGAGAACTATTCCATGGAATTTCAAATCCTGAAGGAAGTAAATTCTGTGGCCTTCCTTTTTTTTTTTTTTTTAATTTTTTGATCTAGGACCAACAGAAATTGCTTCAGGAGACTAATGAGTGAAAGGATGGAAAGTTAGTAGTACGGCTGATCCTGAGTGGAATAAAGCTTCTTAGAAATTCACCAGAATTGGGGGGAAGAAAACGAGGAAGAAGAAATTTACCAGAATTGCAGAAATGAATTAAAAGCAGACGAGCTATGGCCTCCCCATCCCCCACGCCAAGTGGCACGAACCGTGGTGCAGCACATTTAACACAATCTTGGGAGAGAGAAGGTGGAGTCCAGGTAACCTAGCAGAGACCACACCCCCCCTCAGGGGGGTGTATCCCTATCTCTTGGGCCATGACATTAGGTTATAGCAACAACAAACATGAATGGACCACAAAACAAAGCCCTCAACTGTAGACCGGAAGAAGGAAAACAATCTGTTGTCAGTGTGACAAACAGGTCAAAAAGTGACCCTCATTCTATCAGCATGTGCAGAAAATCTGAACTGAGCTGGCCGGGCATGATCAAGGTGGAAGGAAATGTACGACGACCATTCAAACTTACGAGCAGGGGTAGAAAAAGAGAGAGAAAAAGCATGTGAGAACACAGACATCCTATCTTTTCATCCCATCTCTCTATCAGATGAAGATACAACTCAAGGAGCAGGAAGAAATTCCTAACGGCTGCTTCACTCTATAAAATAATTTAATAAGGAAATGAAGTCAATTAAATGAGACTTCAAAGATAAGACGAAAAAATTAATGATATTAATTTAAAAACTGCCATCATAAGGAAAGAGGACCCGAACAATCTATTGCAGAACCAATTTCTAAGAATCAACAAAGAAGCAGCTGAATCATTTAAATCCATCTCCTCCTATGGTCCAAGTTTTCAGATGTCCCCAGCTCCTCACGAAGCTTGAGCCCTCCTGCTACCCCTACCTGTCACACGCTTCTCTTTCCTCTCCTGATGAGAGGAGAGGCTTCAGCTGCCTTCTCCAGGAAGGCTTCCCACCCTCTCCTCGCTGGGGCTTAATGGACTTCCTGTGTATCCTTAATACACTACGTAGAAATATTCCAGTTAAATCCTCAACCGTGCTGTCTCCTTGTCTGTCCCTGTCAAACACAAACCCCTATGTATCGGGACTGGCGGGTAGTAGGGACTCAGTAATGTTTGCACAACGAACAAGTAAAAGAATGCTCAGGGCTGCATTCTTTCACCTACACTCTGGGTGCAGGTAAGAACTCCTTTTAGGAACTGATTACCCGATGCTATTAGGATTATACCGGTCATAGTACAAACGGTAAGAGATGATAGAGGGTATGTGGTACAAAGGGAGAGGAACAAGGGACAAGGAGAAGAGAATAAAGGGATGTTTCTACAGACATTCTGTCAACAGAATTTGAATTAGAATTTGGTTATATTAAAATATTACTTTCCAAAAGAGTGTCATTGTCTGATGACTGGCTATAGTGCTAAGAGTTTTTTTTGTTTTTGTTTTTTTAAGATTTGTTTATTATTTTAGAGAGAGAGTGAGCAGGGGGAGGGAGAGAGGGAGAGAGAATCCTCAAGCAGACTCCCCACTGAGCGGGGAGCGTGACCTGGGGCTCGATCCCCGGATCCCAAGATCATGACCTC
Source organism: Procyon lotor (assembly GCA_028646535.1). Classification (NCBI taxonomy): domain Eukaryota; kingdom Metazoa; phylum Chordata; class Mammalia; order Carnivora; family Procyonidae; genus Procyon; species Procyon lotor. The sequence goes on from CM053608.1 coordinate 13,663,168, forward strand.
AGCCAAAAATCAAGATTTGGACACTTAACCAAGGAGGCCACCCAGGTGCCCCAAGAGTTTTGATAAAAGAGATTAACTGGTAGCTTAAGATTCAAATGCCCAAAGTGATGGGCAGCCTATGACCTCCCATCAGTTGGCTTGGGCTAGAGGTGGCCCTCAGTCCAGGTCCTACTTTCAAACCACAGTGAGGGCTGCGATCTTTCTAACCCATCCATTACATAAGATCTGGTACTAGGGTAAATGATTCAAGGGGAATTAACACGGGATAAATCTCATTTAATAAGTGATGGCCATCCTCTCCTACCCCAATCTCCCAGAGGTTACCCAGAGAGCCAAACACAAACTGGCATGGCAAATCTAAATGCCAATCCTTAACCCAGATTCCATTACAAATATCTTCACTTTGATACAATCCGCTAGCAGGCGGAGTGTGGTACATCCTGTCTGGTATTCACATATCGGGTTGGACAAATAAATCCGCCATGTTCATATGCCAAAAGCCAGTAACTCCAGTTTCACCTGATTCAACCGAATAGAAGAAGCAACACACCAGAACATATCCAAAAGCAGTCTTAAATTTTTTTAAGTGTTAAAAATAGGTTCCCTCAGCTTACGCAGTACCTGGCTATTTTGTCACTATTTATCTTATTTTTGTTCACGGGTGTCCAGATACACTTCAGCAGCCTGGACTCTCTGTAACCCTACAGACTGGTGAAGAGGGGTGTCCGGTCAGCCCGCCAGGTACAAAGAGTCACATCCGCAGTGACCTCTGGGCCAGCCGTGAGCACACTCCCCACCACGACTGGCCGGAAGCCCGCACCCCCACTCTCAGTGAGTCCCCCTCAAAGTGAGGCCTGGCCCTAGGTAATTTCCCTATAATTAACCGTTTATTCTTCCTAAACAGTAATCCCAAAGCGCAACATGAGCCCTGAAATATCGGACCCAGCCCTACACCCACTTACAGAAGTAACACCTTCTGCAACAAAAGATGAACTGATCGTGTATTTGCTAAAGGCATAACTAAGTAAGCACACGCGGGCTGTATTCAGCTTGTTCTGACAGCTCTGGCCGACCTGCTGTAATACGTCGGTACTTGCTGGCACGTTAATGACAGAGCCAAAGCAGAGCACTTTCATGGGAACTCCAGTATTTTAAGAGTAACAGTTAACGGAAAGGTCAAAGACCTCAATATAAAGTAACAGAAACTAGCATTCACTGGGTGTTTACTTGGTGCCATCTAATTCTCGCAACACCTGTTCGGGCTAGAGATACTGGTCCGCGCTTTTCCAGAAGAGACAACTTTCCCACAGAAGCAGAGCTAACGGGGTAGAGCCGGACCTGAACCCAGAGCCTGTGTCCCCTTAACCGGCCCCTCCCCTCAGCACGCTGGGCAAGGCCAAGTGCCTGGCTTTCCCGAGGGCGGAGCCTCCTTCCGGGCTAACTTGGTTTAGACAGGATGATCTTCAGGCGCTCCCAGAAAATATACGCCTTGAACTTTGGCCTCCGTCCCAGGGAGAAGGCTGGGGACGAGAGGGTGGTGTGGAATTTATGAGAGTCATCTAAACCAGGGTTCTTGGTCGGCTTACATGCGGTTGGAGCAAAACTCATCTTTCTCAAGAGACTCCACTATGCGTGTTGTTCCAATGGTCTGATTTTGTCTCCTGGACTCAGCATAAGCGGCAGGTCTCAAGACTTATCCCTTTTACCCTTCGAAAGGGAATTTTGATATGTCCCTGTTTTATTAGCCTTTTAGTTTTGAAAGCACTTTTATTGAAATTAAGAGTGGTATTTCTTCCTGTACCTTCCCACCCAGCCAAATAAAAACGAAATTTACCGAAAGTACCTATAAAAGTCTGAACGATCATCTGAAGGCTTCAAGTATGCATTAAAAGACCAGAGTCAATAAAAGTTATTTTTAACATAGTTAACATTTAGAAAGATTTAGAAAAGCGGTCGTTATTCCGGCACGGTGTCACCGAGCATGGTAGAAAAAACTGCTGGTGTCTGTCCCAGGGACGCTGGGTACACACAGCCTCTGGCAAATTGCCGCCGGCCATATTCTCTTTCCCCTGCTCATATGACAAGTCCAATGAGTAAGGCTCTTCGGTTTAAGAAATAAAGAGCTGAGGCACACATCCACCCATCCTGTATTCAAGCCCAGCTAACGTAACCATTAAAGCTTCCATGAGCGGGACCATCTTCTAGCCACAAACCAAAAGTTACTTCGCCAATCAGAATTCTATTAAGCTGAAACCCATATATTAAGAGCTATGAAAAACAAATTCTCTAGGAAAAGAGATACAAAGAAAAAAATGTAAACACTATTAAAAATTTTTTAAAAATATTTTATTTATTTATTTGCCAGAGAGAGAGAGAGAGAGAACACAAGCAGGGGGAGTAGGATTAGGAGCTCCCCCCAGTGAGCAGGGAGCCTGATGCGGGACTGGATCCCAGGACTCTGGGATCATGACCTGAGCCAAAGGCAGACGCTTAACGACTGAGCCACCCAGGTGCTATAAACACTATTAAAAGCAAAGAGTTTAGGGGCACCTGGGGTGGCTCAGTTGGTTAGGTGTTTGACTCTTGATCTCAGCTCAGGTCATGATCTCAGGGTCATGAGATTGAGCCCTATGTTGGGAGCCTGCTTATTCTCCCCCTCCCACTTCTCCTCCCCCAACTTCCTCTCCAAAAAAAAAACAAAACAAAACAAAACAAAAAACCCCAAAAAAACCACAAACAGTTTATCCAGAAATGTAAGTTATTTTTATGCTTGGAATGTACCCTCTCTTAAATTTCCTTGTTAAAAACCAGTATAGGAGAGAGACAGTGTAAGGAAGTCAACCATTGTCACAGAAGACCTTTCCTATATCTATAATGTCAACTCTCATTCTGTAGTATATGTGAATCTTTGCACAATTTATGCATCTGAAAATATTCAGAGTAAGGAAAATATGAGAATCATATTTTTTGTAACTGCTAGCAGTATCTATAGGTGGGAGAAATTTTTGTAAATTCATCATGTGTTCTCATGAAAGTAAGTCTTCTTATGGGGTCAGATTTCCCCAATGAGGAAGCTAATGGTATTGATTTATATTTTCTTCTAACACTGTAACACCTCTGAAATATAAAAATAAACTTCTATAAATTTTAAACTATACACCTTGTCTAGAAGTCCACCCTAGTAAAGGAAATATATTCAAAATAAACAATTAAGATAGCCAATTTAAAAAAAAAAAAATCTGATTCAACTCAAAGTAGCAGACTCTAAAAAGAGCATCAATATATGAACTTGAATGGAAGGCCAGGTCAATCTGTCCATGAAGGTGCACCCCATGTGCACGGGCTCAGCTCTCCTACCACGTTCTGTGTTAGGTGATTAAAATGTGAGCCTTTTTTTGGCCATAATAGAAATCATGCCATTTACCCCAAGAAGAATAAAAAATAATAATAGAAATAATAAAATAAAAATAAAAAATAAAAAAAAGTAACTTTGGAAAATAAATTGTGGTTTGGGCCAAAAAAAAAAAAAGTAACTTTGGGGGCACCTGAGTGGCTTTATCAGTTAAACGTCTGTCTTCAGCTCAGGTCATGGTCTCAGGGTTCCGGGATCAAGCCCCACGTCGGGCTCCCAGCTCAGTGGAGAGTCTGCTTCTCCCTCTCCCTTTGCCCCTTCCTCTGGCTTGTGCCCGCTCTCAAATAAATAAACAAAATCTTAAAAAAAAAAAAAAGTAACTTTGTGGCATGCTCTCCTGGCTTTCTGCACATTACCTTTTAGGGAGTTCTAGTGTAGACTAAGGCTATGGCAACCTCTCCTTTAGAAATACCAGACCTGCAGCTTCTGGCTTGTGGGCAATGGCGGTAAGGAAGGCAGGTGAAATGACTCTGAGAAGCTAAGTAAAACCTGCCTGACAATGAGGGACAAGTTTACAGTTTATAATTTTAGGAAGCCCCAAAAATATTTAGCCATCTTGCATTATGTGAACCAAAACATCTCACCACATGGGGATATTTTAGTTGAGACCTCGAAAGTCCTCAATCAAGGAAACACTTAAAATAGTATTTTGTTAGAAGTGAAAGTGAGCACGTGACCTTGTGTCTTTGTTGCCCAAACTCTGGGACACGGTTCAACCCATGGCTCTCCCGTGCCTCAAACCTGGTTAGTGGCAAAATAAATTCCGAGCTGGCTGCAAGGAAAGGCTATGAAGAGACGCACAGGGGGACAAAAGGTGTTACTACGCCTTAGCTAGAACGTCAGACTGCTCCTTGCACAAATATTTCCCAACTAAATTTCCCCAAATGTAGAATTATAAAATGATGGCTTGTGTTACAAAATCACTCCCTTCACGAAACATTTCACCATAGTTGCTTCATTCTAGTGAGGTGCTCCAGATACAGAAACATAATTGCAATTTTCTCTGGAACACATTTTGTATCAAGTGAAACAAACAAACAGGACCAAAATAGATGTCTACAATGGACTCTAAGAGCCCCAGCACCTTCTTATCCTTGCTGTTGCTTTAATTTCTCTTTAACATCACATATTTTTAAAAATAACTTAAATTGCATCATAATTAAACAATTTACAATTTGACATTTTTTGAAAGATGTTTCACTGTAAGCCTTTTCCTTAATCTTTAAGAACCAAATATGGACCACCAACTTGTACCTATCAATTTTGTAGAAATATAAAAATTATGATTTACTAAAACATAGTCCTTGAGTAACAATCTATAAGCTCCAGGAGGATGGAGAGCATTTCATTAAACATTTTCTTAACGAGAAGGTAAATTGAACCTCAAGACACAAAAGTTGAAAGCTTAAAATGAGAACTCTTACAACCTGCCCCTGCAGGAGGCAAAGGAAAACAAAATTTATCAAAATAAAATGAAAAATATTAAGACACATGTCCAGATATTTAACAAGGAATCAAGTGAAGTACTCAAACCAGAAACTTTTTTTAAAAACTCTAACACTCACAACAGAAGTTTGTTATTAATGAGAAACAGCAGAGAACACATTCTCCTTGGCAAAGAGAGAGCTATTTTTCACTTCCCCTGGTAACTATCTTTAGTACTTTACATTCTTGGAAACCAGGAATGTGAATATGGATTTATTGTGAAGCAACACGCAATGATCTAATGTCAGTTATGGGGGTGGGAGAGTCTATGAAATCAGTGCAAATGAAATCCTAAAGCACGACAGGCATCAATATAGGCATTGAGTCTCGTGACAAAGGGCTTGTGATCCCTGAAACTTTCATGGCCTGGACATTCCCGACTCCGGCCAGTGGGCTATTTACATCTCAGTCTAGAAAAGAATCAATAGGAAACTGAAAAGCCCTGGCTCTCGCACAAAAGATAATCAAAGTGCTAATCCATGGCGGCTCGAGGAGGACACAGTAGGAATTATCTGAAATTAATTTGCTATCAGGCGACTGTAGCATGAAGGAGAAGGAATATCTTGGCTGGAGTTTCTTGCTACGTCCCCTTAGCAAGTCCAACAGAGGACATGTTGTGGGGTGGGGTACGAGGGGTGAGTCACCTACATTCAGATTGCAATCAAGTTCAAGCACACTTCAATGCCAAAGGTGGCCGGCTATAGGAATGTGCAGCGCAACTGGAAATGGGTGTGGCTGTCTGTGCGAAGCCAGCCAGCAAAACACGAAGCATAAATAATACTGCTTCAGAAAACTCTGTTGCCGACCAGCCTGTCTTCACCTACATCTCTCAGCAAAAAGTCGCTCTGGCGCTTCTGGAATATGGGACTGGAAATGGAGGGTGTTTATGGTATTTCCAGCCCTTCCTCCAACTCCAACGGGCTGACTTCATTTTTGCGTCCTCTACGAAGAAATGGTCTGCTGAGAAGCTAGTAACGTGAGTGTGCACATGACATCTCAAGCCTGTGTGAGCACATGTGGGGGTGATCTTAACCTCTGTCCTGCTGGGGAAACTCCATCAGGGCGGGCTCCTCTACCTTCGTGACCTATGTATCGCATTAAGCTGGGTATACAGCAAGCGCTTGATAGACGTCTCCTCGATGAACAAAGAAATGCTCAAGGGAATGAATGTCCAACTTCTAAGAAGTACCCACTTTCTTCTGATAATTTATACCAAGGTGATGGTTCTGATTTACCATCTGAAGGCGCTTTATAACTAAAAACCGATACCTAATAATGCTTTCTGAGCAGCTCACTCAAAACGGCTACCATACTCAATTTACATTAACTTTTTCTAAATGTGACGAGCCTCTCTCCCTGCGGAGTGTGTGAGGTTTTACTACGGTCCCATTTTTTCTGACTGGATGGGCTTCTAGCCTCCCCCTTGACTTGGATGCTATTAATCAGGGCAGTGTCCAGTGAGTCTGATACTAAAGGACCCACTATGGACAACTGGGTCTTTGTGTTCTCCCCGAATTCGGTTTGAATAGCATCAGTCCTGAGTTACTGTATTTATTCTTCATGATTCTTTGGGTTCATGATTTACATTTTTATTATGTTAGCCTTTAGGACAGGGGATAAGAGACCTGAAAAAGGCACACTGAAATCCAGGAACATGGTTCTTTTGATTACCTCCTAGTCCCAGCATGCAATGCTGGCTAGCGTAGGATCCATTTATTATTATTAAGGGTAACGTCTCAGTCTTTCACACAAAAGCAAACCAAGCAGGGCTTTCAAATTAATCCCCTGGGGTTTTTTCTTTTACTTCTTCTTCTTTTTTTTTTTTTAGCTGAAATGGAAATCTGGTGAGTGACTCAGGAAATCAGGGGCAGGGAGGTAGTGGAAGGCTCCTATTGACTTCTGATAAGCCAGCATCTATTGCTTAGATGCAAAGAAGCTGTGGTTGTAGGGCAGGAAACCTCTTCGAGCAGCCAGGGAAGATGAACATTTAAATACAACTTTGTCCCCTAAATATTTCTCTTTGAACTGGACACTGAGTCAGACACTCACTGGAGACACAATGGTAACACAGCATGTCTTTCTTGCTTCAAGAGCTCACGATTCCCAAGGGGGCTAAAATGCATACACTGAATTCTGATATTCCAAAATAAAGGTCAGGCTTCATGTACAGAGCTTGTTTAACAAAGCACAGAATAGAAAGCAATAAAATAAACTTAAGGAGGCTAAAGGGAATTTCAGAAGAGGGGGCAGTTGGACTTCATCTTGAAGGACACATAGAATTTTACCTGGAAAAATCTGGAGGAAGAAATTCTCAATAGAGGAAATGGCTGAATTAAAGCAGAGTGTGTGGCAGTACAAGGTGTGTTCAGTGACACAGGCAGGGTCCAGTGTGGATGGGTGGAGGCTGATAGGGGTATGGGGGTGGCAGAGGAGAGCACAGAGACTGACTAAAACCAGACTGCGAAGTGTCTTGAGTATGCCAGAATGTTTGGAATTTATCTTACAGAACTGGAAATCCATCAGGCTTTTTGGAAACAGGAGCTTGCAAGCAAATGTTCTGGAGCAGTGATTCCCTGCACAGAGCACGGACGAGAGCAGACAAGAAGCTTAAGACATGGAGGTAAGAGTTGCTTCCAGATTTTAAGAAAGAAAGAACCTAACAAACAAAACAATTACATAATAAATGAAAAAGGGTAACTCCCTCCATTCTTCCTCCATGCAGTTGGATGATAGTATCACAAAATATTTGCTTCAAACTTGAAACTCTTCCCACAATCCCTGTGGAACTCCTAGGAAGCACTCTTTGGTCACATTAAAATAGCATGAATGGGGCACCTAGGTGGCTCAGTCAGTTAAGTATCTGCCTTTGGCTCAGGTCATGATCCCAGGGTCCTAGGATTGAGCCCTGGTCAAGCTCCCTGATCAGCAGGGAACCTGCTTTTCCCCCTCCCTCTGCTGTTCCCCCTGCTTATGCTTACTCACTCTCTCTGTTAAATCAATAAATAAAATCTTAAAAAAAAAAAAAAAGAATAAAAGTCATCCAAGCTGGAAAAGAAGTAAAACTGTGTCTGTTTCAGATGACATGACCCCCACAGAGAAAACCCTGAAGAATCCACCACACAAAACCTATTAGAGATAAGAAGCAGATTCGGCAAAGTTGTAGGACAAGAGATCAACAATCAATTCCGGCTTTATACCCTAAGAATTAAAACGTGAAAAAATAAAATAAGAAAAACAGTTTCATTTACAATAGCATCAAGAAAAAAAAAAGATAAAAATACTTGGAAATAAACTTGACTAAGGAGGTAAGATATGTACACTGAAAACTACAAAACATTGCTGAAAGAAATTAATGAAGACATAAAGAAATGCAAAACTACCCTGTGTACAGACATTGGAAGAACTTCCTATTACTAAGATGACAATACTACCCAAATTAACTACAGACCCACTGCAATCTCTATCAAAATCTAATGGCATCTTTTAAAGAAATAGAAAAACCCACCTTAAAATTCACATGAAATCTCAAGGGACCTGAGTGGCTAAAATAATCTGAAAAAGAACCAAGTTAGAGAGCTCACACGTCTTGATTTCAAAACTTACTACAAAGCTACATTAATCAAAACAGTGTAATACCTACAAAGGGAAGACATATAAGCCAATGGAATATAAGAGAGCCCAGAAATAAAATCTAGCACATATGGTCCATTCATTTTTGAAAAGGAAGCCAAGACCAGTCAATGAGGAAAGAACAGTCTTTTCAACAAATGGTTCTGGGAAAACTGGGTGTCCATCTGCAAAAGAATGAAGTGGGGCCTGTATGCTATTATCATATACAAACATAAACTTAAAATGGGTCAAAGTCCTAAATGTAAGAGCTGAAACTATATAATGAGATTGAAGCAGTGATCAAAAACCTCCCAAAAAACAAGAGTCCGGGACCTGACAGATTCCCTGGGGAATTCTACCAAACATTCAAGGAAGAAATAATACCTATTCTCCTGAAACTGTTCCAAAAAATAGAAACAGAAGGAAAACTGCCAGACTCTTTCTAAGAAGCCAGCATTACCTTGATCCCCAAACCAGGCAAAGACCCCATCAAAAAGGAGAATTTCAGACCAATATCCCTGATGAATATGGATGCCAAGATTCTCAACAAGATCCTAGCTAATAGGATCCAATAGCACATTAAAAAGATTATTCATCATGACCAAGCGGGATTTATCCCTAGGATGGATAACATTCCCTGGGTGGTTCAACATTTGCAAATCAATCAATGTGATAGAACAAATCAATAAGAAAAGAGAGAAGAACCACATGGTCCTCTCTATTGATGCAGAAAAAGCGTTTGACAAAATTCAGCATCCGTTCCTGATTAAAACTCTTCAAAGTATAGGGATAGAAAGAACATTCCTCAACATTATCAAGTCTATCTATGAAAAGCCCACAGCAAATATCATTCTCAATGGGGAAAAGATGACAGCCTTCCCTTTGAGATCTGGAACACAATAAGGATGCCCACTCTCACCACTCTTGTTCAACATAGTGCTAGAAGTCCTAGCGACAGCAATCAGACAACAAAAAGAATTTGTATTCAAATTGGCAATGAAGAAGTCAAACTCTCTTCACAGATGACATGATACTTTATATGGAAAACCCAAAAGACTCCATCCCCAAACTACTGGAACTCATACAGCAATTCAGTAATGTGTCAGGATGCAAAATCAATGCACAGAAATCAGTTGCTTTCCTATACAGAGAATCAATTCCATTTACTGTAGCACCAAGAACCATAAGATACCTGGGAATAAACCTAACCAAAGAGGTGAAAGATCTGTACTCGAGGAACTGCAGAATGCTCATGAAAGAAACTGAAGAAGACACAAAAAGGTGGAAAAGCATTCCATGGATTGAAAGGATAAACTTTGTTAAAATGTCTATACTGCCTAGAGCAATCTATATTTTCAATGCCATCCCGATCAAAATTCCACTGGTTTTTTTCAAAGAGCTGTAACAAACAATCCTAAAATTTTTATGGAAGCAGAAAAGACCCCGAATTGCTAAGGAAATGTTGAAAAAGAAAAAATGGGGAGCATCACATTGCCTGATTTCAAGCTTTACTACTAAGCAGTGATCACCAAGACAGCATGGTACTGGCACAAAAATAGACACATAGACCAGTGGAACAGAATAGAGAGCCCAGATATGGACCCACAACTCTGTGGTCAAATAATCTTTAACAAAACAGGAAAAAATATCCAGTGGAAAAAACACAGTCTCTTCAATAAACGGTGCTGGGAAAACTGGACAGCTATATGTAGAAGAATGAAACTTGACCATTCTCTTACACCATACACTAAGATAAACTCGAAATAGATAAAAGACCTCAACGTGAGGCAGGAGTCTATCAAAACCCTAGAGAAGAGCAAAGGCAGTAACCTCTTCAACATCAGCCACAGCAACTTCTTTCAGGACATGTCTCCAAAGACGAAACAAAAGCGAAATTGAACTTTTGGGACTTCATCAAGATAAAAAGCTTCTGCACAGTGAAGGAAACAGTCAACAAAACAAACAGGCAACCCACAGAATGGGAGAAGATATTCACAAATGACACTACAGACAAAGGGCTGATATCTAAGATCTATAAAGAACTCTTCAAACTCACTCACAAAACCGATAATCACATCAAAAAATGGGCAGAATACATGAACAGACACTTCTCCAAAGAAGACATACAAATGGCTAACAGACACATGAAAAAATGTTCATCCTCTTTAGCCATCAGGGAGATTCAAATCAAAACCACACTGAGATACCACCTTACACCAGTTAGAATGGCCAAAATCAACAGGACAGTAAACAAGAAATGTTGGAGAGGGTGTGGAGAAAGGGGAACCCTCTTACACTGTTGGTGGGA
>CM053608.1:13674481-13702708 GCA_028646535.1 Procyon lotor
GGGAACCAGAAGCTGCCACAGGCACCAAAGCAAGAGTGAGGAGAGAGGCGGGACCGGTGGGAAAGGCAGCCGTGCCAAGCACCAGGGTCCGCGAGCCCGCAGGGGCCTTCGGGGTGGTTACTGTTGCGGCTCTGACCTCAGAGAGCATTTCCGCAAGAACCACGGAGACAGGAGTCGGGCGGTGGGGGCCAAGTTCAGTAACTGGGGGAGCAGCAGTCAAACTACAGTTTGCGAGAATGGCAAGAAACCCTCCACGGGATGGAGAAGAATGAAGCACATTTGTTCAGAGTGGAAGGTCTCTCTCTCTCTCTCTCTCTCACACACACACACACACACACACACACACGCACGCACGCACCTGTAACAGCCGCCCACTCCAACAGTGGCCAGACAGCGTGCAGTCACCCAGCCCAGGAGCAGGACACTGGACCCCAACTCTGTGAATCAGGGAAGACTTCTGGGAGGAGCCACGACCAGAGCCCGACTTCTAAGTCTGATGGGGTCTGCCCAGCTAAGGCGGCGGGGAGGATGGCGGGAGTGCGGCTGGGGCACCAGGGCACCCGACGGAGCAACCATTTCAGAGGCTCAGCACGCCATGGGCGCCACTGGGCCATCACAGGAGCTTCGCCTCACCGGGAGAGCAGGTCAAAAGATGGGTTCGGGGGTCAGGCAGGCAGAGGCTGACTGTGAGGGGCAAGAAGGTGAGATGGGAGAGGAGCAGGAGAGAGCGAGCCTTGGGGCCACAGCAACCCAAGCGGGGCCACTTCCCTGAGGGCAGAGGGGAAGGAGGGGTGAAACGGGGATTTGGGAGGGGGGAGAAAAGGAGAGTTGAGGACGCCGAAAGAGTACGTGGTATCAGCTTGCCAGACAAAACAAATCCAAATCCGAGAGGGAGGCAGCGTCCAAACGGAGTAATGCCCACGCAGAACATTTGCAAACCAGATGCCATCCATTTCATTTGACCACAGAGCATGGCTCCACCGGCTTGCCCTCCTTTGATTTATCTTCCTCTTCCATCATGAGATATGTTTTTGGACTTTTTTACCATAAAATAGTTCAAGTGTAGTCATAGATAATGAAAGAAAGTGAAACTAAATCAGTGAATTTTCAACTCTGGTGAAAGACTTAGTAGAAAAGAGCCTATAAATATTGGCGAAGGTGAAGTTTTGAGATTTATTTTGGACCTTCCTGCCTCTATAAATAAATAACTGAGACACAACTTAGATCCAAATGCAAGTAAAGCTTTCCCCTAACTCCAAGCGGACTACTGGAGTGTAGGTTTTAACTGCTGCTATTTATATAATGCTAATGAACTCAATTTGCCCCTTAACTCTCTATCTGCATAAGCAATGCAATTAAAAATACTCTGGAATTATAGCTTAATGGTAGGAGCTTGGGTTCTCAACTGGGATAAAATCTGGGCTCTGCCACTTAATTAGCTGTGTAGCCTTGAGCAACTTATTAACCTCTCTGTGCCTCAGTTTCTGTACTTGCCAATGGGAATAATATCATAGCGAACCTCACAGGGATGATGTGAGTATTAACTGAGTCGATGTTAAGTACTTAGATCAGTTCCTGGCCCATACTCAGCACTCAATCAACGTCACCTGCTATTTCCTGCTTTTTCTTTTCCAATTTGCAGAACCAACCCTATTAGGGCCACTTCCAATCCAGAGACACACCTAGAAATAATAACCAGATGGGCTCCCCTACAGTTGGCTTCCCTGAAAGTAATGAATCTAAATCATCTGGACACACAGCTTATTTATTAGTTAGCTAATTTTCAGATTACTCTCTTTCAGACATACGCATGCAAATACAAGATTAAGTTATTGTGGAAAAGAGTGCTAGTTTCCTGCCCAACGTCTGGTCTGCCTCCTTTCTTAAGACACCCATTTTGTTCAGGGCAATAAAGTAGTCAGTGGAAACCACACATCCCTCCAAGCTCTCCTATGGCAATGGTGGACAAGTGCCCCATTTTGGGGATCACTTTCTTTGCTTTATTTTTCTCCGTAGCACCACTGAAAGTATAAAATGTTTTCTGCGACATCTCCCTCGGTGCGGATGGAGCTCACGTCAGTTCATCGTACACCCTAGCGCCCTGAATGGGGTCCGGCACACAAAGCCGGTGCTCAGTGAACAGCTGCAGCTTGAAGAAATGAGTGAGACACGCTGGAATGTGTGGGACAGGGTTTCTAGGAAAGCTTTTTAACGGATGTGCCTGTGGCTTTTTGCCCTTTGGATCTTCTTCACCCTGTTTCTCCTTCCCACCTGGAAGATGCAGTGGCCACTTCAAAACCAGGAGGATGACAATAACAGTGCAATCCGGGTACCTTGAAGCTCCAGAGGAATGAGGAGGGAGCCAAAGAACACTGTATCTTTTTTATGCCGCTCTAGGTCATGTTTTCTGTTATTTGTGGCTAAATGCATTCCCAGTAGATACAGTTATAAAGAACTCTTGGAGCACCTGGGTGGCACAGTCAGCTGGGCGTCTGCCTTCAGCCCAGGGTCCTGGGATCAAGTCCTGCATCAAGCTCCCTGCTCAGCAGGGAGTCTGCTTCTCCCTTTCCCTCTGCCCCTCCCCCCTGCAATGCGCGCGCATGCTCTCTATGTCAAATACATACATACATAAATAGAATTTTTCCCAGCAAAGAAGTCTTGCTCTCTAGATATTCTTGAGACTAACTAGTGAGTAACAAAAAATTTGACTAACATTCAGCTTTTTGGCCAGTAGATACAAATCCGAGATTGGTGTAATAAAGTAGATAGTCGCACAGATAGGCAATGTAAATAGATATCAATAGAAGAGGTTCTAACGAGAGCTCCCTTAGTGTTCTTTATTATTTTTCCAGTGAAAGCATAGAGAGACCAGGTAGAACATAAGAAGGGGAGCAAAGCCTCTGTCGGACTGGTGGGGCCAGGCCTGTTCCATGCACGGACAGATGCGGCTATCCTATGGGTCTCACACGTCCACCGGCCAAGCACAGAGATCAGCCCCACCTGGCGGAGGCTCAAGCGGCAGTGATGTTAGTCATAGCCTCATAGTCTGACTTCTCACTGCTTGTCACCCCCGTAAGATCCACCCCCTTGGTCACTTCTGGTCAGAGCAATGTTCTTATAACTCAAGGCTTTAAACCCTGTCAAATGGTAAATACCACTGGGAGAGATGATGTATTTCTTAGAAATCAGGTATTTGCATTATAATTAACACCTGATACTTTCCTTGGCTCAGGTTTTAACTGGGGGAGAAGGGACAGAGAAGGATGTGCTGTGACAAGGGGGCCCCCACAAGAGGGGGTAGTAGCGGGGGAGGGGCCATGGACACAGGACTGGGGACACAGGGGCTGGGGACACAGGACTCAGGAGGGCCAATCACTGGACTCCCACGTTGCTCCTGCCATCAAGGCCTCTGCCCTAAGGGCGGGCTGCGGCAGGATTGCTACTTTTGTCTGAGTTCTCTTGCCTTTTGACAGCAGAAGAAAAGTTCTGCCCATGAAACAACACTGCTAACTCCGGATATTTTGATTGGCAGATCCTTGGTGGACACTAACCAGACACAACAGCTGGTTTGTCAGGTCATCCTCCAGGGCTTACAAAACTACCAGCAAGCATTCTGATCTGAAGACTAGCAGGATTCTGCATTTCAAAGTAATTGCATTCTCAAGTATAAAAATACAAATAATTCAATATAAACAAAACTCCTCAGGTTATAATCTGACCTAGAGTGCCCATCTTATGAAAGAAAGAAAGAAACAAACAAACAAACCTTTTTGGAAGGTTTAATCCAAAGGAATTACCAATTTAAGAATAAGTATCATCATTTTGTAACCATTGCTGTAAAAACTGATTTAGGCGACAGTCATTAAAGGAATCTAAAACCACCAGGTAAAAGTTTGATGAGGAACAAGACATTTACATAGTCTCAGATCATCTCTCTACAGAATATTTGCTAATTGCAAAGGGAAAAGTCTAACTTCTCAGAAGAAACCTGAGGGACACCACCACACAAGATCAGAATTAGTATCACCAACAACGGGAGAGATTCACAGCATGACGGGGTATACTGGGAAGAACACAACATCAAAAATGCATTACCCGAACCTAGACGTCCATCAACAGATGAATGGATAAAGAAGATGTGGTGTATATATACAATGGAACATTATGTAGCCATTAAGAGAAATGAAATCTTGCCATTTGCAACGATGTGGATGGAGAAGGTATTATGCTAAGTGAAAGAAATCAGTAAGAGAAAGACAATTATCATATGATATCTCTGATATGAAGAATTTGAGAGGCAAGGCGGGGGGGTTGTGGGGGAAAAATGAAACAAGACGGGATGGGGAGGGAGACAAACCACAAGAAACTCCTAAACTCACGAAACAAACTGAGGGTTGCTGGGGGGTGGGGGGGATAGGGATAGGGTGGCTGGGTTATGGACATTGGGGAGGGTATGTGCTGTGGTAAGTGCTGTGAAATGTATAAGGCTGACGATTCACAGACATGTACCCGTGGGGCAAATAATATATATTCATAAAAAATTAAAAACAAAACAAAAAAAGAACAGAATTGAAGCAAAAATAAAGAAAAAAGCATTACCTGAGTTCTAAGGAGAAACCCAGATAGAGGAATACTTCACAAAACAACTAGCCTACCCTCTTAAACCCATCAGTACCATAAAAAACAAAGAAAGGCCAAGAAATCCTTTCAGATTAAATATGATAAGAGAGAGGACATGTGAATGTGATGAGTCATTTTTTTAAAGTGCTAGACTGAAAAAAAAGGTGCTGTAAGAAACACTACTGAGGCAGTTAGGGAAACTTGAACATGAACTATAGATTAGGAAAATTGCTATCCAAATTCCTCTATTTGGTAATTACACTGCGGAGTTCTCTAAGAGAAGGTCTTTGTCCTTAGGATACATGCTGAGGTATTGAGAAGTGAGAGTCACAGAGTTTGTAACTTACTGTCCGATCATTCTGCAATAATCATAATTAACAATATTATGTGTATGTGTCTGTGTATGTGTGTGTGTGTCTAAGAGGTAGAATAAGTAAACTGCTGAGTCTAAGGAAAAGTTATATAGAAGTTCACTGGTGCAACTTTGTGGTAAGTTTAAGACTTTTCAAAAGCTTTTTTTAAAATAAGAAAAACAAGAGTACGATAGTTTTCAAAAAGCATTCATCAGGAAATATGAGACAAAATGGATCACAACTTTTAAGTTACTTAGAAACACCAAAGTTCAAGCAAACCACTTAAAAGAACAGAAGCAAAATGGCAGATTTACAGATGGAGAGGTTGGGGCTGTCAACAGTACTGTGTGTTGTGTGTGTTCAAAATTTTTTGTTAACCTCAGAGGAGGCTGAGAGTCTCTCTCTTGGCCACAAGAGCCACACCACATTTTACTAAGTGAAGCATATAAACACGGAAAGAATGACTACCCACAACTGGGGGGGAAGGAGAAATACCCAGCCTAACGAAGATTAGTACAAATTTGGTGAGTCACTTCCTCTTAGGAGAAAAGGCAAACATTTCTTGTTTCCCAAAGGACTCAAGATTCTGAAGAACACCTGAGCTCTCAGCCTGAATCGTGCCAAAGAGGTAGCAACCTCGGCCAGAAGAACCTCCAGTCCATTAATAGCATACTTCTGCCCACACCCAACTCAATTTATTGCCATACTACCTCCAATTTCCGAATCAATGTCAATTCTAATCTCTGAGCTCCTTTGGCCTCCACACTACTAAGATGCTGGGAGGTTACATGCAACTAAAACAAAGGAGATTCATGTTAATTGCATACGTATTCTCTAAGCTTGAAAGGGCAATGGCCTTGGTTTGCTTTTTGCTCATCACCCCAATGTTCCTCGGTCCTGAACCGAATCTGCTCCACCTTTGAGAACTGAAGCCTTGGCAAAGCACCCTTCCCTCCTTGAAGTTGCCTCTGTGCCTGCAGCACAAACACGTGGACAGATTAGGCAGAGCGGGCCATAAAGCACACACACACGCTCTCCCAACGTGCGTTTTTCATTCCAGAAATACTTTACTCCTAAACCACTTCTGTGCTTCTCTTGGCACCAAACAGTGTAAGGGGTTCCGTGCCAAAGGAAGTGTCTGTTTAAAGATGAGGACTTTCTTAAAATTTCTTTGCTTTGGAAGATCATAAATAGAACATCCTAGTGTAATTATGGTGGAATAAAGAAGAAACAGGGAAAGGCTGTAGAAAACAAAAGAAAAAAAAAAACACCATTTGCCTTGTTTTTGTTTTGTTTTTTGAAGTTGCCTAAAAGAAACACTGCAGATATAAGATATAACACAGAATTATCTTCCATGAGAGTAAAGATTACAGGGCCCAAGTCAGGACAAAGAAGCAAAAATATTACCTTTAACAGGAAAGGTTAAGAAGCATTTACCGTCTTGTCACAAGCATTTATTCTTGGTTTAAGGGAAGCCACCAAAGCTAGATGCAGAGAGGGTTTTTTCTCCCTTACAATTGTTTTACTCTGGAATTTTTGTACTTTGCTTCTTTATGACTTTTCACCCTGTATCGGAGACTATTTTAAAAGAAGAAAACCTATGTTGGTGGACCCGTCCTTTTTCCTTCTCTCTGCTCATTTCCAGACACTTATTTAGGGTTCACTCACAATAAACAGTGGGAATCCAGTAATTCACGCAGAATCCTTAGTCTTTACCAACTGAATTACAAAACACACTCTTATCCATGCACACGTGCATATACACACACACACACACATACACACACACACCCCATGCAGGGAAGACGACCTCCTGCCTCATGGCACAGACACAACACGGTCATCCACTCAACTTTCACCAGGACGGACCTCCTCCGAAATTCTGATGCCGGGCAGAAGGAAGGAAACTTACTTTCTTTCCACCTCTGGTGTTGACACGGCACTGCAGAAGCCAAGGGACTCCTAGGAGAAAGAGACACAGCGTCAGCGCAGCTAGAGCGGCAGGCTTCCTCTGATTTGTACAGAATATCACTTAAAAAAAAAAAAAAAAAAGCAGAAGCAAAAATAGATGATTAAAGTCATTGTGCTTACTTCGATCTGGGACCGCAGCTGAAGTGACGTGGGGGTGGCATCAGGTTTCTCCTAAAAGAGAACAGATGCGGGTTTAATGAGACTTCCCAACATGGCAAACACCAGAAAGAAAAACAGATATGTAAGCAGAGATGGGGGGATTTGGGAAACACTAGGATACAGCGGGAGGAGATGGTGGAGATAAATAGGGTTTCTGGAAAAACGAATGTGCTTTCAAAATGGGAACTCTAGTCTTAAAATTGAACTGCTTCCCAAACCACTTGACACTGCTGACAATTTTACTGTGGAAGAAAAAACACAATCCAACTGAAGAGCACAGACAGTTAAGGGTGAAATAATTCTCTGGATGTGATGAGAGCACCCCTGGGAGACAGAATTTATGGAGACCCAGTTGTATTGTTTATCAATAATATTGGACTTTCAGGGGCGCCTGGGGGCTCAGTCACTGAGCATCTGCCTTCAACTCAGGTCATGATCCCGGGGTCCTGGGATCGAGCCCCACATTGGGCTCCCTGCTCATCGGGAATCCTGCTTCTCCCTCTCCCACTCCTCCTGCTTGTGTTCCCTCTCTCACTACCTCTCTGTCAAATAAATAAATAAAATCCTTAAAAAATAATAATAATATTTGAGTTCCAATCTCAAATTCAAATCAAAATTTAAATGATTTTTAAATTCTAAATGTACTCAGAGTATTTCATAACGCAGGGCTAGTTTTCTTAGAAAGGTGGAAAGCTCCCTTGATATTATCGTGCAGCCCAGAAATCACCATGCCCCTCTAATACAAGCAAACTGGCCTAGCTGGAAATCTAAAACACAACTCTCAGCACCCCGTTGCCTGATGAAATAAATGCATGACATTATCAAAAATCATCAAATCATAAAAAAGGAATCATTTTAGAAACAAAACCATTTTATAGTTAAAAACTCTATTTCCCCTTTGGTTAAAAAAAGGGCGGGGGGGAGGTAAGCCAGTGACCAATGATGAAAATAATATATTGAAATAAGCTTTGGCAGCAAAATAGGAAAATTGCACTATCAGAAGTATTAGAATACACCATGGGAAAATAAGAGCTATACTGGGGATACAGCAGAGAGTATCACACTGGGGCTTTCCACAAGTAGAGAAGACTTCTACATCGAAACGGTTGTGAAATGGAGGTCCTCACCGAAGCGTGGTGCACAGGCCGGGGTGATAGCTAGCGGAGATGTCATAAGCAGGCCAACAGGCAGTTTTAGAGGAAGGCGTACTATCACTAACAAGTTTGCAATATCAGCTTAATTATGAGCCTTCCAATAATACTATTGTGTTCTTAGTAACGGTTACATTCTTCAGGTCTGTGCATGTACCGTACGAAGATGGTATTGTTAGTCCCGGCTGACACTGAGGATGTGGGGGCGGGGTCATCTCAAATTAGGAATTCTCACTGTGTCTAACTGTTCAATTTATTGAAGTTGCCTGTTTTATTACTAGCATGATTACAAAACCAGGCTAACATTTTAAAAACTCAGCAATGAAACATTAAAATGAGTATAACTCAGAGCACATTTATAAATGTAAATAAGTAACGGGAATCCAGTATGTGTATCGACTATAAGGTGAATGTGCTAGGGGAGTAATCGGAGAACAGGATGATTCTGGACGAGCAGATCAAAAGAGAAAAGTACTTTAATGGACTGGAAACTCACTCACCGCTAGTCCCAGGGATTTATTTGTTATGAAAAAACACCAGAGTGGTGTAAAGCCTCAGAGAGCTTCTCTCTGCTTAACATCTTTCTGGGTTTTATTGCCACCTTCGTTCGTAATGGACAAATTTAGATTTCTGTCCCAGACTTGATACACCATTTTTACAAAGCGACATATGGAATTGTTCGAGTTACATTCCAAGTCCAAGTGGTATGACATCAGACTCAGGTGTAATCAACATGGGAGATCCGTATTGGGGAAATGCCTTGTACTCAGAGACCAGTCGTGATGCCCCGTTACCTAACTAACGTCTTAACATCACATAGAGAAATTTATACTTAAACAGCAGGAAGCAAGCAAAGGTATGGTTTGCAGTTTTCCTCCTAAATCTTCCCAGTCAGAGCCAGTGTGGGAACCTTAAAAATCCGACAGAACTCCATTACTTCCTCTGAAATTTTCCCTGAAACAGCCCCTTTAACACCCAACTCCAGCCCATGTACTTCCATAACCATCAATGAAAAAATGATTAACTCTCCTCCTTCCTCCATTCCTAACTGTTCTCTAAGTCTCTACTAGGTAATCATCCACGGTAGGAAATTACCTGCTTGTCCTGCACATTTTTATCCGCCTTTTTTCTAATAAATTTTATTTATTGAGAGCATCAGTTGTTATTCCATATCGTAAACATAACATTTATGGTACATTATGCAAAATGCACATTTTCCTGCATACCAAGCGGGTGCTTGTTACCAACCACATTAAACGTTTCATGACCAGGAAAGAACATGCTAAACGATTCATCTTCACCGGTTAGTCTGTTACTAATGATAAACTGTGTTTGGGGGGGGGCTTTTCAGGAAATTGGCTGGGGGTGCAGTTTGATGTATGATGTACTAAAATGGGTTCCTTTAACCATCAAACCTGAGAAATGCAAACCTGAGAAATTGCAAATAAGAGTTGAAGTTAGCAGATGTAGGCTACAGGCCTCGATAAAACACCTATGTGCAGAGTATGAATAAAGTTCTGGTAGAGGTATCACACACCTCAAGAAGAGCTGGACACTTCCGTTCTGTTTATCACTGAAAAATATGACTTTTTTTTTCAAGATACAATGTCAAGTGAAAAGTGCGATGGAATCAGACAGAAGCACCAGCTATGTGTGCAACAATGAAAGGTGTTGCTTACACAGTAAAGAAGCAGGGATTCGGGTCAAAATGGGTAGAGAAAGGCTGTTGACATTCCCTTCCCCATCTACACACGAGGTTGGTTGCCCTTTTCTTCACTCCCAATTCAACCAGTGTAAGCGGGGGGTGGGGTGTAGGGGCTGGGAGGCCACAGTTCTAGACAGAGTTCCAGCAGGACAAGAAGTCCTGAGGAAGGGGGAAGGGGGAGTAAGAACTGACAACCTGACTGCCCCGTTGTAAATGACTTTATCTGGGGAACAACTGATGGTCCGCAATCCAACTCCCGATTTAGAAGGCATCGTGTTGATGGAAGTAGTAAAAACTGTGAATAATCAGGATACAGTCATTGAGTAACCATGTATCTTTTAGACACGTTTTAGAAAGAGATGATCACTGAGAAGTAAGATTCTCCTTAATGACGTGTGCTAACCGATGCAGTCACCACTGCTGTGTAACAAGTCATCCCAAACTCAGTCGCATGAACCAGCAAGCATTTCTGTTTCCTTCACAGATTCAGTGGCTAAGAATTAAGAAAGGGGAAAGCAGAAAAGGTTTGTCTCTGCCTGATGGTGTTTGGGGCCTTGGCTGGGCAGGTTCGAAGGGTGGAGGTGACTGGACGGCTGGCACTCTAATCGTTAGGAAGCTTGCTGGTTCCCGAGTCCGAAGGCTGATGCTGGCATACAGGTGGAGCCCAAGTAGAGGCCGTCTGCTGGGACCTCTGTACAGGGCGCCACATGTAGCTGCTTGCCTTCCCCATAGTAGGATGTTGGGTTTCGAGAGAAACCGGACACATACCGAGAGAACCAGGCAGAAGCTGTACTACCTTTTATAACCTAGACTCATGCATTAGCACTTCTGCTGGAGTTACAAGCTCCCCCAGGTGCAGGATAGGACACACAAAGCCCCCACCTCTTAGTGGGAGGAGTGGCAAAGTCACATGGTAAGACAGCCCTGGGTTGGGAGATACCATGAGGGCCCACTTTGGAGATTAGGTGGCCATACTGATTGCCTAGGAGTTCACCTACGGTTTTCTAAATGAGGAATCAGATGAGACTGTTCATTCACGACAATGGCCATTAGGTTTCTTTCCTGATTTTTAGAGTTTACTCAAGTAGCACATCTTGGAATATATTTCACCCTGAACCTATCACTTGAAGGTTAAAATATCGCAATGTTTTAGGCTACGATTATGATCTCTCGTTTCAACTTTATTATCACAGAAAATCTCAAATATGCAAAAGTAAAGAGAATGGTACAATGAAGTCCCAAATTCTTATTGCCCAGCTTCAAATAATTATCTACTCAAGGTCAATTTTGTTTCATCTAGACCTTCATGCATGTTTTGGCTCCACCCCATTTTAACATGAAGAAAACCCCAGATACCATATCATGAAATAGCAGAATTTTTAACCTTAAAATTTAGTGATCAGGTTTTCTTAATTTCTATGATTCAATCTTGACTAAGTCATCACTCACCAAGAATTTGATTCTTTCCTAGCACAGGGGGACTTTATTTGGTCATTGCAGAATACAATCATATTTAACAAATTTACACAATCTACTTAAATGTTAAAAAAAGAACATGAAGAAATGTATTCACAATTGAACATAACCAAAAAGTTATTAGAATAGTACTCACTTCTGTGTCCCAAGTATAAATATATCCCTAATAATTTCTGAGTATGATATGCTCATTGACTTTGCACTTGACTAATTATTCTAAGCAGCATTTAGGGAGATATAACTCCACAATTTGATCCATGTTTCCTATGAGAATCCAAAGAGCCGCACAATGATAGCTAAACAAGAACCTATTGATTGTAAGTTAGGGTATTATAACTGTATCTTTTTAAAAAATAAAGTGCATGGAATTTGATCTATGAGTTAAACTGCTCATCATTAAGCCATATATGGATACCTTAGTTAAAAATGATAAATACTAAAAAAACAAAAGCAAAACAAGTGACAAATACTAGGGCACCTAGGTGACTTAGCTGGTTAAGCATCTGACTCTGAGCATAAGCTCAGGTCCTGATCTCAGGGTCATGAGTTCAAACCCTGCACTGGCCTCCACACAGGGGACAGAGCCTACTTAAAAACAAACAAATAAAATTTTTAAAAAGAATGCCAAAAATCATTAAACATTACAAACCCGAAGTGAGTTTGTACATTACAAATGCTTAAGGAAATATCCCTAACTTAATGAAGTATTACAGTGGAAACTAAAACAAATTATAAATACAGCTCAACATATATTCATGCATGCATGCAAAAGGAAAAGTTAGGATATACACTAAGTGTTAATAGCAGTTACCTATGCTTACTTTTTTTATGATCATGTAGTCTTGCATTATCTTATTTTTTTCTAATAGAAATTCAGCTTAAAAGTACAATCTTCAGATCTCACAAATGTTTTAGAATTATCTACATGTATATGTTCATAAATGTATGAAAAAACATCTCTGGGATGCCTGGGTGGCTCAGTTGGCTAAGTGTCTGCCTTTGGCTCAGCTCAGGATCCCATGGTCCTGGGATTTAGTCCCACTGGCAGGAGGAAGGGGGAGGGGAGGTCCTTGCTCATGGGGGAGTCTGCTTCTCCCTCTGCCTACTGCTTCCCCTGCTTGTGCACCTTCTCTTTCTCTCTCTCTGGCAAATAAATAAATAAAATCTTTAAAGGAAAAATAAACATCTCAAAGATTTCTTACACACCAATGGTTATGTCTGCAAAGGCCACCATTCCTCAATTTTTAATACATCTGTCAAATACAAATTACTTTTTTAGATATTTCTAAAGAATGTAATAAAAATTTCAAAACATTAAAAGTGGTAATAATTCCAGTTGTATCCTAATAACTAAACAAAAAAGCTTAAGAAATATTAAAACTTAAATTTCTCAAATTACCTCTATATTAAGACTTTCTTGAGATATTAAAATTTTTAGTAACAAGTATCATAGAAAACTATGCCTGCATTTTTCTGATTAATAGTGAAGGTCCATAATGATTTTAAAAATCATCTCACATTCATATTTTGACTTTTGAAAGAGATAAAACTGTAGTTCCATATAGTTTTTTTTTTTTTTTTAAAGGAATCAGATGACAAAAAATTACTGGGTTGAGAGAAACCTCAAATTCATTTCTTGTCAACTTGGGACAATTCTGGAAACAGTAATTCCCTCAAAGTTTATTATGTCTAACACAGAAGCAAAAAAAGAACAAATTTTCCAGATGAAATCAGGAGGTGGCCAAAACCAAAACATGGGAACACACGTGTGCTTACACCTGCTTGTGCATGTGTGTGTGCACACGGCTGCACGCGCATGAGTGTCTACGGTCACACTAATGGGTCATGGGTCAAATATAAAACTAAGGCTCTGACTGGCGGTGTCAAACACCAGAGTCAAAAACCCACTTGGGGCAGAATGAAGTCCTGGAAAACAAACACCACGCCCCCGTCCACACTGCAACACTGTTTCCACCTTCTTCTGGAAAGAAGCCAAATGCACTTTACAGCTGGAAAAGCAGGTGGGAGAAATCCCCGTCATTCCAAAAGCCAGAGAAAGACCATCAGGCGCCTATCAGCTCAGCTCAGCTCGACGCCAAGCTCTCCTCCTCCACACTGGGCACAGGAAGGAGGGAAAGGCGAGAGGACCCCAAGCCTGGCAACACTCAGCCTACGAGTAAAGCACACAGCCCATCACTGATGCGTTCAATTAAGGGCGGGAACAGGCTCTAAGTGGCTGGGGAAAGCTGCTGCCTGTGATGGATTTTAAAACTCATGTGGTATCGATCCCTTTACGAGAAGACTGTGAAGTTGTGGTGTCTCCCAACTGGCGAAGTACGCTCCCCTCTTGTCTGACTTCTCCACTCTGGCAAGCAGCGGGACGTCTGCTCCTTTTACCATAAACCTCGACACTGTCTCCAGAGTTTCCCCACTCCCCAACAACTCAGCTGCCAGGGGCTGCTGCTTCTCTGTGGACCAGGCTTCTGGGGTCTAGCCTCGCCATTCCCCTCTGGCAGGCATCAGTTTCTCCACGGTCCTTCACCTCCCGGATGTCGGAGGGCAGTGGGAGGTACTAAGTGGGAGCCCCGGGGACTGAGTTCCAATCCTGCCTCCACCAAAGTAAGACCTCTAGACCTCGGTTGCGTGTTACTCTGCTTGGTTTGGCAGTGGCGATGAAAAGAACTGGACCATCTGGTGATCTTCCGGCTCCTCTGCGACTCGAAGTCCCTACCTTAGAAGAAGCATAGTCCGATCCAATCACTACTGACAAGTAAATCTTCTTACAATAGTACTGTGTCCTTGCTTTCTAAAGTGTGGTTCACGCAACATGAGCATCTCAATCACCCAGAAGCTTCTTCGAAAGGCAGTCTCGGGCCTCGCCCCAGACCAGAATCAAAATCTGCGTTTTACCAACATCCCCGGGTGCTCTGTAAGCTCGTTTCGGTTTGAGGAGCTCACTGGTTTGTGCTCTGTATCATTTCTCTTCCAAAATCTTTCCAAAATTCTAGAAACACAATATTGACAGGATACAATCCACATTTCTGAAAAAGAGGCCCTTCGACCGATTGACCTGATGGACACCTTCTTCTTAGAGAATGGGTGCTGGGTCCCCTTCGCACATGCTGTCTCGGTGTTTCCCTTTTGCCCATAGTATCTGCAGGTCCTCCTTCTTCCGGTCCATCCTTCCAGGCCATCCCTTAGATCCAACTCCAACCCACCTCTTATCACACTTTCTCTGTCCAGCCATGCCTTCGATGATAAGCCTGAGCTCAGTCATAACAGCAACGAGCTACATGGCTTGCTCACTAGGTGTATCGGTGTGTAGCATCTCTTCTCTGTCTGTATCTTACTCCCTCACCCAGACTGCAAATTCCTTGCCTA
Source organism: Procyon lotor (assembly GCA_028646535.1). NCBI lineage: Eukaryota > Metazoa > Chordata > Mammalia > Carnivora > Procyonidae > Procyon > Procyon lotor. The sequence goes on from CM053608.1 coordinate 13,689,298, forward strand.
ACAGGGATTCACTGTACCCACAGACACGGACAAGGTCCAAAACAACTAACCAGTGCTCCTTAGGGGCCAGGCTCCATCTGAAGAGACTGCAGTGAAGGAGATGTGGGTCCTTCCCGACGAGGATGACACAGGCTCAGCAGGAGGGAAGTGCGTGGTGGGCATCTGTTTGTTTCCTTTCTTTAAAATGGATGACTTCTTTTAATTTTTGTTTGCAACTTCACTGTCTAGGACAGGTACTTCATGCTCATTTCAGATTTGCTTCGGGGTTGCAGAGTTACATCGGTAAGTAAAAGTAACTAGGCAAGTATTTTCAAAAAGATCGACACCTCAGATCAGTAAGAACTTAAGAAGAAAATGTTGGGGTGTTTAGCCCATTTTAGGATAATATCTGCACTGGCCTGTGAGTTCTCTTGCTCCAGCCCTGTGTAGCTTTTTGCATTCTGATGACTGGTTTCACCTAAATGATTCATATGTGAAACAGGAAATGTTAGCCATTTTTCAGGCACCCACAAGCTCATGGCCTGGCATATGACTTTGATTCTAATGAGTGAGAGTGAATGGAAAAATACTAACCCCCCCATCAAAGAAGAAAGTTTCTAAGGAAAAAAGTTTTCACAGTTGAGTGCTCGTCAACCTTAAAAGCCAACCATAATGAACAGATCAGCAAATTTTCAAACACTGATAAGAAAGAAAGCAAAAGTGGCAATTTCTACCGGGCCATTTAATACTCTTTGGTAAAATTATTAGATCTTCTTGCTGTATTAGTCTACGTTATGCAAGTATTCATTACATATTTATTTAAACCATATTATATAAAACCGCTGTTTTAAAAAATATATATATATTTCAGATGGCTTACAAAACTTAAGTCCAACATTACCTAAGATGAAGTCAACCAACAAAATGATACAAAGTGGGGGAAATCAAGATTATGTAATAAAATTGGTCCAGGAATTAAATTAGTTAAGAAATGCAGACGATGGGACCCTGCACTAGAGATGGACCACATATCTTGGGCTAAGTTTCCTGACATTTACAGCCGAGAAGGAAATGTGATCAGTTACAAGACTGACATCATCTACACTTTTATGTTTTGAGGTATTCAGGAGACACATAGCTCTTCCTGTGAAGGAGAATTTCTCCTCCGGCTTCTGGCAGAGAGGACAGTATCTCAGAGTGGCCAACATCAGGAGCAATGTCCCTTCAGAGCTCCTTTTGTCCCCAGAGGGCTTCCCCCTTTGACACTAGAGGTGGTCCTGGGACCCCCTATGGAAAACCGAGGGAGCTTACAAATCCCGAGGTGTACACCCCCGCCCGAATGAAAGGAGGCAAGGGGGTGCCCAGCACAGGAACAGAATTCTGTCTGAGGAGACAGCGGGGAGGTTCTCCCATATGGAAGCACAACTGTGGTAAAACACAGGGGAGTCCGTGAAAGTTAGATGAACTGGTTAAATTCAGGAAGCATCTGAATCTAAGAGTGTCCAGAGTGGTCCTCTTGAGCCTCCTTTCAAACAAGGGAGTCTGCTGCTTTTACCTTGTAAGCTGTCTTAGGAAACAATGTGTTACATCTTTTGGGCCAGGACGTGACCGCTGCTGGGAACGCACCGCCTACCAAGCATCCTGCACAGAGTTGGGAATGCGATCAAACCATCCCAACAGCTCCCCCTAAAACCCGAGTCATGTTTCAGTCATGAACGAAACTGAACACAAGAGCGTCATGTCATTTAAATGTAAATATTAAAAGGCACAGCGTCAGTAAAGGCATTTTAATTATCCTTTAAAAAAGAATCTAACATGTGTAATTGTTCATGTTACTAGCAGGACTTGGCTTGTGGACACTAACAAACGGGCCCTGTGTCCATATCGCAGGGGTGGAGACCGCGAGCACGGGCCACTCCGGAAGCCGTCACCACCCATGAGTCCCCGCAACCTTACTGTTGTGACAACGGCGTGGAGGGATCCATGTGAGCCAGTCTTCTGAGCACAACTGGTCCCTGGGACAGGGACTGACTGGCATGACACAAAAGTTAACAGACGCAACCGAATGGGAGCACTTACTTTCACTTTCTTCAAAAGCTGGTGACAGCCTGTAACTGAATAAACATTCATTTATTTGACCAATAATTCCTAAGTGCTAACTCCATACTTAGTCGACATGCTGGGTACCAGGAGTATAAAGAACAGGCACTGACCTTCAGAAGCTCATTGCCAAGTAAGAAAAACACCTGAGAATATAAAAAACCAAAAGCTTCCATATTGTCATATAAATTATATCTGAACTGATTAGTAAGCGGACTGGGTGTCTGAATATGGATTTTACAAAAAAGAAAAAAAATTATGTAGCCTGATCACACTGGAGATGCCAGATCTAAATGAATCCTCTAATAGTCTGGCCCACATTTTGTCATGACTTAGAGCATTATTATTGTCTTTGTAGCTATTAAATCAAAAAGTGCTATCATGACATAGAACTATCCTTCTTTTTCACTCTTTGAATTGTATTTTCAAACCATCTTTGTAAGTTTTATAACCATCCTGGAAAGCCTCAGAATCAAAGACAGTCCAGTACATTCTGAAATCATGAACCACAAATGTGTACTTCTAAAGTAAATGAGCTTTTGGAATTAACAGTGTTACCTAATGATATAAACATCTAAGAATGCAGGGATGCAGGTCATAGTATTTGAGAAAGAAGGATAAAATAAAAATTGGAATTTCGGAAAGTTGAGACAAATACCAACTTCTAGCCCTGGGCAAACATTTTTCCTGCGGTATTATAAATGCTGGAAAAGTCAGGTTTATCATGGAAACACAGGCAGACCAAGTCTCAATGTAATATACATAAATGATGTGTTTCTGTTCCTGTATAGTGATTTTTCTCCCTTTGGAGCATTAATCTTTGAATGACTTACTCTATAAATTATTGAACTTAGTTCAAAAGCAAATGAAATTTAAAATACCGATTTATTGAATGGCCAAAGTGCCATGTTAAAATTACTGTGATTTATCAGTTTCTTTAATTGCAACTGTAGCAAACATACCTCATTGCTCAAAATTATTACCTGGTTGCATAGTTTACTCTGCTTTAAACATAAATCTGTCTTCCTGTTCAGAACAGCAGCTGTTTGCCAGGATCTCATTCATTCGCCCACAACTAAAAGACCCAACTTTTTCTTTCTATGACCTGAAAATGTATCTATATGTATGCTTAGGTACATGTAGAAAACGGCACTCATTTTTTGGAAACTAATTAAATGCACATGCACCGTGATTACTACAGTGGAGGGGGTTAAGGTGGGATACCATTTAGCCAGTACAGAGTTTACTACTCCCCGTGCACACCTGCCTACTTGTATCCTGCACGGTGTCACTGAAGACAGCTTTGTCAGTAGAACTAATGTATTTCTTGGGCATTACTGCCTATAGGTACTGCTATCATAGCACCCGAGCCACTGCCTCTGTGGCTAGCAAGGGGGATTCTGGCTTAAAATCCAACGTCTCATTCATATCAAGAGGAGGACCTCCCCTTCATTTCCGTTTTCCTAATTTGGTTGGTGGAGAAACTGGAAAGAGTGTATATTCTCCAAAAAGAGAAAAAGCTGCCACATACATGATAATGGACTAAATGGCTCAATATATAAAGAGTTCTGGTAAATAAATAGGAATAATTATTTCAGATTGGAAAAAAAATGGACAAATAACTTTTAAGAGCCAAGTCACAGAAAGATATAATAATATGTGTGTTCTTAGAAATGATCAAAGAAATAAAATTTAAAACACTAGGAAACTACTTTTCACCAATAGAACTGGTAAAGTTCTCCCGATAATAAATACTGGGAAGCATAAATTTAGGACCATGGATATGCTGCAGGTAGAAGAGTAAATTTTACATTTTCAGATGATAATTTAATAGCACTTCTGGAGTCCTTAAAATGTTCCTACTTTTTAACCTGCTATGCTCATATCTAATAATCTACCTTAAGGAAGTAAGTTATGAAAGTGAAGATGTACCTTCAAAGATGTTCATGGTCACCTACTTTTAGAATAACAAAAAAGTGAAAAACACCTAAATAGCTCATATTGGGGGATAAATAAATTATGGTGCATTCACAAGATAAAAAGGTATGTACCCATTAAAAATCGCAATACTAAAGGATAGTTAATAAGGGGACATTGTTCCTTATAGAAGGCTGAGGGACAGAATCAGACACACTGTGCATACAGCTTGATCCTAATATCTGGGTATATAAATGTACATATACAGAATGCAAACTCCACTGGAACAAGAAACTTTATGTCTTGTTCAGTGGTGTATCCCAGAACCCAGCAGAGATCTAAGTCCCAGTACCCTGGCACTTAGAGGGTACTCAACATCTGTTGAATGAATATATATTTACCGACAAAAGTCTGTACATATACACATATGTATATATGTACAGACAAAAGTCTGGGAAGAAATAAACCAAAATGTGATTTTATCTGAGGTGTGGGTGGGAGGCTTAAGCATGATCTTTATTTTCTTTTTCAGGGCTTGGTGTATTTTCTTATTTCTCTACAATGTACTTTTACAATCAGAAAGCGAAACAAAAGTGTTTCTATTTAAATTGTATTATTTTTCCTACAGTTATTCCTTCTACTGACCTAGAGTCAGACTCTACACAAACTCTACACATATACATAGCACACTGTCAAGATTCCACACCATAATGGGGATGTCAAATATCCAAGGCATAGAAGATCTATATGGATTTTTCTAAAATGATTTGTTTGTTCAAGGGAGAGACAGAGAACGAGTATGGGGGGGGGGACAGAGGGAGGACAATCTCCAGCACGCGCACACACACACTGAGTGTAGAACCCCACACAGGGCTCGATCCCAGGATCCTGAGATCATGGCCTGAGCTGAAACCAACAGCTGGACACTCAACCTCCCGACTGCACCATCCAGGAGCCCCATATGGATTTTTTTTAAATCACACATGATGACGAATTTCTTTCCTACACACAGACCTTTGCAGAGCATTTGTCATTTAAAGCTACATTATTTAGCACACACATATCACAGTACTTTATTGTTTTAAATTGAATTATATTACTAAGGTTTCCAAGATGTCAATAATTAAGAATTTTCCCCACAGTAATTTTGCCTGACTTTCCCTTTTTCTTAAACTGCTCTATCAAATTCTCCTTTTCTGTGGCACAAACAGAAAGAAATGGAGGTATCTTCTTGTCATCTGTTAACTGGCCTCAATCACATAAATATCATTGGGTTGCTAATGAGAAAATGGTTACTTCGTATGGGATGATGTGTATTACATGCACAAAAAATGTCCATGTTCACAAACAGTAAGCCAATTTTCCCCTAGCAGATAACAATTTTTCCTCAGGAAAAGCAAACAAATAAAAACTTCAGAAAAGTACAAACAGGAAACATTATCAGGACCTGGTCTCAAAGGGCAGAAAACATATGGATGGCCCTTTCCTAGCATCTGGAGCAGGACAGATAAAAGCAATGAGTCCAAATATGATGACCAATTGCCTGGGAAATCGTACCAGAGGGTTGACTGTGTCTCTGACTACTTACTACATGTCCCTCTAAAAAGGCTGGAATGAACCTAGAGCTATGACCTTTACCTTGAGAATCAACAGAGTAAGGGTCTTGCAGGTTACCATCAGATCTCTTAAAAAGAAGATGCACTCCCAGGAACGAAATAGTATCACCTCTAAGCTACCACACTTTCCTGTCAATTCCTAAAACAACACATGCAAATTGAAAGCACTAACATTTGCATTTTTTCATTCCATAAAATTCGGCAGCAAGAGAACCCAAGGATCAGGGTCTTGCCAATAAAACCCCAAGCTGGAGTAAGAAACTCTTAGTATCCTTGAACAAATTTTAAATGTTGTTACATAAATATTTTGAAAGTCACTATGAAGCATCTCTTCAAATATCCCATATTTTAATTACCAGACACAGGACCTTAACAACCCATGAAAACGCTTACTATACTCCAGAGAAAAAGGTCTTTGGAAATGGAGAGGATTCTTCAGCTCTTTGCCATCAACAAGCAAAGTCCCCAGATGTCACCCAAAATGTCAGAATGCTGGGCAGGCGAGGCGGCACGTGGGACGGGCAAGAGGCAGGAAGGGGTAACTCCCAAGCCAGGTTCAATGCTGGGGGAAAGGCCCCGTGTCCTGAGAGCGCTTTGCCGTCACGTTTTGGAATCCAGAAGTCACTGAATGTTTGCAACAGAACTTCAGGGAAAGTAAAGATGTCCTCTTCTCCCCGGGCTGTCCGGGATCCCCTAAGCACTTGGTGCTCCCTCGAGAGTGCGCACCCACACTGCACGGCAACTGTCTACACCCATCCACACGGGCCCGCAGCAGGCTGCTGCACTGAGGGTCTCATCACAACCCCAGACCTAGCGAAGGGCCTGGCAGAGGCTAAATAACCACGGAGGAAACACCTGCTGGACGGATAAACGAGAGAAAGGGGGCAGAGGAGACTGGAGTGGCCCAGAAAGCCTCAAGCGTCGCACATAATGGGAAATCAATACACAGTGATCGACTGAATCTGTTATGTTTTTAATCCCTGGCTTCTGACACTGTATAGTTGGACCCACAAAGCAGGAGAAAGCCAGTGTGTCGAGCAGTAAGGCAAAACAAAGACAGAAACCGTGTTAAGTTCTATATGTATCTTCTGCCACATGTGTCAAGGGTTTGGTTAAGGATCACAGAGGCTGCCATCTGTCCCTGTGTGTCCTGAGCCGTCAACCAGGGGAGAAACCCTGAAGGGAGCGGGTTGGGAATACAGAAAAGCACATGCTGATTTTCTTTAAAAATCCGCTCTGAAATAATTATATGCAAGTGGTTCATATTTTAAAATCTGACCTGACCGACTGACTCAATTACCCACACCAAGGTATCCCCAAATAACTAGAGAGACAACAGTAACGAGCTCCTTGGGGTTACCTGGTCAATACACCCCTTTAACACCAGGGATTTACCAAGTGCTCACCGAGACCACGAGGCTACTTCTCACCCTGCGTCCTATTTCCCATCCCTTCTGGAAGTCACTGGATCGCCATCTCTCAACTGAGCGCATGTGCAGGGGCTACTTCCTCCGTGAGGGGCCGGCACTTCGTGGGCACTTTCCCGTCATCGTCACCACGATTGGCACCATCACTATCCTCACTGCCGTCACCGCCAATGTTTCTCAAGTGCTGTCCGATGCCACACACCATTCTAAGGCACTTAACAGGCATTATTTCATTTCACCTTCTCAAAAACCTCATGAAGTAGGATGTTTTACTATTTCCATTTGACCAACAAGGAGCCTGAGGCGCGGAGACCAAGTGTCTTGCCCGAGACCACATGCTAGAAGGCGGCGAGTCTCCTTGATTCCAGGATGCATACTCTCTAATTGCTACGCTAACGTCTCTTGGCTCTTGCGGTCAGTGCCCCTGTGCTGATGACCGGGCCACCTTTAGTTTTCCGAATCCCCATCCTCCTTTCCTGCTCCTCAGCCTGTACCCGTGTGTTTCTGCTTTGCTGTCGTCTTCCTCCTCAAAGTTCTGTTCTGATAACTGTGCAAGAGTCCCAGTCTTCTGCCAAGACAGGGGTTCTGCCCCAGCCCTGATCAGCCTGGCCACGGAGTCCCTTCCACCTGCTCACAGATCCAACAACAGATACACCTTCTAACTCAGGCTGCTTTCAGTCTCCCGGGGCTGCCCTCATTCTCCCGGGGCTGCCCTTACCCTCACGACGGTGTCCTGAGGACCCCCCAATACCTGCTGCTCGCCCAGACTTAAACCTACCGGAGACCTGAGCCTCTCCAGTCGATCAAGCCACGAGGCCTCCCCCACGTGGGCAGATCCACACCCAAGGCCCAGTCTCTCCTGCCTGTTTCTGATCCTGCTGATCAGTAACTGGGCTTGTCTGGCAAAGATCTGAAGTAGCTACGGGCGATACTGAACCTTGCTCCGTAATTATCTGTGTCCCAGAGAAGACACTGGGGTATCGAACTGCCCCACCGGCAATTCAAGGAAGACTCATCCCGTGTGGAGGCAGCACGACCCCAAGACAACAAAGCCACTGTTCTGAGCCGAGGGCGCAAGCGCAGCGGTTCCCGCCCCCACGAGGCACGGCGGAGCCAGCCACCTGTCAGATGCTGTGCAGCCTGGCGAGGTAACACTTGTGAAGGGTTGTGCGACATGCAGCACACATGTCCCGGGGGTGCACACATGGCATACCACACCGCAGAATTCAAGAGCTATTTTTAAGATCTATCTACCAGTTGAGCAAAACCGAGGGCGTCCTGTGGACTGTTGTAAAACCCATCACTCTTTCATCGAGAGTCCCTCAAAAAAAAAAAAGAGCATACAACTGGTGGGGATTACTGAATAGGACGTAGAAGACACTTTAAAAAGAAAAGGGAAAAAAAAACCTAGTTGCAGTCGATGTCAAGTTTTCAGGGAAACCTCAAAGAGCTTGCTTCGTTTCATCTATTTTCTCGAAAACAAGCAATTCAAGGGCATAAAAAAGGAATCTCGCATCTTGTCTGTCCGGATGTCATGTCCAGGTCTGAGAGTGAGTCATGGTGCAGTGGACCAGCGGAGGGCACAGGAAGTGGCTTCTGGGATGCCCTAGAACCTGTAAACACCAAGGCCAGTGTCTCTCGAGAGCCCTGGTCTGACTCGCCTGGTCAGTTAAGTCAAGTGCTTTGATGGGTGTAGGTTTAAATGTGGGATCACCTTTACCTCTCTAGACTACAATCACACAAAGCTTTTCTGGCTTCTGGAAAAATAAGAGGCTTATTTTTAATGGATGAAGGCAGGTCCCATGCTCCCTCTTTAAGAATGCCTCCTTTTACCAAAGGGAATCCCAGGACTGAGTGGGTCGGTTTCAGGGATTGCCTTTGACTAAGAGGTTTGCGGATAGTCCCCCAAAGCAGCCGTACTCCTCCAATGGCCCAGCCCCTGGGGGCCTCCTTTCCACCCAGGCTCTCCCTTCTATAATTAATAAGCCATCGTGGCAGCTCTGTACCACTTGGATCCTGCTGGCTCTCATGTGATTGCCATTCATTTTCAAATTCCTGAAGTCTGCAGCGGCAGGTGCTGGCATGTTCTCTAACCCGTTCATATTTACCTTTCTAATACCCGTGCTCTCAGACAACAGTGCTAACCAAGTGACTCAGGCAAACCTGAACAGTGATCCTCTTTTGATTGAAATCATTTCTTTTGAACAAAAATAAAAATGAAACTATCCTGTAGTATATTCCCTATAAAATCAATACTCTTCCCCCAGTATTGCTTTCTCAATATTGTTTTGTCTCTGAGATGTGGGACGCTCCGGGGAGCAGGGGGAGGCGCTTTTGAGAAAAGCCTGGGTCAAAGCTATCGAATGTCAGAAAGCTGATGTTCTTCCTTCGTGCTTACTATTTAACAGGTGGAAGAATCACAATATATGAAAATCAGTACCCAGGCCCTTTCATCGTAATCAGAATTTCCTAGACATAGACACGATTATCACTGATTAATACCAACATGTAAAACTGTTCAGCTGACATGCACATGCCAATAGCACTAAAAGATTTCTTCTCCCAAATTAAAAACACTCACCTGTGTTAAAATTCATTTGCCAATGGAAACGCTACCCATTTGTCATCATGGAAAGAAAACATTCTGCCCTCTGTCAGAGGCCACTTGTGGTGGCGACATCCCAGAAGCCACTTGTGATGGCGACAGTATTGGCTCCTAGCAAAGCCGGGCAGTATGCTTGATGCCCAATAAATACTACCTTTTGAGAAATGTATTAAGGCCTCCTGGACCCTGGAGAACGTTAAGCTCCACGGGGCAGGCGCTTCACCTGTTTTCTTCACTGCTGCAGCCCCGCTGCCTGGCACACAGTAGGTGTTCAATAAATATTTGTTGGATACATTTTTAAAAATTACTTCCCATAATTCTCGCTGTGACATTCAAAGGTAGAGATTATGTGTGCCTTCTTTTTAAAGATGGAGAAACTGAGGCTCGGAGAGATTAAGTAACTTGTTCTTAGTCACACAGCTAGCAAAATGGCAAAGCCAGGATTTCCAGCCCTGTCCATCTGCCTCCTAAACTCACCCCGCTCCACTCTGCTCTACTGCTTAAGAGTCTCCTATATTCAATTACCTACTAAAACCCACCTGCATCCAACAATGTCCACGTGGAGACGCACACAGGGACACTGGAAATTCTTCCCGTTATGTGGTTTCTGACTGTGCCTTATGACCTGCTATTTAGCATGTCTCATGTCTCAAACCTAATTATTCGGGCGTTTCTTCTATTTCCTTGCACAACTACCCTCCTTTTTAGCAAACACCACACTGACAAAGGCAGAAAAACAAACCTTGTGGGATGACCTCTGTCTGCTGTAAATATGAGTGATGTTCTCCTGCTAACAGGGGGACTAGAAAGTCACCCAAGCTTTAAGTACTTTTCATTCTCCAAAGAGGGAAGGTCACACTTCATTTGTTTTTACTCAGACCTCATAAAAAGGAGCGATTCGCCACCTATTTATCTTTCTATTTTTGTCTTCATCATCGTTCTTTTCTTCTCTTCTTTGTGGCACACAGACCTATTCAGCTCTCCCTACAGAAAGGAGGTGGGGGGAGGGGTCAGGAGGAGGGAGATGAACAGATAGGAGGGGAGGACAGAGGAGGGAGAAGGAAGGAAGGAAGGAAGGAAGGAAGGAAGGAAGGAAGGAAGGGTGGTCCATTCTCTACCCATTCATTGCATCTGCTTCTTCTGGGCCAAACTTCTTGGATGGACTTTCTACACCCACTTGCCCCCTGCCGACCAACCCCTGAAGGCCATCCATCAGGTCAGGTCCCAGGAAGATAGTGATGAGTGCGTCTCAGAACCTATCTCCTCCACTTGGGGGCTTATCTAAACCAGAGGCCACCACGCTCTGGTCCCCGGGTGGTCAGCTCCACAAGAACGTCCAGACGGGACCTCGATCTCTGCACATCACCAAGTGGGCACCTCCAGCCCCTCCTGGTCTCACCTATTAACAACCACGCCAACCTCCCTGCGCCTTCACTCACCCTCTCCCTCCCGGAGATTCAGTCAAGCTCAGTTCCTCCAGTGAAGTGCTTCTTGTACCTGTTTCCACTTCTACACCTAGTGTATGTTTACACCTGCCATATTTGCTCGGGCTTTTGTCACCTTTTGTCCGTCCAGACTGCAGTGATGGCCTTCCCACAGTTCTTCCTCCTCCCAAATAATCAAATGCACTAGCAAGAAATCAAATTTTCCAGGAACATAATTCTCCTGTCCTTCTCCAAATCAAAACATCTCCTATGTTCCCTCTTGACAATAGAACAATGTCAAACTGTTCAACTAGCGTTCAAGGCTTCCCCCACATCAGGGCCATGGCCTGGGCAAGTTTATGGTCTTCCTCGTTTAACTGAAACTGACCTGCACTAAACTCCACTGAACATCCAAACAGGCGTCAAACGATATACCGATGCAGCTCCAACTTAGAAAAGCAGAGCTAAGTTTTGTGCGGTGGGTAAGAAATCAGTCCACATTCCAGGCTCATAGAGTTTCCGAAATACTTCCCTGTCGAGTAGCACTGTGACCATCTTGCTATGACTCAGAGCCACAGAGGTGCTTTCTTGAAGAAATGCCTCTGCTCCTGTGATTCTTTCCCTATACGCTCCATGCTGTAGTGTTCTAGCTTCTGGGACTCGGTGCAAATTGAAGGAACTATGGTATAAATTATAAGCTTAAAACTCAAAGAATAACTACTTCATTGTATCATTTTATACCTTTTTTTTTTTAAAGATTTTATTTATTTATTTGACAGAAGAGACAGAGAGAGAGGGAACACAAGCAGGGGGAGTGGGAGAGGGAGAAGCAGGCTTCCCACTGAGCAGGGAGCCTGATGTGGGGCTCGATCTCAGGATCCCAGAATCATGACCTGAGCCAAAGGCAGCCGCTTAACAACTGAGCCACCCAGGGGCCCCCATTTTATACCATTTTTTAAGCAACTTTCTTTTCCTTCCACTCATGGCTGCTGCAGGGGCAGTTGTAACGTATCGAAGAGTCCCCCTCTCCAAGCGTCAGCAGCTAAGCAGACACCGGTCTCTACTGTCCCGAGAGAGTGAGGTTCGAGTTGAAATTTATGTGAAAAACAAACACAGGATGCTTGTTAATCATATCATAAGTGATTTTCTTGAGTCTTAAAGCAAACTCTAGCTAAAATAATCCCTCTCCCTTGCAAAACTGTAATTCTTCTAAATATTTTGAAATACAATTATTCAGACGTATATTCTGCAATGCCTCTACTACAAGTCCTAACGAGTCACAAGCACCGATGTTCAGTCTAGCTTCAGGCCACAAAGGGGTTTTGTAACAACATGAATTATACCAAAATGAAGATTAGGGATTAAGAAAAACTAGCGGAGGGGCCCCTGGGTGGCTCAGGAGGTTAAGTGTCTGACTTTGGCTCACGTCATGATCTCAGGGTTCTGGGATGAAGTCCCTGCATTGGGCTCTACGCTCAGTGGGGAGTCTGCCTCTCCCTCTCCCTCTGCCCCTCCCCTGGCTTATTCTCTCTCTCTCTGTAATAAATAAATAAAATAAAAAAAAAATCAGTGGAAATCCATCAAGAGTGTAACCTGCAAAGAAGCCTCGGCAAATTATTCCCATTACAGTCTTTGAGAATGAATTTGGAAATAACTAAAAATTTTAAGGGGCATTTCGTGCTTCATATTAATTTCATTAAAATTTAGCATAGGAAATCACTAAAGACCCCAATGACATATTTTTAATTTCATACACAGTTTTAGATGTAGCCTTGCATATGGTGAGGACCCAGTAAACGCTGAACTACACAGAATCCTGTCCTTGACTTTTTCATGTGTGTTTGTTTAGTTGGGGAAAAAAATTATACTGCATTTCTCCTGGACCTAGGACACCTGGTAAAGTGCTCAATCAATATTTAGTGACTGAATCACAAGATCATATAGTTAACTAAAATTCGTGCAATTGCTTAAATGAAAATACAGGCCCAGGAGGCAGTTTTTATGTCTGTGTCACAGATGTGTGGGCAAAGCTTTATATTACACCTCTGGGTGGCTTGTGACACTGCAGTGGGTTATACTGGTTTATGATGAAGTCCCCCCCTCATAGCCAGCCCATATTAGAACACTTATTACCTCTAATGCAATGTGGTTGTTTATTACACCATGAGGTTTCCATTTACTAAGGAATGTGACTTTATGTGCATCTTATAACTAAGACTGTCCTAGAAAGAAAATGTAATGCTGGTAATACGGCTTGTTGGTTTATAGGAAGGTACGGCTCTTATCTCAAGAGAATTGACTGAGAACTATTCCAGATTATACAGAATCTCTTTGTTATTTGGA
>CM053608.1:13711531-13798910 GCA_028646535.1 Procyon lotor
GGGACGTCCCATCTGTCTGTTGTAATATGCAATACTGTAATTTACACCCCTGGTCCCTGAAGACCTGCGTGAGTGTCCACCATTCCCTGGTGTACACGCAGAGGTGGTCACGACTTGGCACAGAGCTCAAGCTAGGCTTGGGCTGACATCTATCAGTAGGGTCCCCCTGTAAGTAGGGACTCCTTCGTCATGGCTGTATCGCACCGACAACCACACACACTTGCTTTCTGTCCACACCCAGGCAGACTCAAAATCTCACAGATGCCGGGGAAGCGAATATGGCCAGTCATAATTGCCCACTTTGCCTGTGTCCCTCTCCTGGCCGCTGTGTCACTTTGACAGATGTCAGACTTACCATCACTAGAGATGGGCCCATTACGGACTTGGAAAGCCGTATCATTTCCAAATGCAGACTCACCCGGCCAAAAAAACAGGCGGTGCTCAGGGATGTGCCAAATGTGTGGAAATACGGGCAGCTTCCCTGCTGTTCACAAGCATTCATGTCCCAGTCCCCCAGCAGAGGCAAAGGCTCGGGTCCAGACATACTGTTCCTTTAGGGCCTGTTTGGTGCTAAATAAAAACTCTCTCCATAGTTATAAATTTGAATCATAATCTCTGTTTATACTGTTGAATGTTCACCCATCTGTGCCCTCTGTTGTCTTCATCTAAACTAACCGGCCCCAAAAACACTTTATCAAGGAAGTGCTTTATGCTAGTAGGCAGCCGGGTGACTAGGTCCTGGAAAAGTCGCTTGATATTCAGTCCAGAAAGTTAATTACTAACATAATTATCAAACCTTATATTTTTCAGAGTTAAGTTAAGCATCGCTGTGGGCAGGGTGCCTTGTTGGCTGGTTTGTTCTCTGGCTGACATGTAATTAGATCTTAAAGACAATGCATTTTTTGACTTTTAAAGTCAAACACAAAATATCTAGATACCTATTCCATCTATAGAACTTTCCCTCAATTGCCAAAATTCACCCAGAGAATCTAAAATGAAACAAAGTCATAAACTGATTCAACCCATCGTTCAAAACTCTGTATTCAAGGCTTTCTCTGAATGACTTTACAGCAGACACAAAAAATTTAATGCTACTTTTTTCTGCATAAAATGCTTTAGGCGGGGCACCCGGGTGGCTCTGTAGGTTAAGCATCAGACTCTTGATTTCTGCTCAGATCGTAATCTCAGGGTCATGAGCTCAAGCCCCGTGTCCAGCTGAGCTGTGTGGAGCCTACTTGGGATTCTATCCCCCCCACTCTCTCTACTCCCCCCAACCCCGTCTCCTCACCCCTGCTGTCTTGTTCTCTTTAAAAAAAAAAGAAAGAAAGAAAGAAAGCAAGCAAGCAAGCAAGCAAGCTAGCTAGCTAGCTTTAGGCTCCCACTGTATTCCTCTCACTGCTTTTCGTGGATTATTTCTTCTCCAAGCTACCTCAATTCAGCTTTCATAGGACTGTCTTACGGACAGCGAAAGGAGTATAAAGTTGCAGGTCCTCAGACACAAAGCTGCTCCAACAGCAGAACGGGGAAGAAGTTTGTCTACTTGTCTGAGAGTGGAATAAAATGCAATAAAATAATGCAAAAATAAAATAATGCAATCAAGGGAGTATCATGGACTGAAAGTTACAGCTTTTCAAGAAAATGAGTTCCCATCAGGACTGTCTCTGTGACGAGCTAACCACCATGGGACAGAACTTGCTATATGTCGCCAGTGCAGCACACGGGGCCTGAAAGAATGATGGAGGACCTTAAAGCACCTCTCACACAGACTTCTTGACTCTCCTGAACCATGAATGACATATGGGACACACGGCATCTAACCTGGCACACAGCAGTTTGAGAGCTCCCCCTGATTGCTCCAACTTGCCTAGAATTTCACAGAAAGGGTCTGCATATGCCCATCTGGGATCTTACTTTTTTCACTAACTACTGTTTAAAGGATGAATAAAGTTTCCAGCCTGGCTCGAACGAGCTCCCATCAATTTTACCCACCACCACATTCCTGCACCTTGGATGAGAACTAATTAAGCTCATGTGGTGTGTTTTTTTTTCCCCAGACTGTCTTTTGCAGCCCTGGAAGAGAGCACACCAAATTAAACCCATCTGTCTAAACGGGAAGAGGTTATTTATCCCACTGCCAAGCAGGCTTTCTTTCCTCTGTAGATGCTGCCTTCCAAGGTTCCTGGACACCTTGCGGTGATGATGGTAACCCCAACTCTTAACCAGCCAGACTTCCGGGAGAGCAGCTGCATCAAGGATCTCCACCAAGCCACAGCAAGCATTTCCTTGCATGGCGAAATGTCCAAGGAAGCCACAAAGTAGGCTACCAGACTATCATTCAAGGTCAAAATGACAATATCCAAGAATTCAGTGCAATTTTTAAGTTGTTGTTCAGCCGCAATTTTGCCCCCCACAGAAAAAGGGGGGCTTAAAGTCCTTTTTTATTAACGATGTCCCAATAAAAGAACTTATCATTAATTTCCGTGGCGTCTTCTGCCACATGAGGTTACTTTTGTTGAAAAGGAAGAAATAAACCTGCCATTCACGCATGCCAGAGGACAAAGTTATAGGGAAGATGCTCGGCAATGATGATGCCCACGTGACTGCCTGGACCCCGATGTTAGGCTCCCAGGATGATGGCTCTCGGCCCCCAATTGATGCTTCTCAGCCTCAATCGACTCAACTGTGCTAACTCCCACCACTGCCGGCTGCTCAGGCAGCGAACAAAAAGGAAAGAGAATCAGTAAGTATCTGACAGTCATGACATACTGTTACTCCTGACCTGAAGAATCTTCATGTAGGCTGAGTTAAGGAAAGAAATTAAAGCCCACAGCAGTCTCTACAGAAGTGAGAAATGTCCACTTGCAGGTCAACAGAGGTGCCTAAACTAGTTGGTGGGTCTGTTATATAAGGATTCAAGTGAATCAGCAGTTTTCAAACTTTTTTTTTCCCCAAAGATTTTATTTATTTATTTATTTATTTATTTATTTATTTATTTATTTGACAGAGAGAGAGAGGGAGAGAGAGAGATCACAAGTAGGCAGAAAGAGAGGGGGTAGCAGGCTCTCCTCTGAGCAGAGAGCCCAATGTGGGGCTGTTTCCCAGGACCCTGAGATCATGACCTGAGCCGAAGGCAGAGGCTTTAACCCACTGGGCCACCCAGGTGCCCCTCAAACTGTTTTTAAAGGCAGACAGACTCGTATTCAAAACAGATCCACGTAGCCCTTTCTCACCCACCAATATATAAAAGATGGTCAAAAAGGATTTGGTCTGGATGAGGAGACATTTCAGAAGTGGTCCTGAGGTCACCACAGTGAAATAAAACAGTTTGAAAACCACTGAACCAGGATGAATCCGAATAGAATATACCATGAAAATTTAAGTCAATAAGCGCAGAAGCTTCAGTAAGATTTTTTGTAGCAAATGCACAACATGGAAGCAGTAGCACACATATAGATTACAGGGAGAGACCTAAGCTATTTATTTGCTATTTATCACATACAGGTTCAAATGCAGCATTAATCCTAAATGGTCTTCATGAAACAGCCAAATGAATTTCAACACCTGAGTACAAGGATAGAGCCATGAAAAATGGTGATTGTGAAGGTCTTAATGACATGGAAGGACTATAGTAAAATGTTAAGTAAAAAAGCAAGAATTATATTGCTGATGTAAAAACGCCTAGAAAAACACTGAGTAGGGATCTGCTAAAATACCAACACAGTAACTACCAAGGTAGAAATTAGGGTGGTTTCTGGCTTCTTTAAATTCTATTTTGTTTTAGGAAGGAAGGAAGGAAGGAAGGGAGGGAGGAAAGAAGGGAGGGTAGGAAGGAAAGATCTAGCCTAGACATTCTTTGGGCTTAGAGTCCATAAAAATGTAGTGTACATTGTCCAATAGTGAAAACACTCTTGTCACTTAAGCTAAAACCTAAAATCTAGTCTTTTCATGCCTATAAAGATTTGGTCACGCCATCCTGGCCAACACCCAATTCATCTGATGGCCACAGAGCTAGATGATTCATGCTCTGGGACCTGACCTCTGTTCCCCGATCTAACGCCGCAGCTTACAGAGGGTCACCCCAGGCACACCCAGGACCGCTAGGAGGCCTGGAGGGCGCACCGGATCAGGAGCAGGGCGCCGAGCAGCCCCACCGGCCAGAAGCACATTCCCAGACCCACCCACTCACCACGTCCAGGTCCTGGGAAACCCGCCGCTTCCGGAGCTCCTCCATCCTCTCGCACACATCGGAGAAACAGGTGTTGTAATAATCTGCATACTGCTGTGCCAGGTCATCGATGTTTCCCAGCGAGCCGTCCTGGGTGCGAGGAGAGCAGGAGGAAGAAACAGGAAGAGAACAAAGGCAGTCAGTCCACCTGCACGAAGACCCACCGCTTCCCGGCCCCGCTCCGCGCACTTGCACAAGTCCGGCATTCATTACGCAGTGAGAATCCGCCAGGCGGACTTTCACGCGGGACCCGTCCTAACCCTCAGGCTGCCCACGGGATGCCGGACCTGTTCCTCACTGTGCGGGGGAACACACAGTAGGTCACACAAGCTGAGCGACCGCCCAAGGGTTCCAGGGCTAACAAACAGAAAAGCTAGGCCTCTAACCCCAGGACTGCCTGCCTGGTGCCGAGGCCCTGGGTCTTAAATCCACACCTCTGCCTGCCTGGCAGGGCTCAGAAACCCACAGGAGAGTGCCTGCCGAGAAGGCACTGTGCGGGGGAGAGGCTCCCTACGGCCCCATCAGTGGCTGCACCGGAGCCTCCTGGGAAATTCTGCTACCAGGACCACCGACCTCCCGGAAATTCTCAGGAGAACCAGAGAACCGAGGGCTGATGAGGGAGGCCGCATCTGAGACGCACCTGTGCCAGGCCCTCCTGGGGGACCCTTGAAAAGAGCACCGTATCCCTTGAGTTATTCCAAGAAGTAGGAATAACATGCAAGAAGAGCACACGTTACAAATTCACCCCAAGAGGAAACCCATGTGTGGCCTGAGCAGCTGCTCTGGACTCCAGCCTCCTGGGTCCGCACTCAGCTCTGCGGCCCCTTCAGCTCCGGGGCCCGAGGCGGGTTTCCCAGTCCGTGGGAGCTCTGGAGCACGGAGCACCTACCGCGCCGTGAGAACCAATGAAGGAACACAGTTCACCTGGCACACGGGACTATTAGCTCCTAGTATCTGCTAAAAGACGAGGTTTCAGACTATAGTCTTCCCTTTGGGGAGCTAATGCCTAAATGCACGTCTGAACACATTCCCGAGGACAAGCGCTGCCTACATTTGTAAATTATGCCGTTTGTTCTATTCATTCATTCATTCATTCATTCATTCACAGAAACATGTCCCCTCCCCTTTTTACCTCCCAACCTGTCCTTTCTTTGGTATGAATAAATGGTGCTACCAAGACAACTGAAGAAACACCACCCAGAAGGAGCCCAGAAGGGGCCCACACTTTCCAGTTTGTGGAGCACAGTCCTGTCACACACAGCAACGCTTGTCTAAAGCCGCCAAATACTCCCAGATGCAAGCGGGGCGGGGGAATTAGGAGTTCTCCCAAAACCTTTCTGCTGAAGACCTTCAGGCCTTGTCAGGAGGCCTGGGTCTGAGCAATTTCTATCCCAGATCTGCGTTCACCAGTTTTATGCAACCAACCGACGGGAGAAACAGAAATGAGAATAAATGATTTTTTTAAGGAAAGAGACCTCTTTGTTTCCCACCAGGAAAATGTTCTTTTGAGGTAATTGCCTCCAAATCCCCAGTGCCAAGCTAGGGGCCAGAAGAACTCTTCCAAGACCAATAGGATGTTTGAGTTTGAACATGTCTGGGCAAAAGTCATTCCCCATTCGGTCTGTCTTTCTACCTCAGACAACAGGCTGGAAGGACAGAATAGGCTGGGAGCCTAACCCCCTCTTCGGTAGGTTTACTGTCAAGTTTCCTGTAGGGAAATATGACTAGTCAAAGTAAGAAATCTGCTGCTGGGCCTCTGAGGAAAGGTCCCGGGGTGACCAGCCCTTGACCGCTATCAAACTGCCTGGACCCGGAATCACCAGGGAGGAGAGGGCCAGACCAGAGCATCTGAAGGTGACGTTCCTGAAATACAGCATGATAAATCAAATTATGGTCCCAAGGTTTGCCATGACTCCCCTCAACTCAACCACATGGTCCCTGTCTGACTCCCCACTTTGTCTAACCTGTCGCGAACCCAGCCACCAAAGGGACCTTGCTCAACAGAGCTGACCAGCTGTCCTTCCTCTGAGAATCACTCAAGCCACCCCATCACCCTGCTGACAAAATAAACCCTCAGCTTGCCCGCCCACACGTCAGGGCCCCCCCACTTCACCTCTGTTCTCCGGTCCCCCCCTGCTGAAGAAGGAGCTCAGGCCCCCAGATGGGGAGGCCCAGGGCCGCCAGAAAAGCAACCAGCAGCTTCCTTAAGTGACCGCTTCCCCTCAGAGCGGCCCTCTCCCAGCCCACCCAGCTCAGCCCCGACACCAGGAGAACCTAGCCCTGAGTACCAGCTACTCCTCGCGGCCCGGGCTAGGAGAATGAGTGCTCGGTACCCGCTGCGGCAAGGGCTTGAGTCCACGGCCTGGCCAGCTGCCTTCTATTAACCTCGCATGTCTGCTTATGCTCGGAAGAAACAAGTCCTCCGGGGCCCCCTCCTCTTCAAGATCCTCATGTTTCCTTAGTCCCCACTCCCAGTATATACTGGGAAAGACCAAGGCACTCCCTTCAAAGTATGCACTGGAGAGTGGGGGAATAGAGCTTGAGGCCACAGCACCTGAGAACCCGCTTTTACGAGTGACCGCCTGGACCTGGCCACTGCCCTCAACTGCTGGGGCCCCTAGAAGCTCCTGGGCCCTAGAGTCATGTCAAGTGTCTTGACAGGATGATACTATCCTGTCTTCATCCAGAAACGTCGACCTCCATCCATCCAGGAAGGGAAACGTGCCTGCCACTTCTGACCAAATATAAAACCCACATCTAATGCCTGAGCGGACCCGTGAGAGGCCTTATCGATTACAGCTGCACACCTTCCTATGGCTTGCTGTTCTTAAATGGAACTCAATCTCTGCCTTTCACAGAGGCACTAAGAATTGTGGATTTCCAGTCACGCGGCTCCAATCTTGAATTCTGGCTTCTCAAAAATAACCAGCTGAACTGTACAACTTAACACAAGCAACTGTCTTCTTGGAATAAGCAAGGCCACTCCCAAAAAATTCTTAATTTTTTTCTATAACTTTGTTCAAATTACCTTCTTTCCCCTTTTACCAAGCAACACCTTCAAAACCAACTGTTGGCTTCTCAAGTTTCCAAGCTGCCGATCAAAGGTTTTCTGCCACTAGTGAGAAAGTTTAAGTCCCTCTTTCTCAGTCCAAATCACCCCAGATCCCCCAATAACTTGGGGGCCTGGGAAACATATCTGTTGCTCATAAGAAAAAAGGCAGCTGTTCACCTCAGTGCGGGCCAGAGACAGCAAATGCGTCACACCCTGCGACGTGCTGCTTACCCCCTCCCCACCACTCCTTACTGGGCGCTCGCAGACAGTAATTTAGACCAGGGTGGCACAGCTGCCTGTTTTCCCAAATCGCTTTCCAGATGTGCAAGAAGTCCCCCAAATTTCCACTTTCATCAGTCTTGATGATTTAAATGCCAAGAAAACCACATGAATAAAAGAACGTGTTTCGGGGAGCCTGGGTCGCTAAGTTATCAAGTGCCTGCCTTCTGCTCAGGTTATGATCCCAGAGTCCTGGGATTGATCCTCGCATCGGGCTCCCTGCTCAGTGGGAGGCCTGCTTCTCCCTCTCCCATTCCCCCAGCTTGTGTTCCCTCTCCCGCTGTGTCCTCTCTGTCAAAAAAATAAAATAAAATAAAAATCTTTAAAAGAACATGTTTCTAAAAAATAGGTCTTGTCTGCCATCCTCAGAAAGGAATCCTGTTCGTCCCCATCAAACAGAACCAATGAACAACCACAAGATCATTTTCTCTTTATCCTCTCAAAATCCATGCTCCTTCAGAACTACCTGGAAATCTCTGCACCATTTCTATCCAACCTGTTCCTACTGAGACAGCACAGAACTATTCAGTCAAAACCTTCACTTCTACCAGAAATGTTTGCAAAATCAATCCACAGGGAATTTAAAGAATGCAGCTGGATGCTTAATAGCACTACATCTCGTGCCTCTTTCCTCTGGGAACGTGAAGTTCACGTCTCACTCAACACCCCACAAGGCTGATGTCAGGAGGCACTGATGTTACAGAATGAACTTTGGACCATGACTTTAAACTCTCTCTAAATATAATTACTGAAATACTGAAGTAGATTCCTTTTTAAACTTTTGTTTCTTTTAAGGTGTTCATTGTTTCTGCTCTAGAGTTATTACTTGCCTAATTTGTTGCACTTCTTATTTTTCCCCTTTGGTTCCCATGCATCAGGCTAAAGCAATATGGGTTCAAATTTAGGAACGGGGGAAATCTTATTTCCTCAAAAGGTTTTTTTTTTTAAATAAATTGTGAAATTTTGTGCCCCGTGATCTTTTTATAAGAATTTTCCCATCTTCATCTTAAAAAAAAAAAAATAGAATCCACGCAAAGTCAAGTTCTCCTTCCTTTTCTTATTATAAAACCAGATCACAGCATCCTTCCATAGGGCGATCTACTTCACTTGGTATGGCTTTAAATTAAATCTGTGGCCTCACTCCCAGTAGCAGGTCAAGGAAAGACAAATCTTGTGTAATCTTCCCACGAAGTGGTAGCATACATTTATACCAAACACTTCTCTTTTATACAAACAACATAAAAATAGAGAGATAAGGGGCATTTGTACTGAACAATTCACATCGGGTAGACTGCTGTTGCAATTAAATAGAAAAGAAACAGCACTGTTCTCTCAACAACTGATGTAACAGCATTTCTGATATTTACCCCACTTCTGTGTCTGGAGAAGTGAAAAGAAAAAGTACTATGAAAGCAAAGCATTTGTATCATTAACTTCTGTTATTTTTGCACTCTTCTTTCCCAGATGTCATTTATGGTTCAAATATCTTGACAGTCTTTAAGGGAGAAAAATAAAGAAAAAGAAAAAAAAACTCCTGAAAACACCAGGAAATACAATGTAATCTGTATAGTTATATGCAGATCACATGCAAATGAATGTAAATGAACTTGTGGTCCCGCTATTTTATGTATCTATAAAGACAGAGCCCAGAGGGAAAACTCAGTGTGTTGCTCTGAATTCCCAGTTGAGGGGGAGAAAGAGAAGTCTCCTGATTCATTTATTTAGTGTGTCTCTACCTTTTCTGTCTCTAATAGTAAGTCCATATATATTGCATAATATAAAGTATACATTGTATTTACATTGCTCCCTGTTGTTCTGGAAAGGGACAGAGCTACACATCAGTATACTGGTTCAGTTTATCCGATCCCTACAACCTAAATCCATGGAAAGAAATCACTACGTGACAACGAAGCCTGATTTCTTGAATGACTTCACAATGTGTTTTCATTCTTAATTAGCTTGTTTAAAGATTCTGAGGTGATAAACACTTTCAGCAACCTTTCAGGCGAAATTGCTACTACCATAAAAAAGACTTTAATTCTGGTTTCCTTGTTCAGCCTCACTGAATCTGTGAGATGCTGTTACAGGAATTCTCTGCCTTCGGTGCCTGCGGTTCTTGATCACGCTGTTTCAAAAAATAAAGAGGTAGGACCAGACGAAGAGTGGTGGGCAGCAGGGCAAAGTTTATTGGGCAAGAAAATAAAGTGTCCAGAGATGGAGGGAACCAGCGAAGGTGACCCCTGGAGTGTCTAAGTTTAAGGGTTTTTATGAGCTCTTTGGCAGAACTAGCTTAAGCAGTCACGGTGTGCTGAGTCGTGCCCATCAGGGCTCTGGTGATGAATCTGTGTACCTATTTGGTTAATGTTTATGTGCTCGTGGGTTTTTTTTGTTTTGTTTTGTTTTTCTGACATCTGGGAGTTTATGTCCTAAGTGCCCCTTGCCTGTGGTAAGGACAAATGCTCTGTGGTTAATTGTCTTATTTTAGGATGTTTTTGCAGAAGTCACCTCTATGACTTCTATGAATGGGAGCATGCTCTTGTCTCAGCTGCAAAACCGGATGTCACTGCTGTTTGATCTTAGCTGTCCTGACTCCGCATCTTCTTGGGGACCCCAGCCCTGACTAGCAAACTGTCCAACTCACTCCTAACAATGTCACTGTTTGCACCAGCTCTGTGATCCCATCCTGTCATGTCATTATGGAGAAATTCAGTGAATAGATAATGATCTCAAATAGTTTTCTCTAAGGTATCATTCCCATCATTTCTGCAAGATGGTTGGAGCTGGAATACAGTCTGTTTCAGGAAAAAGTTTTTTACACATGACAACCAAAAATACACACTAAAGGACAATATTAGATCATGCTGGGGTGATGCAAAAGCCCTGGGGGCACACCCACGTGGCAGGTGGCTGGAGGGCTGATCTCACATCTTCCACTGCCCCTCTCCAAAAACAGCCAGAACTTGCCAGGCCCTATGTCTAATTCTTCCTTTGGAGAATATGACTTTGGTGCCCAAGGCCCT
Source organism: Procyon lotor (assembly GCA_028646535.1). NCBI lineage: Eukaryota > Metazoa > Chordata > Mammalia > Carnivora > Procyonidae > Procyon > Procyon lotor. The sequence continues at coordinate 13,722,108 of CM053608.1, forward strand.
CACTATTCTGCATTAACAAGTTCTCTGAGGTCTCTGATTAACATAAATCTGCTCCTGAAGAAGGAAGGGCCCCAGGCAGGCAGCATCAACCATGCCCTCCTTCCCAGCACTCTCTCAACAACAACAACAAAAACCACCCCAAAAACAAACAAATAAAACACACACAAAGCCCCAAACCAAAAATAAACGAGAACTGGGCCATAGAACTTCCATGATATAAGATAATTATTTATAAATATATATACTTACAAGTATAAGTACTTATTAATTTAAATTATATCTATTGACATTAAAAATGCACACATAAATAGGCATTTTAAATGAGATAAACACAAGTATAAGTAAAAAGTTCTAAGTTCTTTCCTATTCCCAAATGGAAAAGCAACTGCAGTGGTATTCCCCTAGCAGATCAAGGCCCATGAGGGCTGCAGCTCATCTAGGGTTGATCCCCCAAGAACACTGGAATGACACAAAAACAATAAAATCCGCATCTTGTTTCTCACCAGCCAAAGCCCTGACGCCATGGGTGACCTGTGAGAGAAGCTAGGGCTCTTTACAAGAGATCTATGCACACACGTGGCTCAAGGCTCCCAGGAGGTGAAGGAGAGCTGGCAGGACCTGGACTCTATGTGGGTCCAGGCACCACCTTACCCAGCAAGGCAAGGGAGTGGACAGAGAGACCACGTGGGAGCCGCCATGGATACCTGCCACCCACCACCAACCGTCGGTCTAAAAAATATGGCAGCTGTGATTCATTTCTGACTTCCGGGATGACACGGTGCAGAGACAGCAGAGTCCTACAATAAATGGAGACATCTGAGCCCAGCATTTGTTGAAGAGACATTGCACAGCATCACCCAGAATGGCCCAGGAGAGGAGAGAGAAAGTTGGCGAACAACACATGAAGCAAGGGTACTGTTTCAAACCAGCCCTGTTTTGGTTATGTGCGACCATACTTGAACACTGTGTAAACTGTATCTTCCAGTGAACATACGACCAAAAGGATGAAAGTCACCGAGGGCACTCTGCCTCCCAGGAGGCACTCCTGCCGGGACTCCCCCTCAAGAGTCTATTCGAGAGCCCCACAGCCCACTGGCCTCCTCCTGACCCTCAGCCCTTCCTCCTCAGCTCACTGGGACAAGCAGATGCTTCCCTAAGGCCTTCCCTGCCTTTTTCTCTTCTGGGGCTCCCTGTCTTCTTGGGGAAATGCCATCAGAGGTTGGACAGATCTAAAGGCCCCGCAGAAACATGAGCTTCTCTTCTCATCTTTCTTCCTTAGGCCCAGTGCAGCCTGCTTGACCCAAGGGTACGAAAGGCTTGAGATTTTAAGCAAAAATGTGATTACCAGAATCTCACAGACCAGTAAAATCTCTAATTATGAGCTCAGAAGGAATTTGGAAAGCTCTAAGTATGAGAACTCAGTTTCCTAACAGTGGAGAGGTATAGCTACAATAGAATGGGATTTAAAAAAAGGCCTCCTCTGTATCCCATCTGGGGAGTGTGTGTGTGTGTGTGTGTGTGTGTGTGTGAGAGAGAGAGAGAGAGAGAGAGAGAGAGATGACGTTAAATGTCAGATATGATGGAGAAAGTGACCAAGGCTAGAAAATTAATATGCTCTTCAATGAACACCTAATAGGGTGTGTCATTAATTCAAATACTATTTATTGAACACCTAGGACACTCCAGGTGTTCTGCTAGATGCTATGTATACAATATAAAATCAAGCAACATGAATGCTTATTATTAATAGAAAAGCAAAGTATGGTCTTTATTTTACTGTGCTCATATGGTTAAGTCATGGAAACCTGTTGAGGAGGTTTATTGGACTGCACGCTTCGTGTAAGGTGTTTTTGGAATTAAAGGCCCTGAAAGATCCAATTTGGTGAGCTGTCTATCAGTGGCTCAAAAGAACATTTTGCAGGAAGCTTCAGAACTTGAAAACGAAGGGAAGTGACTAGAACGTTGACAATTTGTTCCAAAAAATTCAAGTACAGATTCATACTCAAAATGGACATGTGGAATTAGCAGATGGCAACTGCAGACTAAACTCATTTCTCATTTCTAAATTGCCGTGAGCTTAATAGAACCACAGATTTGGAAAGAACAGCAGAGCGAGCTAGTTGGGTGGCAATGAACTGAGCTAGCTGGGTGGAAATGAAGTCACAATTTCTGACCATATTCACAGATTTAATGAGTATGATTCACACTCTACACCTTCTCTGGCACATAATCATGAGGATATGAACATTCGCAAGCATTTGGCCAATGGTGACCTGATTGGTGGGAGGGGGGGATGATCTAGAATATTCCTAGAAATTTAGAAATGATTAATCTCTAAACTATCCTGAAATTCCTGGTTGTTAAACTTTGTACAAATTTGAGTTTGTTGTATTTTAAGAGAATTCCATTCTGCGGTGGCTTGGGAAGAGAGTCAGGAGGGTGATAATAAATGGAGTCAGAACTGGACTTGACTATTGTGGCTGATTTCCTTAGAGAGATTTGGAAGTCCTGGTGACCTGATCAAAACTGACAAAGAGGATTCATACTTATAACCATTCACTGTTAATTAAATCTTTTTTTGGTGATGCTCCCAAAGTTCCACATTTTTAAGAAGTGGTAAGTATTGCCTAAATAGTGTTATCAATAACCTGTGTGTTCCTATCCACTGGAGGCTATTTTAGTGTCCTTCGATCACATGACTCCAATTGGGTGGGTTCTTTCCAAAGTCAGGGAGAAACCAGTTCACCCAATGCCCTGGGAAAACTCCAAGTAATCCAAAAACAACTCTCCACTGCACACCTAATCCTCCTCAAGCACATTTCACGACTTGGCTTCCGACATCTGCTCTCCCAACACTCTGCGCTCTAAGGACTTCATGTAGGGACTCAAAAGCCCACTTGTGGATGTGGGGTGAATGGGACATCTGCGGGCTTCACCCTGTGCAGATTCTGACCTGTAACCTATAGGAAAAACCAGATTCAGAGAATGTCAGCTGCGCAAAATTCTCCTTCTCATTCCAGGCACACAGGTGAGTATTATCAAGATCTGGATCTGGGAGTCCATCCATCTGTGGATGTAACCATATAAAAGAGTACAGGACACGAAGGCCATACTTTTATTTCAGTTCTTTGGGAAGAAAACTTCTTTCCTAACTACATCATTTCCCCTCAAGATGATCTCAATTTTCACCACAAAAGACTTTTCCATTTGCCAAGAATATAATGTGAAAGATCTCTGAGAAAGCATCCTTAGCACACAGATCTCTTCTTAGTCCTAGATTTAAAAGATCTGGGAAGTTGAGAGTGAAATTTGTTTTGTATCACATTCTATAGAGAGTTACAATGTAAATCTGACAGGCATCTTAGGCCTAAAAGCACACACACACAAACACACATACAGCCCACCTGACAGAATTCACACCATCCTACCAAGCCACTTACCACTAGAATGAAAATGTTCATTTTTCCAATTTGCTCGTGAGCTACTAAGAACTTACTAGCATCACTACTGGCTTTTTCTTAACATCTCATGTTTAAATTTCTAACATAATTTTTCTTAAAGGGCAATTCACTTCTACTTAAGAATGAACATTTTCACATACTTATCAGTCTTGTCTTGTTACTTTTTAACAGTTTTACAGGTCAGTGTTTGCTGAAACACAGTCTCCTCCTCCTTCCTATCCAAGCTACTAGATTTATAGGCTAATCACATGTCTACCACCTACCCAAACTTTTTTATACTCCTCAATTGCTCTATAAAAAGGAACAATTTCACTTTTTTCTCTGTGATGTGGATAAATTTTTATTTTAATTGTTTGCCACACTGTGAGGGAAAAGCCTACCAAAAAGTGTACTAAAAAGTCTCTTAAGGGGTCCCCTAGCTGTTGTTTTTAATGCTGACTCTGTCAGGATGGGCTGTGTTTTTCCATTGGCAAAGCACAATTCAACAGGGCCATTTTATACTGGGAAATCACACATTGGCCTGCCTCCCCCTCACCCTGGGCACCCGTCTGAACACAGCAGTTGGGGAGATCCTGTTTGAACCTAAGTCAGATCCATGGCCCTCTACTCAGAAGCCTCACACTCCAGTCCCCCTCAGAGTAAAGGCTGCAGGGACCCTCCCCCATGAACTGAAAGGTCCATGGAATCTGCCCACCCCCACTTCTCTCATGCCCCATCCGGAGCTTCTCAGGCTCATTGCCTGGCCGCACCGGCTACTTTGCTTCTCCTCCAACACTCCAAAACTTGCCAGCTAACCTGGCCTGGAGACTTGCTCCGCTCTCTGCCCTCACCGCTCTTCCCTCACCTGCCATAGAAGTGGCTCAACACCCGCTTCCCCAGCGGCAGTGCCCTAGCTACAATGGCAACCCTTGTCCCAGGCAAAGCCTCTGCCCACTCTTCTCTCTTCCCCACTTCTAATCATCTAAACTCATTTGCATATAACCCATGCCTGTTTTAGTCCTGTCCCCTAACTAAAGTGTAACGTCATTAGGCAGAAATTTTTCTAAGTTTTGTTCACTGCTCAGTGCTCAGGACAGTGCCGAGAAGAATCTCGATATAAATTTACTGGATCAATGAATGAATGGAAATAAACTGTCAATCAGCAAGCTCTGTGCCAGCCACTATGCTCAGGCCCTAGCGAAGGGGAAAATAAACAACTTATATATTGCTTTACATTCTGATTTATTTTTCTCTCGGTAATGGATCGACTCTTCAGTTCTCAGACTTAAAAGTAACTGGCAAGGTTTGATTTCTAAAACACCCATGACTTCATCGTAATTTAAAAAACCAATATTAACTATGCCAGTGCTTTCTGTATGTGTACCATCCTGTTCTCTTTGTATGGTTTCAAAAGAAACAAATGGAATATATAGTTCAAGGTGTTAATTACATAAGCTTATTAAAAACAAACTCCTAAGAGGTGTTGGTTTTAACGCTTAGCACTTTTATGTTTATGTAGTTTATTAGTTTTTAAATGTGAGAAAGTCAAATGAAGGAAGCATAATATTGCAAAACAGCCAGTACCCAGGGAAAATTAGTTCACCTACATACACAAGCCTTTCAAAGAACGGGCTCTAGGCTGCAAGTCCAAAAGTGAAAGAACATGGCAGCAGAAGCAGGTTTTTATTTGACAGTGTTTCTGCATGCACGGTGATGCTGGGCTTCCTTATGCAATGTGCAATCATGCAATTTGCAATTTAAGCATTTTCACAAAGTCCAAAAAGAAGGATCTGTACTATTCCATTCTGTGAAAGTGAGTGAGGGCTATGTCACGACATTCTCTGCATCAATCTAGGTCATAAATGGGCTAGTTTAAGAGTTGCAAATACTTCTTGGTATTGCACATAGAAAGAATGTTCTGTGAACTCCTAGTGGGGAAATTGGTTCTGTCAATGAATAGCCCAGAATAGGACCTTCTAATCTCCACTGGCAAACTGGGTCATAAATGCAGATAATAAAGATTCTCAAAAGGCCATGAGAGTTAACTGTTTTCCCACTGCAGGTTCTTCTTCCCTTCCTGGTCACAGAAGGCAGGTGTTGGGAAAACTGGTGAGTAGTAGGCTCCCTGCCCCTGTTCCTGCCTTTCCTTATTTGTGAGCACAAAGAACCTATAAAGCATCCTTGCTCTGTGCCTGGCCCGAGGTCAGATCCTGTTCCCACCTCCCCACAGACAAGCATGGCTGTGGAAGCCTGATGTGATACGCACAGGCAGAAAGGCAGAAAAACCAAATCGATTTTTCATAGAAATATTTCAGGACAATAGCTAAAAAGGCATGCCAATTAGCTTCAACCTCGCTTAATTTTTTCTGAAACATTTGCCCAGTGACAAGAGGCACTTCCCTCCCAACCCCCTCTCCATGGCAACAAAACCCCTAAAAGGTATAAAATATGGAAGAAAGAAGAGAATTACAGCCATTCCATGACACTGGCCTTCTCACAGCACCATTGAAAGAAATGACCAAGGGGAGATACTAAGCGTGAGGCACTTGGCAATATACTCCACCCATTGTTTTTTCATTATAAAATTTCATTTGCTGTTTCATTCTTGTGTTGAGGTCTTCCTTTAAGAATACCTTATCAGGCTGGAACGTATTTTTTGACAAGATTCTAACAGAGACCCTAAATATCTCCAAAGCAGAGAGAGAATTTAACAGGAGGAAACCAAGATGGCAAAAGACAAGAAAAGGAAAAGCCTGGGGTCAAAACGTTCCAATGTGGATAACTCCAGTGGCAACTAATGTTTACAAACTTTCCACAGACTGTTTCTGTGTGAATTTCCTGATTCAAAATCTTGCCAACTACTCCTGAATCTCCAATAATTAATCTCCTATTTGTTTCTTAGAATTGCACTGGATTTTGTCCTTATTCCACAACCTGTTTTTTAATCAAAGATGTTGAGATCAACTTAAAAGACCTCAGAACACTTGTCTAGCAGACGTTTGAAGGATCATTTGATCTGTCCTTATAATCCTTCCTCACCTCCACCTGCCATTTATAAAAGAAAAAAAAAAAAACATTGCTATTTGTTATTAAGAAATTATTTTATCTACTTTTGTGAAGGATTTTCTTGGCATGGTTTGTTTCAGGGTTTCTTCCTCTTTTTTGGAAAAGGAACAGGAAAAGAACCAGTTTGGCACAATTGCTAGTACTCCAATCTCTAATCTCCAAAAGGCAAGTTATTAAATTTCCTTGTGCTTTGGAAGTACCTGCCCACAGGGCAACGAGGCCGAATAACATAGTATCTGGCACCCAGAACTCAGTAAATAATTGCTTTGGTCACTAAAAATTGCCACTGACACTTCTAATGTTCTGGAATATCACGACCAACCCTGGGTTGTCGGCTTAAAAGGTTTCCCTGTGTCGTAATGAAATCACCTTTCTCCAGGTCGAAAACCGTCTCAATAGATGAAGCAGATATGACTACAGATAACAAATAAGATGGAGAAGCCGAGAAACCTGTGATAAACCCAGATTCCAAAATAGCCTTCTCCTCATTCATTGCAGAGGAATTTATCTGCAGGTCTATTGCGCCTGGGCTGCGTATTCCGTCAGTGTTTGTGCAGTCACTCCGCCTGGCGTGTATGATATTCCTGATGGTCTCGCATCTGCGTGTGCAGACCTCCCCAGCTCCGACCAGCTCCGCTAGGCCAGGGGTGTGCGTTCTTACAATGCTGCGCACCTGTAACCCTGGCAGCGCCCACCACGAGGTCGCCCAGGTAGGCATTTAATAAAAGCTCAGTAGTCTTCCAGGAGAGCAGCATGGAGCTTCGTGCATCCCACAGAGGCCTTTGAAATGACCTGCTTTTGTTACGTTTGATCAAATTTGTAGAAAATGCTGACACTAGAATCCGAATGGGTGGCCGGATGGCTCGGTGGTTAAGCGTCTGACTTCGGCTCAGGTCGTGATCTCCAGGTCCTAGGATCGAGCCCCAGATAGGAGCGCTAGGACATGTCAGGCTCCCCACTCAGCAGGGGTCTGCTTCTCCCTCTCCTCTGCGCCTACCCCTACCTGTGCGCCTGCGCACTCTCTCTCAAATAAAAATCTTAAAAAAAAAAAATCTGGCATGCATGCGCATGCACATGTGTGTTGGGGAGGCTGGAAGGATGAGCTGGGGAGAAACTAATATTTATTGAACATCTACATGGCTATATTAGGTATCTCAGGTGTTCCCACACGTTATCTCACTTAAAACGTACAAGATGCAATATAGGTTATACTAGTGGTACGCCACAGTGAGGGTGTAGACACTCGGGGAGGTGACAGACATGTCCACTGTCGCTTGGCTAAAAAGCGCCGACCCAGGCTTCAAATCCATCATGACCTGCTCCAAAAACCTGACTTCACTCCAAAAAAACGGGCTTGCAGCAGCTGGGTAGATAACAAACCGTAGTTAACCTTCCGGCTGATGGAAATTATACGGTCCTCTCCTGAGGCCTCCACATAAGACAGCCCCTCCCATTACATTTTTTAAATAAAAATGAGTATCAGTTAGCCATGCTGGACTCCCGAGCTGCAGAGGTGTCTCGCAGAACAATTCACTCCACCACGTCCGAGGAAAGAGAAACCTGGAGGCCCGGCCAGGCCAAAGCACACTGGCACACCCTTTCCTCCTGAGGCCGAGCCCGCCGCGGACCCAGCAGCCCTCAAGTGACTGGCCCCGTGGCACTGCGGGAAATGCTGGGGCTTCGAAGTGTTGACACAGCTGCTCTAGGGCCCCCTGGGGTGGGGGGTGCTCCTGCCAAGCTTCTCATCCCTGTACCATGTGCGAGCATGAAATGGGAAAAAGAAGCCACGTGCAAGGGGGACACAAACCCAATCCCTTGCCACCACCCCCTCACCAGGCCCTTAATGTGGGTAGGAGAATGGGCCTTGGAACTTACAGACTGGAAAGGGCGGACCCAAGATCTAGGCCTGACCTCAGCGCAGCTCCCCGAGGGCAGAGGGGGCTACATGTCATCACATCCTGGTTAAGCCTGGCCCACCCTCCACCAGGACAGCTTCCTGAGGAAATCCTGCCGGCTCCGGAGAAAGGGGTGGCTCAGGCAGAGGATGTAAACAGGAGCAGCGCTGTTTTGTTCTGGGGCCCTGCCCACCAGAGCAGGGCCTCTGCCGAGCAGTTTTTTGGCAGCAGAACAAATACAAAGCCAGGCTGAGAAGGCTTGATTGACCAGGATTTACAAGTCAAGAATGTGCATGGTTTGCCCCAGCTGAGGACAGCTGTAAGGGCTAAGCTGTTCACGCCTAAGCTCTCAGTTTAAGAAAAAATATTTACGATAAATAACAGTAAGACACGCAGTACCCTTCCTCCCCCAATTTGTATTCCAATTCAAGTTAGTTAACACATAGTGTTAATATCAGGTAGAAGATTACTAGTTAATATTAGTTAGTTCAGGTGTTAGTGATTTGACACTCACACACAATACCCGATGCTCATCGTAAGGGTCCTCCTTGATCCCCATCGCCCATGGAGCCCACTCCCCCGCCCCCTCCCCTCTGGTCACCACCAGTTTGTTCTCTATACTTAAGAGTCTGTCCCTTCGTTTTCCCTCCCCCTCCCCCGCCATGTTCATTTGTTTTCTTCTGCAGGTTCGGTAGCCAAAGGCCAAAAAGCTTCGCAGTCCAGAGCAAGCCTACTCAGGTGTGTACCCACCTGGCCCTGGAGGGAATCCCACAGTCAGCACCCCACGTGCCCTGGGGTCTCCTCTGAACTTCCGGGTGCCTGGCACGTGGCTGACCTCAACAGATGAGCACTGGATGAGGACGCTGAAGTGTGCAAACCCCTCCCGGTGGCTACACACCCACATATGAGAGTACCCGCGCGCACCAAGAGCACGACATGAAACAGTAGAGAAGCACAAAGGCAAGTGAATGAGTAGAGAGGATGCTGCTCTTCCCCATGCCCATCCCCTCTGCTTAAATCAACTGCAACCACTCTATCTCCTATGTGTGCTTCTCCTTAGAAATTCTCTCTAGGACCAGGGGAGTCCCGAGGGCACTGGGGACCCAACCCCTTCTCAAGATGAAATGGTACCTGCCTTTCTAGTAACTCAAAATGTTGAACACAGGACTCTGACAGACATTCTATCCTACGCTATCCTAATAAATCCAGGCTCCAGGGAACCTAATGCAATTTTGTGTATTATACCCCAGTGTAGAAAACGATCTCCCCTTTCCCTATCCTGCCCATCTTCCTGTCCGCCATCCTGCCAGGCACAGTCACACAGAAGGAAGGACGATGCCGGCAAGCCAGAACCTGGCCACCACAGACACTGCCTCATCTCCAGGGTGGCAATGGCTCATAGCTCTTCCTAGGAAAGAGGAATAATTTAAAAATGCAATAAAGATTCACATACACACTGGAGTGTGGTAGAAACCAACATGAGCTATGAAGCCAGAATTCCTGGCTTTATGTCTCAGCTCCAACACTGTGTGACCATGGACAAATACCTAACCTCACTTGGCCTAATCTGTAAAATGGGGTGACGAGGACAGTCCCTACATCTCATCTTACAGGGCTATGTGAGGCCCAGGAGACACACCCGCAGAGAACACTGAGCCCAGTGCCTGGCCCACCGTAAGCCCTCAGGACATTTTAGCAAGTATTACTAAGTACCAAAATTTGAGAACTAATTGTCTAAACAAAGCTGTAGGACAGCTCTATCCGTCAAGCATTTTATTTTTAGGAACAGTACCACAGAGGTATTGGAGATTTTTGAGGCATTTAATTAAGTCTGACACAGTTATCCCCCCCAGTGAGCTTTTTTATTTTTTAACACAAAGCTCTGTTTAAATATTACTTGGAATCCTACTTCTAAGTACCAGACACTGCATGTGTGTTAGCGTTTATACCAACTGGAGATATCGACGCAGGAAGAGATCGCTCCCCTTTGTCATCAATGATCATCTGGGATTTGCTGCCTTCATCCACACAGTGGATTCCACTGAGACCACGGGGTCTGATGTCAGGGGCTACTTTCTCAAACACCAGAGAACAGTCCTGTCTGCCCACAGGGTGTCAGTGAGCACTGGGGACTGTGGCCAAATGACCGTGTCTTACAAAGGTGACTACTGTCACCGTTAGTCACCGCGTTACCCCAGACGAGCAATGAGCTTAATGTGAAAACACATCTTATTTTAGAAGAAAACATGTGGCTCACGCATTGTGGAAAAGGTTGGGGGCGGAGGGGGCATCGAAGGTCTATTTTAAGTGAGCGAATGCCCTCAGAAATGTCAAGAAAACTGAGCAGACTGACTGGGACCCTAAGTTTAAAAAATCAGCTGAAGAAAATACACACATGATCATGATCTGGGCTGAAGGCAGACGCTTCAATGACTGAGCCACCCGGGAGCCCCGGTGATGAATACTTTTTAAAGAGGCACAAGTAAAGAAAGTGGCATGATTTATCCTTTTTCCATGGCTTAGCTCAAAAGAACTCCGTTCCAGCATGGTCATCTCCCAAAGGATACACAGTCCTGTACGCTGCAGGACAGATTCTCTCACAGAGAATCGCAATCAAAAAGGGCAGCCACAGACATGGATAAGGCAGTACGAGAAATCCCAAACACCCAGAATTAGGATTAAGAGCCACCTGTGAATTTCACAATCCATCAGAGCCCATTACATAGAAGATGAAGAGGAAAGACGAGAACTTACTTTGACAAGAGTCCCTCAGTGGAAGCCTCATTCTCATCCATTTTGAGAAATGACAAAGTCCAGGCCCAAACTTAAATACCGGTCAAATTTATTATACAAAGTCCAGGCATTTCAAGTCGGACACTTCTAAAACTGCCATCACCCCACCCCCTCACCGCCCAAGTAGACAAACCATCCAAGTAAATGAACTTCTCTCTTATTCCATCTCATGCTTAATTCCTTCCCAATATCTAACACCTTCTTGTGCTTATACAATACAACTAACTTCCTGGGCACAGTCCCTGCCTTTCCGAAACATCTCCTCCTCGGAAAATTATCCTTGCAGGGGTTAACATCCAAATTATACAAAGAAGTTATACAACACAACACCAAAAAAACAATCTGATTAAAACCAGGCAGAGGACCCAAATAGATATTTTTCCAAAGGAGATCTACAAATGGCCAACAAATACATGAAAAGCTCAGCACCACTAATCACCAGGGAAATGCAAATTGACACCACAATAAGGTATCACCTCATATCTGCCAGAATGGCTAGAATAAAAAAGACATGAAATAACAAGTGTTGGCGAGGATGCAAAGAAAAAGGAACCGTCTTACACCGTTGGTGGGAATGCAAATTGGTACAGCCCCTGTGGCAAACAGTTTTGAGGTTCCTCAAAAAATTAAAAATAGAAATATCATATGACCCAGTAATTCCACGAGTGGATATTTACCCAAAGAAAACAAAAACACTAATTTGAAAAGATACATGCACCCCTGTGTTCACTGCAGCATTATTGACAATAGAAAAGGTACAGAAGCAACCTAGGTGTCCATCCACAGATGAATGGAGAAAGAAGATGTGGTATATACATACAATGGAATGTTAGTCCTCAGCCATAAAAAAAAACCAAAAACGAATGAAATCTTGCCCTATGCAACAACATGGACAGACCTGGAGGATATTATGCTAAATGAAATAAATCAGAGACAAACACTATATGATTTCACTTATATACAAAATCTAAAAAACAAAACAAATGAATAACCAAACTGATGATTGCCAGACGGGAGGGGAGTTGGGGGATGGGAACAGTGGGTGAAGGGGAGATATCGGCTTCCAGTGATGGAATGAACTAAGTCACAGGGATAAAAGGTACAATGCAGGGAATACAGTCAATGGTCTTGTAACAGTGCTACATGGTGACAGATGGCAGCTACACTTGTGAGCACGGCACAATGGATAGCGGCGTCCAATCCCTACGCTGTCACCTGAAACTAATGTAACACGATGTGTTCAACTACACTTCAATTAGAACAAATTATTTCTATCTTTCTAGCCCAACCTCTCCTTCCACTGAGGCTCCCTTGAACTGAATCACTGCAGTGAGGGTAGCAAGACGTACCAGGTAAAGAAAGTAAGGAAACAGCATTTGAATTCCTAACAAGAACTGCAATTATGGGGCAGGGAGAGTGGTTGGGGGAAAAGAACTACAGTGTTACCTCCCTCCTTATAAAATCCTACAGCAGGAGAACCAACAGCATCTTGGTAGGGAGCACGAGGCACCCCAACAAGTCTCAGGAAAAAATACAAAGATGGTAAGAATGGGATCCAACAAAAAATAAAATGGCGCACAAGCTGTAACTAGCAAACGAATGATACAAACAGTGGGTGTTAAAGCCCATATTTTAAGTGGGTTTTAAAGCCATGGAGAAGAGAAATACTGACACTGCCGTGTTAAGCTACCTACTGTAAGAACAGTCCAGAATTGTAAGTCATTTGACAGGGAAGCAGCCAGCCAGGAGCCTGTCTGGTCAAAATGGGACATAGTGAAATACTTGGAGAAAAGGATTTTGCTAATCACAAAATGTTCTCTATTTTGTAAATATTGACACCCTTGACTTCATATTTCCTTTTTATTCTTTTTGCAATAGTTTCTGCTGTCAGGACTCCCGGGCCCAGTGCTCATGCTAACCTTGTGTTCCCTTCAGCCCCTGTGTCAGCAAGCCAGTTTATCCCAGGCAGAGCCACTGGCCGGAATTCACTCTTCTCACCTTGACCTTGCATCAACGGAACTCTTCCTTTTGGTCTTGAGTCATTTCCTGCCCCGACTATAGCAATTTCTGCCTTTACAGCCTTCTTAAATATTGAATCATAAACTCCAAATGTGGTCAGGACAGCCAACTTTTGCATTTCAACTCCTACAGGACACCCAAGTGTCTGCACCCTTTTTTTTTTTTTTTTTTTTTGGCCCACTGCTGAGCTTGGTTCCAAGTCAGTGATTCCTTTGCCGTTCTCCCAAGGGCCTACACGCTGGGCCATGCCCTCGCTCCGTCGACTTTCTCGGGCCACTTGGTGAATATATAGGCCCAGAGGAAGGGGTGGTAGCTGGGGGCCATCTCTGAAAACTTTGGGGGCTTTCTTCTTTCATGACCATGAATCATCTTCCTTCTCAGCCTCAACTTTAAAACTTTCCTTTTCCTCTGCGAATCAGAAGCTTAATAGGATGTCTGCAGGGCTGTGTAATAGCCTCCAAAGGGAAGTGATGAAGGTTTTGGCTTGAATCATTGAACTCGAGTTGGAAAAGTAAATCTACGGTAACATGCTACAGGGAACAGTCCCTTCCTAACATTACAGGATGGGCCACAGATGACCTAAAAAAAAAAAATTTACTTTTCTAACCATCCATTTTTAGTTTACATTACAGAGACATTTCTGTGAAAGCATTTATTTGGAATGAAGGGTGAAGATTAAAACGAATTTATTCCAGGGTCTGAACCTGTTAGAATGAAATGTCCTGTACGATTTTAATTAAAATGTCCCGTGAAGAATCCACAGGGACTACAATCTAAATTATTTCCACTTTCTCCATATCCTCTTTTACGTTCCCTCTAAACCCTCAGCGATCACAAGGAGTGATTTCTGACTCCCCAAATCCTGCACCACAGCAAAGATGCCTCCACGGTGCCGAATAGCCTCCGCACAGCCTCACTGACAGTGTTGGGGTGGGGGGTGGGGAGGAGTGGTACCAGGAGGCGTCTCAAACAGAGGTCAATGTTTTCATCCAGAAACCTCTATCTCTCCTTCCCTAACACAGTGTTTATGGAATACAGGTTTTCCTAGCCTTATGATGGGGTGGCAGCCCAATAAAGTCATAGCAAATGAGTAAATGTATCCTAAGTTGAAAATGCATTGCATACGCCTAACCTACTGCACATCAGAGCTCAGCCTAGCCGGCCTCAACACTGACATCAGCCAACAGAGGGGAAAGATCATCTATCACAAAACCTAGTTTACGATACGGGCTGAACAGCTCATGTAATTTATCCTATTCATACTGTACTCAAAGTGGAAAATGGAATGAGTGCAGAGACAGAAGAGTTTTAAGGATACTTACTGGCTGTTTACCTTCATGATCAGTGGTAGAAAGGGAGCCGAGGCTGCCCAGACCCCCAGCAGTGCTGTGCTACTACACGGCTAGGCCAGGAAAGGATCAAGATTCAAAGTAAGAGGGACGCCTGGGTGGCTCAGTCATTAAGCATCTGCCTTGGGCTCAGGTCATGATCCCGAGGTCCTGGAATTGAGCCCTGCATCGGGCTCGTGGCTCGGTGGGAAGCCTGCTTCTCCCTCTCCCTCCTTTCCTGCTTGTGTTTCCTCTCTCAATGTCTCTCTCTGCCAAATAAATAAATAAAATCTTTAAAAAAAAAAAAAATTCAAAGTAAAAGTTTTGACTGAATGCAGATCACTTTTGTACCATCATAAAGTCAAAAAAATCATTGAGTTGAACCATCAGAAGCTGGGGATCACCCGTACCGGAATTCATCTCCTTCTTCCTGGACTGGAAGGATTGAGGGCAGAGAATTCAGAGGGCGAGCCCAGAGGGTGAAGCAGGAGGACCCAGGGTCTATGGATATCTCCAACATCCCTTTGGGGCCATGTAATCCGTCCCCCCACAACCTTTTGCCAGGGTTTGCCAGCATCTCTGACACCCCCCACCCCAGCTTATCTGCCCTGTCCTAGAAGTCAGCTCAAGAAATCTAGTGCCAGGGGCATGTGACCCGTGTTGAGCTATAACATTTTTCACAGTCTCCCAACTCTGTCCTGGGCAGTAGTTGGGAAGAGAGGAGAAGGGCATGGCAAAGAAGGTGGTCCTCTTTGGAGGACTAACTCAACTCCACCACTTCAGAACAAAGCTATACAGCTTTCTTAAGTCTTCGTTTCCATCACCCACACCCACCCTTCTCACTGTTATCAAAATATAGACACAGTTGACCCGTGAACAATGGGTTTGAACTGTGGGTCCACTTATATGCAGATATTTTTCTCCGATAAGTACAGAATAGTACCACAAATGCATTTTCTCTTCCTTATAATTTTCTAATAACATTTTCTTTTTTCTAGCTTACTTTATTATAAGAGTACAGTATATAAGGGGCACCAGGTTGGCTCAGTTGGTTATGCATCTGCCTTTAGATCCTTTAGATCCTGCCTTCAGGATCCCAGGGTCCCGGGACCGAGCCCCACATCAGGCTCCCTGCTCAGTGGGGAATCTGCTTCTTCCTCTCCCTCCTTCCCCTTTCCTCCCACTAGTGCTCTCTCTCTCTCAAATATTTCTTAAAAATATAGTAAATATTATTTATACAACATGTGATAATCAACTATGTTATTGGTAAGGCTCCTGGTCAACAGTAGGCTATTAGTATAGTTGTATGTGGATTTTGACTCTTGGGGGGGGGTTGGTGCCCTTGAACCCTGCATTGTTCAAGGGTCAAGTGTCTATATAACAGTAATAATAATGGGGAGCAGGAGACGAGGTGAGAGCCATAGGCCCTGGGCTGAGGCCTTATTTGTGGAAAATTGGACACCTTCCTCCTCTTCCCGAGTTGACTTCTTCCTCGTCTTTTGTCCCGCTTGTTACTCCCTGAGCACTTGGGAGAAGAACAGAGGAGTCTGTCTCCCACACCCTGAGTGCAACCCGCCTACACCCAGCAAACATTTGTTGCCCAGAGGTCTGTGCTGCCATGGTCAGGCTCTTACTGGGGCTCACTGCTTATCTATCTTCTCATTTTTCCTTTTCCTGCAGGTCAAGTAGTTGGCCCACACAAAGTACTAAAACTGGACAAAGTCGTACTTTCCTCCTTTTCCCAACAGCTGCTTCGCTGGAGAAAGGAGATAACAAAGCACCCACCTGTTCCAGTTTGCTGGGGCTACTATATAAGGTACCCAAACCAAGTAGCTTAAAAAAGGAATCTATTGTCTCATGGCTCTAGAGCCTAGCAGACCAAAAATCAAGGTTTCAGCAAGGCCACGTTCCCTCTGAAACCTGTAGGGAAATCATTCCCTCCTAGCCTGAGCTTGCCAGCGTCTTCGGCACTCCTCACAGACGCGTACAGATGCATCACTCCTATCCCCCACCTACATATGTTCCACGTGTCTTTGCATCACCTTCCCTCTGTGTCTGTGTCCAAAGTTCCCCACACGGAATTAGTGCCCACTCTAATAACCTCATCTTAACTTGATTAAAGCTACGAAGATTCTATTTCCAAATAGGGTCTCACTCTGAGATATAGGGGCTTAAGACTTTAACATATCTTCTTCTGGGGAACACGATTTAACCCATAAGACCCCCTTACAGGGTTATTTGGACAATGAAATGAGATGATGCAAAGACTTAAATGAGAGACCAGAAACCAAAAACTCCTACAAGAAAACATAGGTAGTCATCTCTTTGATATCTGGCTTAGCAACATTTTTCTAGATATGTCCCCTCAAGCAAGGGAAACAAAAGGAAAAATAAACTGCTAGGACTACATCAATACAAAAAGGGCTGCTCAGCAAAGAAAGCCATCAACAAAATAAAAAGTCAACCCTACTAAATGAAAGAAGATTATCTGCAAATGATATATCCGATTGGGGGTTAATATCCAAAATAGATAAAGAACTTATACAATGCAACACCAAAACCCCCACAGATTAATCTGACTAAAAAATGGGCAGAGGACATGAATGGATATTTTTCCAAAGAAAACATACAAATGGCCATCAGAAACATGAAAAGAAGCTCAACACCAGTAATCAGGGACCTGCAAATCAAACCTACAATGAAATATCACCTTATACCTATCAGAATGGCTAGAATTAAAAAGACACAAAATAACAAATGTTGGTGAGGATGTGGAGAAAAAGGAACCTCGGTACACTGTTGGTGGGAATATAAATTGTCGCCATCTCTGGGAAAAGCAGTATGGAGGTTCCTCAAAAAAAAACTAAAAATAGAAAGAAATACCATGTGATCCAGAAATTCTACTAGTGGATATTTACCCAAAGAAAACAAAAACACAACACTAATTTGAAAAGATACAAGCCCACCTCTATTTACTGCAGCATTATTATAATAGCCAAGATATGGAAGTAACCCAAGTGTCCACTGATAGGTGAATGGATAAAGATGTGAAATATATACACATTAGAATATTGGGGCGCCTGGGTGGCTCAGTCGTTAAGCGTCTGCCTTCGGCTCAGGTCATGATTTCAGGGTCCTGGGATCGAGCCCCGCATCGGGCTCCCTGCTCAGAGGGAAGCCTGCTTCTCCCGCTACCATTTCCTCTGCTTGTGTTCCCTCTCTCGCTGTGTTTCTCTCTGTCAAATAAAAAAAATCTTTAAAAAAAAAAAAAAAAAAAAAAAAAAGAATATTACTCAGCCATAAGGAAGAATGAAATCTTGCCGTTTCCAACAACACTGACGGACCTAGAGGGCATTATGCTAAATGAAATAAGTCAAAGAAGGACAAATACCATGATTTCATTTACATGTGGAATCTAAACACAACAAAACAAAGGCAAAACACACCCATAAATACAGAGAAAAACTGACGGTTGTGGGGGGGTGGAGGGAGGAAGTGAAGGGATGGGCAAAATGGGTGAAGGAGAGTGGGAGGTATAGGGTTCCATGTACGGAATGAGTACGTCACAGGAATGAAAGGTACAGCATAGGGAATAGAGACCATGTATCGCAGCGGCATTCTATGGTGACAAGATGATGAGCTACCCTTGGGGGAAACAGAGGAAAACATACTGAGCTGTCCGATCACTATGCTGTGCACCTCAAACTCCTGTAAGATTGGGTCAACTATACTTTAATTGAAAAAAAGAAATGAGATAATGCGTGAAAAGAGCTTAGTACAGTGTTTGGCATGTAACACATGATCTGTAAATATCAGCTAACATTAATATTGTTCTTATTATTACTAGGTCATGCAGTCTTTCTGCCCCATTGCATCGTTGCTAAAAAGACTTAACAGACTTTATAGTAGAGTCTATATAGAGTCTTTACATCAGTCAAGTTTCAGAGAAGAATATTCTAACTACTGCAAAAAAATATAACCTCCAAACTCCTTGGGAAAGGAAATAATTCCAATGGCTGGCTGACCAGTAAGTCGTCGAATGTTCTTTGTTCTATCCACTGAGCCCCAAAGCATCAAGGAAGCACGGAATGTTGTAGAGCAGTGTAGGAATCAGTAAAGAAAGTCCTCCAAGGAATCTGCTGACAACTGAATTTCCACGTTCTTTTGGTAGGAAGAAAAAAAATTTGGATTCTACCCTGACATTCTCCCTACAATGCCACAGAGAATATACACCCGTATTTTTAAAAACAGAAATCCATACAGGACAAGAGACACACGTAACATTAGAAAACCAGAAGCCAATGAACCAATTAACTGACTGCTAATGGTCTAAGGAGCAGAGACTTAAATTTAAAGAAAAAAAAAAAAGGGTGATCACTTAAAGTTTTAAAAGACATTTCAGAGTCTAAAATATAGTCATCGTTGCGCAATAGGGACCACTACTCCCAACCAAGGCAAGAGCCACCTGCTCTCCTCTGCACTCATAAAGCTTGTTTTGATTTGGACCTTCTTGGAACAAAAGGTGATGTGTCCCTACCCCTATCCCCATGCATTCTGCTAAATCATTTTTCTATCAAAACAACGCTCAGAGCCTCATCAATCCTCGCTGCCAACGATATTGCATAATTCAGTACTTATCTTGACCTAACTAGCAAATTCAGGCCTCCAACCAATCTTGCTTTGGCTTGTTCGCTTGGTCTTTGCCTGATTCTCTGGAACCAGCCACAACTCAGTGCCTCTGAGCAACACTTGCCCTGGATTTTCCCCCTCCTATGTAAGGACTTGAAACAGAACATCCTCATACTTGCCTGCAAGTAAGTCCACAGGTATACAAACAAGACGTTTATGTGTCTTTCCAAAAAAAAAAAAAAAAAAAAGCCAAGATTTTTTTTTAAAGTCAAACCTACTACAAAAAAAACCCGGTTTTGCAGCCTGAAAAACCTTTTGGCTGACAACAGGAGAGTTTGCCTTTCCCAGGGCTGGGGAGCAGGGCCTTCCTGTTTTCCACAATAGAAGAACTGGAAGTCATGAGAAATAAAGTGGTGGTGTTCCGGAATGTGTAGCAACCTAGAGACAGTGAGACACACCAGACCTCTGTGCGTCCCTCTGCCTCCTTGGAAGTGGTGAGCCCTCAAAGCCCAGAGCCATGCCATCCTGACCTCACCCACTCTGACACCCAGGAGCGCAGAAGAAACCAGGCAGCCTGAGTGGAAAATGGGAAAACACAGACTGCAGATCCCCTTCTGGATCTACCCCCAAACTTTGCTCAGAGAATAGTAGAGCCCATCATCCAGTGGGGTCAGATCTACTTCAGCGGCCATTTGCAAATGGTTGCAAAAACACAACTTCACAGCTAACAAAGTTAAAAGTCTAAAATTTGCACAAGGCAAAATCAACTAGCAACGGTTGCATTACAGGTAGTGAAATCTGGACAATGAAATGCTAGCATTGTTTGAAAAGGAAACTGGGAACCCTGGCTTACTCCCACAGCTGAAGAACAGAGGCTGCCCACAGGAATGGGTGGGTTTCTGATGACCGAAGAGCTTTAAGAGCTTTAAACCCGTCAGTGTATGTAAAGACACACGGTGAAGTGCAAGGAATTATACCAATGTAAATATCATTACCTAATTTCTACAGCAGCACCTCTTAGAGTAAGTGATGTGATCTGCTAAAAATCTCTTCATGTTGAAGGAGTGAATTAGTTCTATTTGTCTCCGTTCTCAGTTTCCATGGAAGTTCTTCCACCACAGAAGGCATCCCGCCCTCTAAGGACACGGGGTCTGGAATGCGCAGCCCTTCGGTAACATAAGCTAAGGAGTCCTTTTGATATCGAACGTGGGGGGTTACTAGCTGACATTCTCTTCTGTTGAAACAGCACATAGTTCTTTGCTAATGCGCAAGTTACATCACACGGACCTTACTGTATCTTTCATGTACCACTTATGAATCATTTGATACCTATTTGCTTTAAAGCTCACCATGGAGCCTCAATTTCATAATAGCCTAATCAAGGCAAATCACCACATGCATCAGTGTTACGAAGGGCTTTCATGAAGTCACCACCTGGACCCCACATGTTACATAAGTTGGAGCAACGTGTTCCTGAAGGCAGCAATGACCTTCCCCACTAGACTCTGTCCTAACAATATGCTTTTGTAGAAAGTTTTCAATTAAATTGTAATTCATGAAAAAATATGCCTTAAAAATGACATGTTTTATCTTTCCAGTACAAAGTATTCATGGTCTTTATAGACTTTCCCAAAGATTTCCAATTCCTGGGGCGCCTGGGTGGCTCAGTCGTTAAGCATCTGCTCAGGTCATGATCCCAGTGTCCTGGGACAGAGCACCGCATCAGGCTCCTGCCTCGGCAGGAAGCCAGCTTCTCCCGCTACAATTCCCTCTGCTTGTGTTCCCTCTCTCAGTTTGTTTCTCTCTGTCAAATAAATAAAATCTTAAAAAAAAAAAAAAGATTTCCAATTCCTTCCGGTTTTCTTTAGAGGCATGATGAAGTTTCCCCAAATAAAAATGTAGTATGTAAATGGCAGATTTATTCTTTACTAGCTTACAAGTCTTCCTCAAACTGAGTCTCATTTTCTACCATATTCACACTGAAATGTGGCTGGTGGACACTCTCATGTGATACTTGTATAAATTCTTGATTAGAGACTGAAGACTCCTAACGAAGAATAAATGACTGGCAATCCTGACAGAAACAGTGGCAACTCAATGAAACCCTGGGAAAATATTTCATGGAAAAGCTCAAGATAATGAAAACAGATCTAATACATTCACATGAGTCCAACACTCAAAAAATAAGATCATTAGTTAAGTAGATGCTTTCGATATTTCACGTTTCTAGCAAGTCAACTATTAAAAAAGATCTTGTATTATTGCAATTTGAACCCCATTTAACCAGAAAATGTTTTCATTACAAATACCTTTTGCCTCCCGAAAACCCTGCCTATTCACAAGTTTCATACATTCTCTCTCTTGAGTACAGAGCGTATTTTTTTTTTTTTAAAGATTTTGTTTATTTATTTGACAGAGAGAGATCACAAGTAGGCAGAGAGGCAGGTGGGGGCGGGGGGGAAGTAGACTCCCCGAAGAGCAGAGAGCCCAATGAGGGGGATCGATCCCAGGACCCTGAGATCATGACCTGAGCTGAAGGCAGAGGCTTTAACCCCCTGAGCCACCCAGGCGCCCCCAGAGAGTATTTTTAACAAATATTTCCTAACATGTAACCCGAATGTATGCATTGATTTCTCTTTTAATTAAAAGATTTTATTTATTTATTTGAGAGAGAGAGAGCAAGAGCAAGGGGGAGACAGAGAGGGAGAAGTGGACTCCCTGCTGAGCAGGCAGCCCAATGAGGGGCTCGATCATAGGACCCTGGGATCATGACCTGAGCCAAAGGCAGACACTTAACCAACTGAGCCATCCAGGTGCCCCTTTATGCATTTATTTTTAAGCCATGTATTTTAAAAAGGGCATTTCATATAAATTAAATCAAGTTATATCAATTCTAAATTGAGCATGTGAAATTAGATCATCCCTCCATCTAAAGATGAAAAGAAGGAAAATTAATTTACAGTCTAACTAAAGGAGATCCAACTATTAATAGTTAATAAAAATGAACATTTATGATCTGCTTACCATATGCCATGCAGTTTTAGTGATTCAGTTCCTCTCACCATACTTGATGATCCTCATTTTACAGATGAGGCACAGAATGGTTAAGGAACTTGCCAGGTCTCACATCCACTAAATATCTGAAGCCAGGATTTGAACCCAAACAGTTTGAACTACTACTCCCTTTGTTCTTAACTACTCTACAGAACAATCTTTCAGTTTTCTAAGATGTTTAATTGATTTTTTTGTTTCTAAATGTTCTAATTCTGTTACTCTTCTGTTTAAAACTTTTAAAAAATGTATCATTACTTCTTTTTATTAAGACTTCATTTTTTTAGACTAGCTTCAGATTCGTAACAAAACTGAGGGAAAGGTGCAGGGATCGTCTGTGTATCTCCCACCCAACCCCACACACATGCAGAACCTCCCCATTATCAACATCTCCCACTGTGGTATTGTGATTTTTTTTTTTAAGATTTTATTTATTCCTTGAACAGAGAGAGATCACAAGTAGGCAGAGAGGCAGGCAGAGAAAGAGGGGGAAGCAGGCTCCCCACCAAGCAGAGAGCCCAGTGCGGGACTCGATCCCAGGACCCCGAGATCATGACCTGGGCTGAAAGCAGAGGCTTTAACCCACTGAGCCACCCAGACGTATTGTGATTTATAATAAGATATCATGTACTTTATCCTTCTCCCAATCCTGGCACAGGGCTCCTACAACTCTACAATTTCTGGAGCAATAGGACTCTTTACTAGTTCAGGAGGGGCCCTTCCGAGCACACCTGAGTTTATGCTAATGAGGTGCCCCACGGTGGGGCCCCTAGAAAGCCTCAAGATCAGTCTGCTTGCCTCAGAGACCAGAAGATCAGAGGATAGAATCTTTCAATGTCAACCCACCACCTCCACCTCCAGGCAGGGGGAAAGGCACTCAAGACTGAATTCAATCCATAGCCAATGGCCAATGATTTGATCAATCATGCCTATGTAATAAAGCCTCCATAAAAACCCAAAGGACAGGGTTCTGAGCACCTCCAGATTAATGAACACAAGATGTTATGGGGAATGGGACCCCAGAGAGCACGGAAGCTCCCACATACGTTGCCCTATGCATCTCTTCCATCTGGCTGTTCCCGAGCGATAACCCTTTATAATAAATAGGTGACCTAGTAAGTAAACTGATTGATCTAGTAAATTGGTTTCCTGGGATCTGTGAGCTGCTCTAGCAAATGAATCTAACCTGAGCAGGGAGTCATGGGAACCTCCGATTTGCAGTGGTTCGTCAAAAGCTCAGATAACCACCTGGACTTGGGATTGCCATCTGAAGTAAAAACAGTCTTTAGGACTGTCAGTCAGTGCCAGACTTGAGTCAAATTTATGGTCAGTGTCAAGTGAGAAGTGGACAATTGCTTTGGTGGTGTTGAAAAAAACCCATCGGGGGCACCTGGATGGCTCAGACAGGTTGAGCGTCCAACTCTTGATCTCAGCTCAAGTCTTGATTTCAGGGTCTTAACTTCAAGCCCTGCAGTGTTATTAAGAAACAACAAAAATCCCATCAGACCCATCAGAGTAGTATGGTTATTACCACTGATGAACCTACCCTGCAATTCATTATCACTCAAAATCCAAAGTTTACATTATGATTCACTCTTGTTCTCTGTATGGGTTTGCATAAATTTATAATGACATGTATCCACCATTACAAAAATCCTCTTTGCTCCATCTGTTCATCCCTCCCTTCCCCGAAGAACCCTCCACCTAACCATGGATTTTTCCACTGTCTCCATGGTTTTGCCTTTCCCAAAATGTCACAAAATTGCCTTTTCTGATTGGCTTCTTTCATTTAGTAAGAAGCATTTAAGTTTCCTCCATGTCTTTTGATAGCTTGATAGCTCATTTCTTTTTAGTGCTGAAAAGTATTCCACTGTCTGGATGTACCACAGATTATTTATCCAATCACCTACTGAAGGATATCTTGGCTGCTTCCAAGTTTGGGAAACTACGAATAAAGCTGCTATAAACTAATCTGTGTGTGTTTCTGTGTGAACATAAGTTTTGAACCTCTCTGGGTAAATACCAAGGAGCACAACTCCTGGATCGGATGGCAAGAGTGTGTTCAGTTTTATAAGAAACTACCCATCTGTCCTCCCAAGTGTCTGGACCACTTTTCATTCCCATCAGCAATGAATGAAGAGTTCCTGTTACTCCATATCCTCTTAAGCATTTGGTGTTGATGGTTTTCCACATTTTGGCCATTGTCTTTGTCAAACAAAAATTTTTTTAACCCTGAGTGTATCCAAATAAAGACATCTGTAAAACTGTCAATGGCTTATTTTGTAAGTGATGTCTTTAAAATCCTCTGAAAATGAATGTAAGACTATAGCAAAGATACTTATTCTTAACTAGAATATTCCTTTATTCTACAAATAACTTAA
The DNA here is from genome assembly GCA_028646535.1 of Procyon lotor. NCBI lineage: Eukaryota > Metazoa > Chordata > Mammalia > Carnivora > Procyonidae > Procyon > Procyon lotor. The sequence goes on from CM053608.1 coordinate 13,746,710, forward strand.
TATTGCAACACTGTCTTTTTAAAAGCACCCCAAAAAGGTTTTTCAGCTCTAATAAATTTGTTGGTTGACAGGAAGTCAGGTAAAAGTATTCAAGTTCAGGGGTGCCTGCTGGGCTCGGCTGAAACAGCACGTGACTTTTGATTTTAGGGTTGTAGTTTGAGCCCCGCACTGGGTGAAGAGATTTCTTAAATACATAAACTTAAAAATATATATATATATATATATATAAAAGTCCACAAAATTAACTAGGATAAAATTTTAAAGTAACTAGAGCTCAGGACACATGCTAAGATTTTTTTCATTCTGTTTCTCAAAAGGCACTTTTCATTAAAATTACAATTAAATGCATTTTTTTCTTTCACTTTTAATTCCACTATTAACCTGAATAGCAAGAGAGAAAATGAAGCCATAATCAAGCACAGAGTCACGGGTAGACACACCAGACCTCCCTCAGCACTCCATGCTGTAAAACCAAACTAATGAGAAATGGATGAACCAACAAAATTGACTATGAATCAAATTTACATCAGACACCAAGAAGTGCCACTGTGTACCTCCTAGGACACAGGGCACAAGAGTCTGCCAAGCATCCATTATAAATACAAACATACTCTGCTTTTACCAATCATTTTAGAAGGATGAAAGACAATGAGAGAGCCCTTCAGAAAAGAAAAAAGGCTGATTACAGAAAGGAAAAAACCCATCTCATTATCAAGCTTTTGTCTTGTGAGTCTCAGAGACACCCGAAAGCCTCGGTCCCCAGCGGCTGTGCTCCAGTGTCTCTATTACCTGATTGACATTCAAGAAAAACTACAAGCGAGGTTATCTCAATGAAGCATCTTATCTCATGAAGAATTAATGCCATCAAGTGAAACATATTATGGAACAAAAGATGGGACACTAGACAGCTGGCCAGGAGTACAGCTAAGACGACCATTTTTGGGTCTCATTACCGAAAGTAAATTAATCAATCAATAAGCAAGGCTTCTGAAAAATGACAAATCCAAATGGTCACAAAAACACATTTTACCTCAAAATTAGACTGAACGTTTGGTTAAGTCTGACAGGGTCAGTCTTAGCCTGTACTCACTGGTATTAAATGGTATAGTTCGTCCTTAGAGCCTCAACCACTACCCATTTAAATCCACTATTCTGAGATCAATTTTATTTCTACTGTATGATGAGAACATGCGTAAACCATAAGCATGTATCACTTTGAGATTATAATGGTTAAGTCTGAAGCCAAGAGTACTCTTAAAAAGAATACATTAGACAAACTACTAGTTCCAGGTTTTCCCCCATGTCCTTTGTGAAATTGAGCTACAGATCTGCTTCTGAATTAATATGCACAACTGAGTATTTCTCTCTCCTTTGCTGTTCTCTGGAATTAGCTTTTAGAAGATGGAATTAAAGATCATTAGCTGTAACACTGTGTGTATATTGCTACAAATAATAATTCCCCTCCTTAAGGAATTGCACATCATTCACTCCAACAGATAAAGACAGATAGATAGATATGTGTGTGTATATATATGTGCCTAGATATTTTCTTCTTTAGGACAAAAAAGAATCCTAAGACTACAACATCTCTAAACACCTCTTGCACTCACCCAGCCTATTTGTGAACTTAAGAGAATCACCAATGGAAAGGGACCGCGGAGCAACCCTTGACTACTTAGAGATACCGAGTGGAACTATGGGGACTAATGGAAGCCAGATACATAACGTGGTATGTTGCATAAACAGGTAGCCCAGGTCTCACCACTGCCAACTCACCACCCACCAAAAAGTTACTTCTGTAAGACACAGAAGGGACCATGTCGTGTCAGTGTCAAATTCTGCACTGGCTGCTCACTGGAGCCCAGAAAATGATTGCACCCACCTCGGTGGTCCGCGCTATCTCATGTTTATTCCCCTTGGCTCTGCCCAGAAACCCATCCTTCCCTCCTTTCTTCCTTACCTCTCAACCCCTCACTGGAGAACAGCTTTTAACGAAAGCCTAACTCACGGTCTTGGTCCACACTGAACAGCATTTTTGGGAAGTGGCCTCCTCTCTGCACCATGGCTCCCCCGACCCCCACTCTGTGCCCATGGCACTGTGGGACTGAGTGCTTCTTTACACAAGGGACGTGGGGGTTGCTGCAGTTTTTCCTACAAAAGTACGTCTTGGGGCGCCTGGGTGGCTCATGGGTTAAAGCCTCTGTCTTCGGCTCAGGTCATGATCTCAGGGTCCTGGGATCAAGCTCCGCATGGGGCTCTCTGCTCGGCAGGGACCCTGCTTCCCCCTCTCTCTCTGCCTGCCTCTCTGCCTGCTTGTGATCTATCTCTCTGTGTGTCAAATAAATAAATAAAATCTTTGAAAAAAAAAAAAAGTACGTCTTTCTGGAAGCCAGAAACAAGTGTCGGTAGTAGTTAGCTCAACGGCTTAAGCAAAAACGTTGATCAAATAAATGTCTCAATACATATGTGAAAGAATAAACTATAAAACTGCAAGTAGGAGTTAATTTCTGGGAAACAACACAGGATCCAAATCCCAGCTCCTGTTTACTATCTGTGTGACTGAGGAAACCCATGTGTACGGCTCCACTGTAACACGGGGACAATAATGCTCACTGGTCACAGGAGAGAATCTAGGAAGTATGGGAAGGGCCCAGGACAGTAATGGGACCCCGGGCTTGGGAACATTCCCTGCCCCACCCCCACCAACTGCATTCTATCATCAGAAATTGGAGTAAACAATGAAAAACAAGAATGTCGGCGGTAAGTCAGGTGGAAAAGGGAAGGGGTTACAAGGTAGAGAATGGGGAACATGGTAAGTGGGGGGTGCAGGGCATGAAAGGTCACTCTAGGGCAGGGGGTCTCTTCCCAAAGCAAAAGATTTAGTGACTCCAGCCAGAATTGTGAGACTTAATTTTGTCTCTGGCAAAGAAATGAAAATCAGGAGGCTATAGAGTTCTGGTCCCTACTTCGTACCTTGAGCCTTTAAATCCTCCTCTAAGCGAGGGGGTGGAGGGCTCACTTCCAAGGTCTCCGCTCTCTGCAACTTCACTTATAAAGACCACAAGGCTTTCAGCTGGTGAATGGGAACATAAAATTAGGATGAAGTCAGAATATCTGAAACTGGGGCTGACTCCCAAATTCCAAGACCTAAAATTAATTAGGTCTTAATTAACTAAAATTAATCAGCTGATGGGCTAAACAGGAGACGCTACCCAAAAATATGTAAATTAATGCTTTCAAAGGAGTTTGCGAAGCCCCCCCGGAGATCTTACCAACATCTCCCCTCCCCCACACTTTGCCTAAAACTACAAAGCAAAGGGCAGGGAGGGAAGGGTGTGTGCGTGCACGTGTGTTTAAGGACTTTCTTCAGTAAACAGCAAGCCTGGATAAACCTAATAGTTTTTGGACTGAAGCCCACTACATACTTTTCTGTGACTTACACTGGCATAAGAATGGGGGAAGGTCCACAGTATCTCCATACAATGGGTATTCTCTTAAGCACTGCTAGGAAATGGGTGTAAACTGTAGGAACCAAGCAGGGAACAGAGGAAAAATAAGGTCTGGGGGAGGTGCATCTTGCAGGATCTTGCAAACAATAGGCACTTACCAACTCCCTTCTCCCTTCCCAGTTGGCAACTGGCTTTCAAGGACTGGCTCAGTTTTAAGAAGTCCTCCAATTCTGAAGGCAAAATCGGAACCATCACAACTTAAAGAATGGATAATCAGTGCCGGAAAAGTGATCTACCCTATCTAATAACCTCAGCAGTTCCTATTCATAAAAACACTACCCTCCCCATCCCCCCAAAAGGAAATGTGTCTGCAACATAGAGATTAAAGAAAGAAATCCCACAGGATCCCAACTTGTTTCGCACTTCTCCGCAGAAAGGTAAGCATGTCGTCCTGAGAGGTGACATGCTTTCAAAACCCAGGACCACATGTTGTGGAGTTAGGGAACAGAACACATTTCACGAGAAAGCCATGGTCTGGTTGCTCACGGTTTACAAACATTTCACAATCTGCCATTACTGTTTCCAGTGCAAGCACCAGGATTCTGGTTTGCATGATGAAACTGCTCGAGTGGTAGTTCAAGCAAGAGCAGAATTTATTAATGTCTCCATAAACGCACCCCATTGCAGCAGGTACGGTCTCTACAGAACTGGATTTTGATGGGGCTCCTGCATTTAACAAGTGTATGCTTTCTTCCTTTTCCATTCAATAAAACCTTATACTCAGGACCCAGTAAATCCCAAGCACCAGAGATTTAAAAAAGGGGAGGGGGGGATAGGGTAGTAAAATACTGACCCTGCCCTCCAGGCACTCACAAGGGCCAGTGTTTCGGTCGTTTTCTCTATTTACATATTCACTTACTAGCATTTATTCATTCTAGCACAGCTCCAACATTTTCATGCCATAAATTATACTACTATTTCTTCTCTAAATAAGCACTTGTTAACAAATTGTCTAAAAGCAACTGGTTGGTTCAGAACTGTGCAGGACTGAATTAATTTAAATGCAAAATGTGTCCTAATGAACTCAAACAACCATCCTGTATTTACTGAGATCTATGCCCCAGAGGGTTAGAAACCTACAAAATCCCCAGGGCGGATGCTCAGTGCCTCTCAAGTTGGAAAAGGGAGCTGGGCTCATTCACTTAAAAAATATTTAACTCAATAGGCTCGGAGGAGGTTTGATTTCTACGCTTAGTGGAATCCAGAAAGTAAAGTAGCTACTGTGCCTGAAGCCTTGTAAGTATGTTTGGATGTGTAATTCCCCTACTATCTCTACTCCCCTCAAGTTCCATCCTTAAAAAGACCCTTCCAAGTAGTATTTTCCTAAAATACTGGATGTAATTACATTCCCGCTGTATTGATCTGGGACAGTTAACTGGGGAGTATCAGGGCATCACCCTACTGAGAATTGGGGTGCAGTCTGTCGTTGTCATTAACAAGGTGTCTGTGCCATGGGTCAAGTCACTTCGTCTGTGTAGGCTGATAGGCTGCAAATCTTACTCAAAAAAATGGAGGAAATGGTATCTTTTATCTCAGAAAGAACAAAGAAAGTCAACTGTCAATTCTGTCTTGATACATTTCTGGAAAGACAGCTTCCTCTACACACGTGGATGACAGTTTTCTAAAAGCAGAAAGAATAAAGATCCTTTTAAGATGGTGACTTTTTACAGACACCAGAAAGGAGAGACAAACCAAATCTTCTTCTGAATTTTACTAAGGAACCATCCTGATGCCCACGTTAACCCCAAAGGAAAATAAGATTGCCTAAAAGACGGGAAAACAGAAGTGAACATACTCGCTTTGGGACAATCATTTACATTCTTTCCAGCCTCGCACTGAACTACTGGCTCTGTGAGAAGTACATATTTTCTTTTCTCCTACATCTGCCCTTTGAATAACAGGTTTGAGCTTCTCCAGCCCCACCCCATCTTTTAAATCAGTCAAAGAATACTCTGCTACAACTGACCCAACAGCGCTGGAATCCGCCAGGGAAGGGAAAGCAAATCTTCAGAAAGTGCCACCTACCAACCAACACCCCCCCTCCAAGCAACCCTGAGCCCACACTCCCATTTAAGTGAGCCCCTCCAGCTCTCCCCTCCATAGCCACACCTGATAAGGGATGCAATGTGATGTTATCAGACCAATTTTCTCAGTGACTAAAAATCTACAGAGCAGGATCTAAGAAAGAAATAACAAGATAAGTTCCTGCTTGACTAATGTAAAAAAAACAATCTATCACTATAATTTTAAAGTAGTCATTAGGCTTTCTGAAATTGCACTAAAGGCCCATATTCATCAATAAAGTTCAGAAAATGTAAAAACTTGAGATTTTAAAATTTTTTAAAAACATACTTTTTCTAAGTACTGGAGTGAAAAAAGCAGAAGTCTTTGATCAATCTTCCCCAGTTTTCTGTATAGGAATAATCTCAAACAGCAACATAAACATGTTTATGTTTATAAACATAAAAATGAGTTAGGTGAGACTTTAGGATGTCTGGGAAGATGAGACATGAGACTATTTGCAGAATGAAAAAAATAGAGAGTTATCATTTATTGAGCACCTACTACACACATCAACATAACTAAAACTCAGAGAACCTAAAGCAAGTTAATGAAACTAAAGATCTCATTTCTTTGCCTCATTTTGCAGGTAATGAAACTTAAGGATCAGTGGGGTTGAATACCTCAGCCAAGGTCAAGCAGTCAGTCAATGGGAGAGTGGGGATTTCACCCAGCCTCACTCACTCCAAAGCCCGAGTGCTTAATTCCTGTGCAAAAAAAAAAAAAAAAGGTACACTTCTTCTCATCCCCAAAGAAGAGTTTCTTTTCAAAAACTACACCTTCCATTAGAAAGATAAAAGACCCCAAAGTAAACAGAGAGACTTTTCGGATAATTGCCAATTCCCAAATCTTTACACTGACATTGACTCTGATGTGTGGATTAGGTGTTTGACTGTAATAACCCCCACCCATATGATTCCAGTATACCTGCCTACCTACAGCTCCACCAAAATACATCTACAAATTCCGCAGGGCTTTGAACCCTGTACAAGTCAAAGCTTCATCCTCCACGCATAAGAACTATTTTTCAGAAATTATGCCAAATCCATGGGCGGTTTTAGTTACTGGGCATTTCAAAATACATGACAATACAGATTCAGCAAAATAAGTCCTATTGTTTTTAGTTCCAAGCATAAAACAACAAATATCCTGTAATGCTACAAGTTGAAAAACTGCACACAGAGTAAGTACAGTCTTTGGTGGTTCTGAGTAAGAAGATGGTCTGTTTTCCTCCCGTGGTCAGACAACAAATGGTGAAGAGACAAACATCAGTCTCTTCAGCCTCTTGCCCAGTCCCACTGTGAAAGTACAACAGCCAAGTACTACTTATTTACATCTACTCTTGGAAGGAGTCTTTCCAGCCTTTTCCACACCAACCTCTCAGCAGGTGTCCCAGATTAAACTGGTGACTATTGCACCCGACTGTTTAAAGACAGATCTTTGATGTGATCTGGGGCTGGTTATTTTTTAATTAGGGTTTGAAATCCTATACCGTGTGTATTAACCCCCCTGGGGCCGGCAGCGAGAGGAGGATGACTCGGAGGAGTGGGCTTGCCAGGCTGGGCGAGCGCGAAGGGAGCGCGGGTCGCGGAGGGGGCCGTCCCGCCCGGGGGCCCGCGCCCCGCCTCTCCCGCGCGCGCCGGCTCCAGGTAACTCACCAGGATGCCCATCACGTCGGTCCAGAGCCGGGAGAACGCCTCGGACATGCCGGCGCCCCCCTCGGGCTCGGGCTCGGGCTCCGGGCCGGCCGCTCCCGCGTCCTCCATGGCCGCGTCCCGCGCGCGCGCTCGCCGGCCGTGCGTCCGGGTCGGGTCCCCCGGGCGCCCTCGCTCCGCACCAGCGCGCGGCCGGCCCTCCGGCGCCGGTCCCCGCCCGCCGCGTCAGCGAGCCGCGCCCCCGCGCCGCATGCCCGGGCCGCCCCGGCGACCCCGCGGGGGCCCCCTCGCAGGCGCCCGCACCTCGGCTCTAGGCGGCGACGGGCCGCGCGACTGACAACTCCAGAAACTTTCCGGGCCGGGCTCCGCGCGGCCGCGGGGCCGCAGGAGGCAAAGTCCGCACCACCGAGCGGTACGGCGGGGAGCTCCGGCGGCCGCGCAGCGATTAAAGCCGCCGCAGAGGCGTTTCTTCCTGGGACTGGGACCGGCCAGCGAAGGCAGGCGACCCTTTCCTTCCAGCAAGTCTGGGCAGGGCCCCGCTGGGCTGAGCGCGGGGCCTCTGCCCCCGGGCGGGCGCGCCTCGGGACCCCTCTCTCGAAAATGAGCTCTTCCAGCTCCACATGACTCTCTCCCCTCGACGCTAAAGAAAGCGTTTAGCAACAAAAGGTGCTCTGATGTCAGGCTCTTTGCATGGAAATGAGCCACAGACAGGAGAACAAATCGCCTGTTGAAAGAGCAGCCGCGCGGCGGCTCCCGCCTGCCCAGGCTTCCAATCGCGCCATTCACTGAAGCCTTTTCCGTCCCAGCAACTCGGGAAAGTGGGATCTTCAAGAGTTTCCCGGGTCGTCGGTGTCGCGATGCAGCCCTCACCTCGCCCCTCCTGAAGTCGAGCGACCTAAGGAAATACCACTCTGCGGGCAGCAGCAGGACTTGCCAGAACAAGTGTGAAAGCTTGGGCACGAGCCATCGTGTGCACCGTTTTTATCACGAGCGGGACAGTTTGGTTCCTGGGTGCCCACGGTGCCCTCCATTGCTAGGGGTTTCAGCTATTTAGGGGCAATGCGCTTCGGGTTTTAATGGTTGCCTTAGAGTGAGGGCGTAGGGAAAGGCCGTGTTCAAAACTAAATGTTACGGTTGTAACCATTTGGCCAACACACACTCGGGGTCCTGTGTGTGTTTTCCCAAGGACAAGGTCCATGACGGATTTATTTTATGAGGGAAATAGCCCTATCGAGGTATTTATTGTTTTCTGATTCGTTCTTTAAAACCCACTCTGAGAATTTCCTCTGGGAGATGACAATATCCGTCACATCTGACTTGGTGATTGATCACTTCGTGAAACAGTTAAGTAAGAAAAGCAAGGAAACCAATGTGAAAGGACGGAGTGGTACAAAAAAGCAGGTGAGATGCCCCAGGCAGAGAGCCCTTGCTTGCTTTAGAGGCCTCTCCCCTTCTGAGTCCACATAAAAGGAGGGGAATAAGAGCTTGTCCTTGAAATCGCCTTCCTAAAGCACTAATTACTGGGAGCACCTATCAATGCAAATGGGTGAATAGCCCTTACAGGAAAATTCAAAACTGAAAAAACTTTTCCAAAAGTAATTAAATTTATCAGTATAATCCTTGATGATGATAATTCCTGACTTTTGAAAGGCAAGAAAAAGAATGAGAGTTTTCTCTTGAGAGTATGTAGGCATCATGTTGAAGTGTGGAGAGTGCTGGGCACTGAGTCAACATGGCCAGGCCTGGTGTTTTCCTGGGTTGATGCAGGAGGTATACCAGATGCCCACTCTAAGATGCAGGGTTAGGGGAGGGCTAAGTTTCCAGGACCAATCATGACTTTCTTCTTGACTCATCAGAGGACATAGGGGCGAAGCATTTAACCATTTAACCTTTCTGTGCTATAGTTTCCCAATCCTAGATGAGGCAAGGCCTAACTAATTGCCACCCAACTCCTCAGAGGTGATATTATATTTCAGGGTCATCTAAAGATAGGTACTTTTTAATAACGCGTATACAACTATCAATATAATTAAACCTTAACCAGCATTTTGGCACTTCTAGAAATCAACCTACCTTAGATACTTAAGTTCTTTTTCTCAGTGCTCCCTAATAAGTAATATTTGGTGGGGTTGGGGGGCGATGTTGATACCTATACTTTTCCTATCTATAGATAAATAAGAACTTTGGAGGAGGAGTCACTATTCAACTTCTACAACACGAATAATTTTGTCGATGAATAATTTTTAATTTTCATTAAAAAATGAAGCTGAGCCTCTCTACTCTCAACTTCATAATGCATATACTCAAAATGAGTCCAATTATTTCTCCCAAATTTGAGTCTTTTTCCTTTAGTTAATGTCAATCATTACTTTCAAAAATTTCTTTAGGGGCTTTTTAACAAATGTAAAAGAATGATCATCAGCTTCACGATCAAAGTACACAGGAATTCTACTCTCCCTTTTCCCCTTTGCAGGGCTCACTCTCATCTAGCTAATTGGAATTGTTATGGTGTTGGTGAATGAATTCCAAGGAAAGAAAGGGATCTAGAAGATTTTCCAGAAATCTAGTGGACACCCAAAAGTCGATTGTGAAATCAAATATGAGTCCTAATAAATATTTATTGCAATGAATGAAGAGTATCAGAATGTATTCATAGAGAGTAAATATTGATAATACCTACCTCACTGTTATTTCTTGAAAATTAGTCATTGCACATATGTGTAACACATATGTGTGTGTGTATATATATACACAGGCATATATATATATAGAGAGAGAGAGAGTATGTGTGTGTATATATACAGGCATATATATATACACACACAGGCATAAATGTAAATATGGCTTGCTATGTAAAAAGTGGTTCTTGCTATGAGTCAGGATCTTAAAAGGTTAAAAGTCACTAGTTCAGAAATTGTAGGGTGTTGCCTGCAGTCTATTTAAGTTGTCATTCTGACGTAAGGGAGATAAGCAGTCTATTGCTTGGCATTAAAGGTGGAGTTTGGAGTAGAAAACCCAAATATAATGGGGTCAGGACAGAGCTGGGTCTGAATTTTCACTCAAGTTTTTATAAGACATTGGGCAAGTTATTTTTTTTCATGTGTAAAATGGGATAATTCCACCTATGTAATATGATTGTTTTGTGGTTACCTTAATAATGAGGGCAATAATTCTCTATGAATTAGAACCTTTTCCCCTTTTTCCCTCCCTTTGCTTTTCCTTTCTCTCTCCACTCATCCCAGGAGGTGATAGCTATAAGCAGGACACTAACTTGTTCATACCTTCCTCTTACACAAAGGAGAAATTCTTAGACTTGGAATGTAGTTGCTACTAAAGGACCGGGGAGTCACCTCGGGCAGGATGGGGTGATGAGGACTGGTCAGCTTTTAGAGTCAAGGTGGGAAAAACAGCAAGAACAACATCTGTCATTCACTGCAAATCTACTCTAGGTCAGGCATCGCGCTTGACATTTTAAAAATATTTTAGTTAAATGGAGTTTATGATTTCTCACCATGATCTAACCCTTCTACCCTGCTCATTTCCCATTACATCCATGTATTTGTTCAAGCTGCAGAAGCCAAGAGACCAGCTTGAGTCCTTCCGCTCGCTTATGAACACTCCTGTCTAAACCACGGATAAGCCCTGTTGATTCTACTTCCTAAATACTTGTCAAACTCATCCACCTCTCTCCATCTCCACACCACTGTCTTAGTCAATACTACCACCAGCACCTTTTACAATATTGTACCGGGACCACTGCTTCTCAACGTGTAGACCTAAGAACAGAAGCATTGGCATCCTCTAGGAACTTGTTGGAAATGCTCATTTCTGGGCCCGCCCCAAGCCTACAGAATGAGACAGTCCGGGGGCGATGGAACCAGCCAACTGTACTTTAACAAGCCCCCTGCCCCCTCCCACCAAGGTGACTGTGGTATCTGCCCACATTGGAGTGCCATTTGGAACTATGGAAGTGTCAGAATAAGGAAAAAAAACACATTGCTGAGGAAATGTGAAGTTTTAAAATATAGTATGTTGGGTACCTGGGTGGCTCAGTCGGTTAAGGGTCTGCCTTCAGCCCAGGTCATGATCCCAGCGGTCCTGAAATTAAGTCCTGCATCAGGCCCCCTGCTCAGTGGGGAGTCCTCTTGTCCCTCTCCCTCTGCCCTGCTTGTTCGAACCCCGCCCCCCCGTCAGTCTCTCTCTCAAATAAATAAATAAAATCTTAAAAATGAATAAATAAAATATATTGAAAAACTGTACCATTAGATTGCTTTAAAAAAATTAATTGGTAAAAGAAACTGTCATAAGTAAACGGAGATCCTCAAATTAGATACTTGGTTTTACAGGGCAACTAAATATTGTAATTAAAATGCATTATCCATAAGGTAGTACAGGTTTTAGGAACACGGCTTCATTTGAATACTTTTTTTTAAAATAAGAAACACATATTCTGCACAGAAAATGTAAGATTAGGCAGAGATTAAGTCTGAAAGATTATAAATAGCCCAATTTATTTTTTACCATACTGCCTTCTGAAATTGAGCAATGAAAATAGATAAGCTCATTTAATTTTTGCCTACTGTCAGCAGCCCTCTCTGGCACTCCAACTCGGGGCGTTCCACAATGCCTCAGGGATCTAACTTTAAGGAAAGACTGAAATGCAACATTTTTTCCCCTTGACAATAATCCCAAACAATTTTTTCCACAAATGCCTTAAAGGTGAGCCAGGCCCCCGCTTAAGCATTACCTGTTTAAAAGCCTCTTCAGCTCAAAATATTCAGTAAGACAGATGAGAAAAGAGCTCATAGTGAACTAAAGAGGAATTAAAACAAAGCGAAGACAAACCGCAGGCTAGGGAGAGAAGGTGAATAAGCAAAACCGGGGTGTAGGGCTATAAAGAAATGCTTTCCCCCGAAATCTCTTCTTCCACCTGATTAGCTATGTTCCTACTTAGGAAGGAACATAGCCAGTTAGATTGTTCTCTGTGTCGATGCTGTGTAAACACAGAGGGTCTGCTTGGGAATTATTCCATCAGGCATAAGAGTACCATGGCTGAGATTTCATGTTACATAGCAGGGTCAGACTAGATAATTTCTAAAGCCATTTACAATTCTAAAATACCAGGATTCTGAACTGTTCAGTAAGGCATCTTACATGACAAGAAGCTAAAACAATTCCGGTGGGCTGCCAATAGGGAATTCACAATGTTTAAGGCAAAGAACCGGAAGACTTCAACTCATAACACTACTTCCGAATTAATATGAGAACGGTCCTGTGGAGACTTGATACCTAAGACAGGGAAATAGGAAGCATGGGGAGGGACTTGTCTTTGGAATCATACTCTTTCCTATTTATCTTTTTAGCTTAGGAGAATGTTAAGGGGGGAAAAAAAGGAATGTGCTAATAAGAGACGAGAGATTATATTAAATATTCCCAAATTATGCAAGGAAAGGCTTAAGGCACAGCTGGGAAGTATCATCCACCAACCAAACTGCTTCATCAATCTTGTCTATTTTATAAACTTTACGCTATAAGAATGCCTACTTGGGTGTCCCTATTGGTTAAACACACTTGTGAAAAATAAGATTTTTCCATTAAATGAAAAACCTCCAGCTAAAACCGTTGCTCTGCTTCTTTGAAGTTCCATAATATTATGTACGTTGTACATGGGACAAAAGATTCTCACACAATTAATCCGGGTAACCATAAAAGACTATTACAATCTTATCTGGAATTGAGGTATTAGCCAAAATACTTCAGTTGAACAACCCAAAATAACCTATGATCACGGACACATGCATATGACTATTTAAAAAAGAAGGGAGCACTGAGCTGCGTATAGCATTCTGAAAAAAATTCATGTTGACTCATTAGAACAAAGGAAAAGCGTGATATCCTTTTGCCGCTCGCTTTTTTAAAGAGGCACACATTTACTATATAAATTACTTGACGGAGAACCACGGGTCTTAGATGTAGTGCCCAGGCTGATGTTAAATCTCTCTACAGTTCTGCTTGATTCTGTTCTAGGTCTTTTGTGAAGAAGCCAACATTTCAGATCACAAGGAGCAAGATTTTAACAGTAGTAAAATTTATCTGCTAGCTATTAAAAAGAAACACTCCCATTCCTGTTCCTGAAAGAGAAGGGAAAAAAAGCCCCTCAACTTCCCCTTCAGCTATAAAATTCTATCATTTTAGAATCTCAGAAACACATATCTTTCTTCTCACGCAATCTGACTCCCCTCCTTTCCATGAATAGTAAATCCTACAAGGTTTCCCCCTCGTCATTCGAGGCCATTGTCCCCTCTTGGGTACTTTCTTTCCAATTGCACTTCCTGTGACAAACACAGAGGCATGAGTGCATGGGCACGTAAACACACACACACACACACACACACACACAAAGGCTCAGTTATCTCAGTTTTTCTGAGCTGCCTCATACAATTGAAGATATAAATAAATGAACTTGGTGAAGAACTCACCAAGAGAGGTGATGCCATGGGAATGTCTCAATGAGTTTCTCACATATGGAGACAGAAATCTGAAAGACAGGCCATTGGGGTCATAGCTACTTCTTTAAATAGTGCCCTGGTCAAGCTTAGAGAAACACTTCCCTCTTTAGGGGGGCACATAACAGGCTGTGCTTCGACGGGTTAGCACCGAATAGGTTTGAAATCTAAAAGAAATACTAATACGGGGAAGCAGGCACCAGACTTTCTGCACCATTTCCCTCTCAATGAGCACAAATATGTTTAAATGAACAAAAAAAAAAAGGATTGTCTGGGCATAATTTTTTCCCTATGCCTTATAAATGAAACAACTAGGTGCTAGCTACTCTTTATCTAATGAATGTTCTCAAAAATCAGATGATGTTGATCCCAATAGCAAAGAGACACTGAACAAAGGACACTTGTTCTAGAAATGAGGTCATCTGGACAGTCCATCCATTAAGAAAAAGCCTATTTTGCTTTCAGAGGTCACCTATTAGGGCAGGAAATCCATCTTTCAGCCAGTGGACTAACATCTGGCCTAAGTCTTCTGAGCTGAAATGTCAATTTCCTGGTCTAAATGGAACGCACATGAAAGAAAAAAAGATGAAAAATATAAATCTGCATTTGCTGAAGAATTCCTCAACAGTAGCATAGATTATAAAAATTCTCCAAAAAACAGCTACTTTTGAGAGATCAAAACCAACACACAAAAACAATAAAATACCTGTCTGAAAATTTCCTTTCTTTCTGTAATAACTAATTAAAGGCAAAATTAAGGGGCTAAAGTTAAATGATAGCAAATCAACCATTCACTGGGAAATCCATAAATAAATCTACCTTAGTCTAGACCAACTCATCACAATTCATGATGATTCATCCCAGGCTAGGCCAGATTTGCTCTTGTACTATGAGAGAGAGAGAGAGAGAGAGAGAGAGGTCTACTAAATCAACAGGATAAAACTTAAAATAGAGAAATGGGAGGAGGTTAAACCAACATCAGAAAATAATCTTCTAATGCTCGTTAAAAATGTCATAAAATGGGGTGCTTGGATGGTTCAGTTGGTTGAGTGTCTGACTCTTGATTTCCACTCTGGTGGTGCTCTTAATCCAGCCCCATGTTGGGCTCTGTGCTCAGTGTAGAATCTGCTTGGGATTCTCTCTCTCCATCTCTCTCCCTCTACCCCTACCCCCACTTGCATGTGCTCTCTCTAAATAAATAAGAGGCTCCTTGGCGGCTCAGTCAGTCGGGCATCTACCTTCAGCCCAGGTCATGAGATCGAGCCCCGTGTCGGGCTCCTTGCTTTGCGAGGAGCCTGCCTCTTCCTCTCCTTCTCCACCTGCGTGTGCACTTTCTCCCTCTCTCTCTGTCAAATAAATAAATAAAATCTTAAAGAATAAATAAATACGTAAATAAATAAAATCTTAAAAAATAATTAATAAATAAAATCTTTTTAAAAAGCACCATCAAATATTTCACATATAATACTTCTGCCTAAAAAAAATAAATAAATAAAAAATAATACTTCTGCCTATACTACTTCTTGTACTCTTTGAGAATATCGCATAATTTTGACTAGTCTTTCTCCTCCTGGTTTAAATGAGAGCGATTTTGGTCTATTATTAATTCATTCAGTCTGTCATCATGCAACAAACACTGATTGAGTGCTGATTATATTTGACATCGTGTTTGGTATTAACAAAAGAGAGCTGTGGTTTTCAGGAGTATCTAATACATATTTTTTTAAATGAAGTGTTAAACTGTCCAATTTAGTTTGGTTTTATAATTAATGCCCATGTGGAGATTAGAGGGAGGTGAAATTTGAGATAAGGCCTTTTTTTTTTTTTTTAAGATTTTATTTATTTGACAGAGAGAGAGATCACAAGCAGGCAGAGAGGCAGGCAGAGAGAGAGAGGGAAGCAGGCTCCCTGCTGAGCAGAGAGCCCGATTCGGGGCTCGATCCCAGAACCCTGAGATCATGACCTGAGCTGAAGGCAGAGGCTTTAGCCCACTAAGCCACCCAGGCGCCCCGAGATAAGGCCGTTTTTAAGTCATGCTCCTAATCTAGGCAAGAGGTTACAAAGCCTGATAATACAGGTACTTTAGCACATGCATATCGGTTCCTGCCTGATCCCACATTGTTTTTCCAGTTTGATTTTCTGTTAGGATCCTAGAATTACTCTGGGGGGATCCTATCTACCTTTCTCCATATTCTCTGGATTTTCTATTTTCTGCTTCTAAGTTTTGTTCAGTCTATTCATTTTTCCTAACATACTCCCACTTTCTGCCCCCAGCTTTATTGAGATATAATTGACACATAACGTTGTTGTAAATTTAAGGTGTGCAAGATGTCAATTTGCTACACTTATATATTGCAAAATGATTACCACCATAACATTAACACTTCCATCATCATCATGTCACATGATTACCGTTTCTTTTTTGTGGTGAGAACATTTAAGATCTACCCTTTTAGCAACTTTCAAATATATAATAGTATTACCAACTATAATCACCATGTAGTATATTAGATCCCCAGAACTTACTTGTCTTACAAATGAAGTTTGTAACCCTTTGACCAATATCTTCCACTCCCCCAACCCCCCAACCCGACCCTGTAACCATGGTAACAACCATTCTACTCTGGTTCTGAATTTGGCTTTTTTAGATCCCACATATAAGTGATATCATGCGGTATTTGTCTTTCCCGGCCTGACTTATCTCACTTAGCGTAATGCCCTCAGGGTTCATCCATGTTGTCACAAGTGGCAAAATTTCCTTCTTTCCGGTGGCTGAATAATAATTCCATTATATTTATATGTATATGTATCACATCTCTTTATCCATTCATTTGTTGACATATACTTAGGTGGTTTCTATATCTTAACTATCGTGAATAATGCTGCAATGAACATGGGAGTGCAGATTTCACTTTGAGATGCTTTTTTTAATCTCCTTTGGATTTATACCCAGAAATGGAATTGTTGGACCAAATGGTAGTTCTATTTTTAGTATTTTGAAAAATCTCCCCACTGTTTTCCATAGTGGTCGTACCAATTTACATTCACACCAACAGTTTACAAGGGTCCCTTTTTCTCAAGTATCTTCATTTATTTTTCATTTATTCATTTTTGAGAGGCAGAGAGCACGATCAGGGGGAAGGGCTGAGGGACAGGGGATGGAGGTGAAGAGAGAAGCAGACTCCCCACTGAGGGTGGAACTGATGTGGGGCTGGATCTCACAACCCTGAGGTCATGACCTGAGCCGAAATCAAGAGTTGGATACTTAGCCAACTCAGTCACCCAGGTGCCCCTCGAGTATCTTTATTTTTTGAAAGAGCCACAAGATGTGATGGTAAGTAAAAAGAAAATGTAAAAAAAAAAGTAAAAGAAATGAAACTGACATAAAAGAGAAGGGAAAACTGAGAAAGACAGAACTTGGGGAATACTAGCATTCAAGAGAACGCCATAGGAAGTGACAAGATGTCTGAGTGAGGGTGGTCCCAGAGGAAAGGGATCATGATGGCATATTTTCTTTTTCTTTTATTATTTTAAAGATTTTTATTTATTTATTTTACAGAGAGAGAGAGAGAGATCACAAACAGGCAGAGAGAGAGAGAGAGAGAAGCAGGCTCCCTGCCGAGCAGAAAACCTGATGCCAGGCTTGATCCCAGGACCCTCAGATCATGACCTGAACCGAAGGCAGAGGCTTTAACCCACTGAGCCACCCAGGTGCCCCATGTTGACATATTTTTAAGGAAGGTGAGAATTATAGGAAAGAGGCATCGGCCACGTCCGATATGATGGAAAAGTCAACAGAAGTACCTGCTGAATACTCTTTCGGGGGGTCAATGGTAATCGTACTTGGTCGGTGCAATTTCAGCACCAGGGGAAGTAGAAGCTACATTGCAGGAGACTGAAGAATGATGGAGAAAACTGGATAAAGAAAAATGAGAGTCAGACAGGACCACGAGATCTGAAGAAAGGCTTTTAAGGATGTGAAAGATTCGGGTGAATTTGTAAGTTAGGCAGAAAAGAACTAATAGAGAAGGAAAGCTTCAAACTTTAAGAGAGGATACTTCTAGAAGGTCCCAGAGGAACTGATGGTGATGATATTAACAATTTACATTTTTGAGAAATTATTGTTGTTGGCTTCTCTTATTTTCAGGCCAAATATACTACCTCTTTCTTGCCAACACATTTTGTCCTGCCCGGTAATACAAGAAAATCGATCTAAGCATTTTTGTAAGACTTTTCCTGTGCTATACACAGACCACCTTCAGTGGATTTTTGGGTTTTTGCAAGATTCTTATTCAAACATTTTAAGTATTTCATTTAGATAAATATTTATGAAATGTCTACTGTGCTCTCAGCATTGGGAATATGAAAATAAGTCCCAGGTCCTGATCTTGTTCAGCTTAGTCTAGTGAGGGAGACAGACACAGAAATAATATTCTTAACCCAGTGCGATAAAAGAATGCACAGGTCCTTCATAAACTGCGACTAGTCATTGTAGCCTGGTGGCATCATGGAAGACTTCCGGCAAGAAGCATTGTCTGAGTTAATAAGTCTTGAAAGATGAGTCAAAATTAGCTAGCTAGATGGGGCTAAGTTGGTTTCAGACTATGAGAACCACAGGAGCAAAGGCACAGAGACATAAAATAGTGGTATGTGTTAGGGGAAGCTGAAGCTATTCTAGAAATTCTGAGAAATGCTGGAGAGAGAATGATTGGATCCAGAGTTCAGGGTAGGGGGCTGGCCAGTCACACTGCACTTTGTATGCTGTAAGCTAAAGAGGGCAGTCTTAATGCTCCCGAAGAGCTCATCTTTTATATTTGGATGCTTCCTAATTTCCTTTCTGGGATGGTAACCTTCCTTTTACTTTTGAAGGACACCAGGAATAGTGGCAGTGCCTGGGCTGGGTAGGTAATCCCCCAGCTTTGCAATAACTGGGTGCACATGAAATGCCACGCGCACATTATGGAGGGAGTACAATTTAGAACACTTCGTTAATGTTCAGGTCATACCTGCCCAAAGGCCATGCTGAGTTTTCCTTTTTCTTTCCTATATTAGTATATGGGCCACCCCCCTTGATATTTTCTGGCAGCGGCACCAATCAGCTTTATGCAGAGGATCTCGTCCCGGATCTATCTGCTAAGTCTGCGATTCACAATCTCCCTGGCCTCGCTGAGTCCTTAACTCTAAAACAAAGGGGGTACAAGAGATATTTGAGGTTTCTTCCATTTGTGACATTCTGTAATGCTGAAGGAGGGGGGATTTAGGTATAGAAACTGGCTTAAGGGGGGGGCCACCTGGGTGGCTCAGTCAGTTAAGTGTCTGCCTTCGACTCAGGTCATGATCCCAGAGTCCTGGAATAGAGCCCCACATCGGGCTCCTTGCTCGGCAGGGAGCCTGCTACTCCCTCTGCTTGACTCTCCCTCTGCTGCTGTTCCCACTGCTTGTGCTCTCTCTCTCTCTGACAAATAAATAAAATCTTTAAAAATAAAATAAAATGTCAATGTAAAGAACACGTAACAGCATGAGAAATCCTCTGAATGGGATACTTAACTCTGAGAAATTAGGAATGCATATGCACAGAAGGAAGAAGAAAATCTGCAAATAGTCTATGCCACTGTTTGCAGTAGGATCTCAATAAATAAATATTTTTTGAACAAATGAATGTAAGATGAAAACTGGTGATGGATGATGTTGGTGGAATTTTGAATCAAATTGTCATTAAAAAATTCTCTATGCGGTTATTCTGTTGTTTGATGATAAACACAGAGTTAATGTTAATGTCTAGCATTTATTGTTTACTGTGGATGGACACTATCCTATACACTACATATTTTGAAACACTACTTATTCATCCATCACCTTCCAAAACATGCCTGCTACTTTTTCTTCTCCAGATTCAAGCCTTCATGGAAACAAATTCAATGTTGGCCAGACACAGTTGTGCTCTAATGGTCTGACGAATGAATAAATGAATGATCTCAATGTATGAGAGTGGAGCCCTCTCAAACGCTACTCCTGCTCTTGGCCTATAAAATAAAATGTCTAACTTTCCATGCCTGTGAAGAAAAATTGAGAGTCCAAACTCTCATTCTGAAGCCCACAATACTAGTGCCTTAGACCACAGGGTCTCCGGTGTGACACCAAGGCAGAAAATTCCCAGTATTCACTCAAAGTCTTAGACTTCTGGATTCTCTATGCAAATAGTTGCACAAATCAGAAGGATTGAATTTCTGACCCTAAAAGACACTGAGTTCCCGAAACCCGGTCTCAGAAAGTATAACCTTTTACATTGCTCATGATAATTCATGAAAGCCTCACTGTTAAAGGATGGGGTGTGCTGGGAAAGTTTTACTTATTGTAGCCTTTCCAGAAAGGAATAGGCGTGTGTTACGGCAAGTTTTTAAGGAACGAAACCTGAAGGGATCCGGAATCCAATAAAAGCAAGACAGAGCTGTTGGGAGTCGCATTTTAAAAGTTTTTCTGAATATTTCCTCAAAGCTTCTTAATAATAACAAATATTCAGGAACAACCTCTTCTGATCCACCCATTGTGTTTAACTTGCTTGGTTTTGCAGGTGTGATGAGAAACATGGTGTCCTAGATTAACAAGAGCTCCTTATGGGGCTGAATTGTATCGTTGGCTTATGCATGCCTACGTTTTTTAGAGGCCGTTGGAATTGCTTGTCTGCCTCCAAGAGAAGTATTGAGCCTTTGGTCCGCAACACAAGCAATTTCACCCTTGATTTTTCTTGGATACAGAGTCTACCTTCTTTACTATTCATCTCAGTTTTTTCACTGAGAGAAACTTTTGAAGCTGCTCTGTGCCGTTGGCTCTTTCTCCTGATACCTTCCCTTTCTGGCTGACGCAGAACGGAGCTCAGTCAGCCAGGTGCCACATCTGATCACCATCCTATTCCTCGAGGTACGAATGGCAGTATTGTTAAGCAATGGCCATCTCGGGGGCTTTATTTCAGCAGCTCATGTGACATAAAGAGCCTCCCTTTGATCTTTCGGGCATATACTCAAGATACACACCTCTTCCCGTAAATCTATGATCCCCATCTGAGCCAGAGCTTGGGGACCTCAGAAGAGCAAGAATAAATACTACTTGAATCATCCCAACATATGGTGGCTGGTTTCTCCCAGAAATATTTATAGCCTATGAAGGAAAACCAGCAAAACATTCCATAAACCAAAGGTGTCAAACGCTACTCAAGCTCTTGGCCTATAAAATAAAATGCCTAACTTTCCATGCCTGTGAAGAAAAATTGAGAGTCCAAACGCACACTGCCTAGCATTTCCTGAGAATTCTTCTAATCATAGATGCGTTCTGGGCAAGCCAATTAATCTGGGCACCATGCCCGGGAGTGGGCAGTGTGCTGATCAATGTTAATAACAGCATGACATATCTCTCTGCCCTGTACCCACTTAATTTGTCCCTGGCTGGAATACATGAACTTTTACTTATGCTGTTATCATCATATCCTGTCTAGACTGAAAACAGCTACAGAGTGGCTCCCTTCATATTCAGTGAATTAAAAATAAAAAGGCCTGTCTGCTCCGCACTGCCTCCCCTGGGCACTCTGGTGGGTGTCCACTCAGCCTGTACCGTGTAAGGTAGGAGAAACAGAGGGAAGACCCTGGAAACTGCCTCCATCTGGAAAAACCTCGAGAAGAGTGAAATGATGGCAGATAGTAAACAGTTATACGACTCCAGTGAGATTATGTTCTAAGAAAATCACTTGAAAGGCCCATGAACGTTTTAAATCGAGCTAGGCAGAAGTAATATTCGGACTCTGTTTTGATTCTAGTTTGAAAACACTGGTGTGTCAGGAAATCAGTGAACAAAAGGATTACTGTATCCTGAGAGTTGGGAAGGGGAAGAATGTACTAGTCCACAGCACGAGGACTCGGGAAGGCAGAACTGTTCAGGGGTATGGCAGGTTTTCTTGTTTCTGAGATTTTGACAGGTCGAGAAAGTTCCCACAACCAGGGAAAGACAAACCTTTAGATTTAAAATAGCTTCAGTTTATATAAACCTGATGAGTAAAGGCATCAGAAAAAAACAAAAACAAAACCACAACTGTCCACTTAAGGATTCATCCAAGGATCTAAGGGGCACACTGGCTTTGGCTTCAGATCCACCAAGCTCAACTTTCAAGTTTCACTTTCTTCGGTTATAAAATACCGTTAAAAAGTAAAAATAAAAAAAATAAAATAAAATAGGGTTCATGATAGTGTCTATGATATACGTTGACCAAAGGAATAAAAGAGCTCAAGAATCTGGCACTATGCTTGGCACATAATAAATGATCAATAATAATACTAATAATACTAATAGTATTAGCTGCTTTTTATTTTTAAAGATTTTATTTATTTATTTGACACAGAGAGAGAGAGTGCACAAGCAGGGGGAGCAGCAGGCAGAGGGAGAGGGAGAAGCAGACTCTCTGCTCAGCAGACTCAGGGCTCAATCCCAGGACCCAATCTGAAGGCAGATGCTCAACCAACTGAGCCACCCAGGCACCCCTAATATTAGTTACTTTTAATATTATGACATAGAAAACACTTAGTACAATATCTATCTGTCACAAAGAGACCCTCCAAAAATGATAATGATGGATATTAAAATTTTCATTTCAGTTCTATTTAATACTAACGATAAATAGCCCACTTAATCCCTTAAATGCTGATCATTAACTACTTTTAAAAAAAATCGTCTATATTATTGTTCATTAGTAGATATGGGGATTACAGATATCAGTTGACAGATGAATGGATAAAGAAGATGTGGTATATATATATGTATACACACACACACACACACACACACACACACACACACGGAGGAATATTATGCAGCCATCAAAAAGTGAAATCTTGCCATTTGCAATGATGCAGATGGAACTAGAGGGTATTTCACTAATGTGTGCAATTTAAGAACCAAAACAAAAGAACACAGAGGAAGGGAAGGAAAAATAAGATAAAAACAGAGATGGAGGCAAACCTCTAGAGACTCTTAACTACAGGGAAAAAACTGAGGGTTGCTGGAGGGGAAGTGAGGTGGGGGATGGGGTGACTGGGTGACGGGCACCAAGGAGGGCACGTGATGTGATGAGCACTGGGTGTTATATGAAACTGGTGAATCACTAAATTCTACCCCTGAAACTAACACGACACTATATGTTCACTAAATTGAATTTAAATAAAAAATTTTAAAAAATAGACTTGAGGCATCAAAGAGAATAAGGTATTATAAATGCATCTTCTCTTTCTTGTCTCCCCTCCTGAGCTAAGGACACAATAATGGTGTTGGAAGAAGAGGGGAAGAGAACAGTAAGACATTTATTTCCAAAATTTGTTCGCGGGCCTGAAAGGAAAAGGTATACCATTGATTACAGGCAAATGAGCACGAATGTCTTAGAAATAACCCCTGGACTCAGGCACAATGTGATATACTCAGTGGGCTCCGTAAATTCCTCATTACCATAGAAATTGTTTTCAAGTCTGATCTAATAGGATACGATTAATAATTGGGATTTGTTTTCTTCCAAGAAGCTGAATAATTGAAGGAACCCAATACGGTGTAAAAGACCATTTCCAAACTGATCGAGTAAGTGTTTTCTGCTTTGTTTTGTATAAGCCAAAATATTCTAATTAGCGTGCAGGGTCCTCGTGGATGCTGAGCGAGGAGGGACGTGGCTGTGGTCTTGGCACCGTGCGTGTTCGCTTCAGGAAGTGGGACTGCAGCTACTCACCATATGGCTTATGAAATGAGAATTGCAAAAATTAGGGCTGCGCCGGGGCAGGAATTCTGACTCTGTGCTGCTTATCCTCTGATTAGGATACCTGATCGGCTCCAAGAACTGCTCGAGCTACTTTCCAGCCCCTTTACTTCCTCTCTAGGCCATTTCTGAGAAGCACAGGCTCATTTCTGGTGTAAATTTAATGCAACCTGAATTGCTTTTGAAAATCTGGACGGGAAAACACTGAGCTTATGCTAAAGGTAATTTTCAGAGGAACAAGGATTCCTTGTTCAGGTTGTCCAACATTCAGAGCTATTCGAGGGAGAGGGAAGGTTTGGCAAGTTGAAGGAAATAAATCCGGCAAAATAAGCCCTTTGATTAGGACTTCACACAGCGTGCTCTGGCCAGCTGACGCCGTTACAACTCTCACTCCTCCACCAGAAGGAGCAGGTAGTAGCTTCTAATTCTGCCGCCCACTCTAACCCGGGCGCGCAGCTGCACGCACACAGCACCGAGGCCCTTGTCAATTAGAAACAACATTAAAAGGACATCCCATCTGCTCTACAAATGTCAAGGAGCTCGTGCCACCTGTTGAGGGATTGTAGGGACAGTAGAAGGGCAAAGAGTCTCGACACAGGTTTATCTATTTATACAAACAAAGAGCCACTTCATTCGATGTTCTGCGGGCCCCCCCCCCCCGCATTTCCCTTCTTTGCCAGAAATCTTTCGAATAGCTTCGCAGTGGGTATTTTGCACCCAGAAGAGAGTTAGCTGTCTTTAAATACCGTGTCCCAAGAGGCACAGGCCATTGAGAGACGCGCACTGTACCTCCAATAGCAGACAAAATCATAGCTTTTAGTTATTCTGGAACCATCCTCCCCACGCCTTCACAAGGAAGCACGAAGAGCAACTGCAGCCAAGAGGTTGTAAATTGGAGCTCGGGATGACTTTCTTCGGGGTGAATCGAAGACACTGGAGGGGTTCAGGAGAGTTTATGCAAGCTGTTTTCCAAAAGAGCTATCCATTCTGGACGTTAGGATAGCATGTCAGAATCAGGATGTCATGGCAGTTTATGTGAGCTTCCCCCAGCCTCTGCTGATGGGGTCCCCCACACAATATCCAAGGTCAGCTTGGAGGTTTGGCTCAAAAGTTCCCCTGACATTAATTCCCATGACCTGCTTGACGCATGTGTGAGGAAAGGGTTGACATTTTTTCTGGTTCTCCTTCATCTTGTCTCCTCAGTCACTCCACATCTCACCGGCTCTTTGTCTGCAGATGCTTAACCTGTCCTTCAAAAGCCACCTCCCTGGAAGGATTTTGGCAGAACCGCCCTCTCCCCCAGCCAGAGCCTCCTTCTCCATGTTCAGAAACAGTATCTCTGCCAACCTCCCACTTAGAGCACTTAGCACATCGCCTTTCGATTGGTCGTTTGCTTCCTTGTCTCTTCTGTTAGACTGTGAGCCACCTGCAGGCAGGGGCTCATGGTCTTTCCTCCTTATTACTCCTAGTGCCCAGCCCGGTGCCCGGACCTAAACGATTCTCCATAAAGAGTAAGACTAATGGTCAAAACTTTGGGAGTCCTTCCAATATGCTAGGCACTGCCAGCTAATTTTATTTCGGGCAGTATGTCGTTTAACTCTCAGAACATATTTTTTCTGCAATACTACTATATATATGTTTTCATTTTAAAGATAAGGAAATAAGCATTTATGAACATTAAAAAAAACTTGCCTAAGGTCATTCACTCAGCTTCAGGTGCCAGAGGGGAGTTTTGGTTTGTTCTAATACCACCTTTGTAGTTTTTGATGACTAAGTGCTCAGGAGGGACTGTTGACTGTACTGCGTCTTTTTCTTCCAAGTCGTATTTATGGAGGCGTAATTTCACGTAGTAAAGTTCATGCTTTCGGCTGTACAGGGCTGTGATTTTACAGTCATGTAAGCACCATCATGATCAAGATACTGAGTCACGGTATTGTACACCGGAAACTAATCTTACGCTGTATGTTAACTAACTAGAATTAAATAAAAACAGTAAAAAATAGGGTAGTTTCATCATCCAAAGAATGCCCTCCTGACCTGAAGTGGTCAACCCCTTCCCTTGCTCCCAAGCTCTAGAAAATACTGATCTGATCTCTATCTTTCCTGTTTCACCTTTTCTAAAATGTCACCTAAGTGGAATTACACAGCACGTAGCTTTTTGAGTCTAGATCCCTTCACTGAGCATTTCCCGCTAGTGAAGCGTCTGTGATTCGTCTATGTTGCTGCCTGTATCAGTAGTTCTGTCTAATTGCCGAGAGGAGTTTCACTGTATAGGTGTGTGGAGGTTTATTCATTAACCATTCAAGTATGCTTGGGCACTTCTGGGTTTTCTTGGTTATGAACCAAAGTATTTAGAAACATTCATGGAGGGGCCCCTGGGTGGCTCAGCCAGTCAGGCATCTACCTTCAGCTCAGGTCATGATCTCAGGGTTATGGGATCGAGCTCTACATCAGGCTCCTTGATCAGTGGGGAGTCTGCTTCTCCTGCTTCCTTTGCCCTCCCCCCACACCCTGCCCAACACCCTTCTCCCACCCTTGCTCATGCTGGCTCTCTCTCTCATAAATAAATCTTTTTAAAAAAAAACTCCAAAAACAAAAATAAAAACAACAACAAAAAACATTAATGGATAGATGTGAACATAGGTTTTCATTTCACTTGGGTAGATAGATACCTAGGAATAGGATTGCTAGATAGGATAAAAATCGCAAATGTTCTTCTGAAGTGGCTGTACCATTTTTTGCTCTAATAAGCAATGTGTGAGAGAGCCCCTAGCTGCTGTCTTGCCAGCACTTGGTATTACCAGTTTTTCTTACTTTCTTCTACTTCTTTTTTTAAGACATCCTAACAGGGGGTCCCTGGCTGGCTAAGTTCAGAGAACACGAGGCTCTTGATCTCTGGGTCATGAGTTTGAGCCCCACATCGGGTGTAGAGATTACTTAAATAGACATATTTTTTTAAAAAGACATCCTAATAGCTATCCATCCTAACAGATATTAGAGGTATCTAATTGCAGTTTTTATTTGCATTTCTCTAATGACTAAAGATGTTGAGAAACATTTCATGTGTTCTGTGTACAGACTTTTGCCCATTTTAAAAACTAGAATGTTATTATTTTGTTCTATTTTTTAAAGACTATTTATTTATTTATTTGAGAGAGAGAGAGAGAGAGAGAGAAGGAACAATGGGGAGGCGCAGAGGGGGATCAAGAGACAGGGAGAGAGAGAGAGAGAGAGAGAGAGAAAGGAGCCTCCCCACCGAACAGGAAGTCCAATCACATCCTTGATCCCAGGATGTGGAGACTATGACCTGAGCCAAAGGCAGATGCTCAAACAACTGAACTACCCAGGCGCCCCTGTTTTCTTATTATTGAATTTTGAGATATCTGAATATATATTCTGGATACAAGTCTTTTATCAGATATCTGCTTTGCAAATATCTCCCAGTCTGTGGTTGTCTTTTCATTTGCTAGTATTTTTCAAGGGGAATTTTTATTTTTGATTAAGTCCAACTTATTCATTTTTTTTCTTTTATGGGTCTTATTATTATTTTTTTTAATCAAAGGAATCTTTGCCTAGCAAAGTCTTTCTCCTATGTTTTCTTCCAGAAAATTTTCTAGTTCCAGATTTTATGTTCAGGTCTGTGCTCTACTTTGAGTTAACTTACATGTAATATGTGATGTATGGCTCGAATTTAATTTTTTGCTAATGGGTTCCCAATTGATACAGAACCACTTACCAAAAAGAGCAGAAATTTGAACTGGGGCTTCTCTCATTCTAGAGGTCAAGTTCTGACCATGCACTTCCTTGTACTATGTTTATGTATATTTTTAATCCTCTGCTAGATCCTAAACTCTGATGGACTTGTCTGTATCTCCCACAGCATCGTGCCTTGAACATGGTATTTCTTCACAAAATCCCCCTGGGCTGAGTGCTTAAATGGAGGATGGAATAATAATCACTCCGAACTGGCCAGTCGTTGTTCTCCCTTGCTCAAGAAAGAAACAGGGCCCTCCTATATGGTGACTGTGTTCAGAGCTCCGACCCGCCCCGTAGGCAGGCAAAGGTCACCTGTCCCATATTTACAGGGGAGCAGCGTACTAAAGCCTGCTAATGCAAGAGTAAAGGAACTGGTCTTTTCCCTTCAGCAAGACGAGTCCGCATCTACCAGTGGCACGAGGATAATTGTGTTTCTTCCGACAGCTCCAGCCTGCTGTACTAGCTCTGGCTGTCCTGAGGAATGATCGCCATTCTGTTCTGGCCAGGGGCCAGGGTCATTTCAGGAGTCATTTAGGGCCAGAACTAGTGGGTGGATGGGGGTGGAGGTGGCAAATATGCAACCCTAGTATAACTGAGATTAACTGAGGTCTTGCTTCTGATCCTAGAGTAAATAAGCTGGTGTGGGCAAGCCCTTCGTGTGACCTTCGGCTCCACTGATTTATGAGCAAAGGCTTCTCTGTAACTCATAGAGGGAAAGGCCAGCAGACCACTGCTTCACCTTTGCCACTGTCAAGGCAAGAAGATCTTACACAGTCCACCAAAGGGGATTTGGCATTTTTACGCCATCGCTTATTTTGGATTATAATCACTTTCAGTTCTCATCCAATAGTCCATATTTTCTCTTTCCCAAGTTGGCATAACAACAAGCACCCACCCATTTCCGATGGGGCCACAGAGAGGAAGAGAATCCTATAGACTGAAAAGGAACCATTCCATTTTCTAGATACAAGAAAATGGAGAGCAAGAAAGAAAAGCAGAACATATTTTAAAAAGCTACCAAATTAAAAATTTTTTTAAAAGATACCAAGTTTTGTGGCACCTGGGTGGCTCAGTCGGTCAAGTGCCTGGTCAGGTCATGATAGGCATTTGAATTGGGCTCCCTGCTCAGCGGGGAGCCTGCTTCTCCCTCTGTCTGCTGCTCCCCCTGCGCATGCTCACTCTCTCTCTCTCTCAAATAAATAAATGAGATCTTAAAAAAAAAAGATCTTAAAAAAAAAAGGCTACCAAGTTGCTAGAGAACAATTGATATGACACAAGAAAGGCTTTCTGCTCAGGGCCTATCACAGAGTAAGTTCTCAGAAATGCCTTATTGTTAGCTATTTACAAAATATTTATTTTATATATATATTTATTTATATATTTATATATTATATATATTTATATATTAAACATATATTTTATAAATTATTATATTTATAGATTATAATATATATTTATATATTATAAATTATTATTATATAATTATATTATATATATTATGAATTATATAAATTTATAAAATATTTTAACAATTTTTTAAATTGTGGTAAAATGCCGTTATTATATTTTGTATGAGGCGCAATACACACCACACACGCATTGTGTGCACACAATACATATGGGCACATGTGCTCGCACACATACACAAACACCTGTGTGACAGTAGAGAGAGAGATATACATAGGAACATAGAGATTAGGAACCCAGAGCAAAAGATAGATTCAAATAGAGCAAAGAAAGAGATAAAAGACAGATTGGTATGATTGGTCGTACATCTTGCTTATCCCCATGCTAAGTCTCTGAGCCTTCAGGCTGTGTCTTTTCCTTGTTTCCTATCCTCATATCATCACAGAAATTCTGGAATCATGGCTCCCCTTCAGTGCTTGGCCCATCTTGAACGTTCAGAGTCGACTGGGTTATTTCAGGGAAAATTAAACAAAATATACTTGGTGAATAAACATTAATAGAAAAGTCACCAGACCCTGAGCCAAGTGAGCAAAATTCTATCAGCCAAGTGACTTGCTTTCGAGAAGAAAGAGAGAGAAAGAGAGAAAGAAAATCAAGTTAAGCTAATTAGGAGGCTGAGCAAAAATGTAAAGAACTGAATCGAGAAAGCAGCTGCCCATGAGCAGCCTGTCGGAGACAACAGGTCGTTCTGGTGGGGCTGGATTCTCAGGACACATCTCACACTGTCCTTTGAAGCCTGGGATCAGCACTGGGTGGAAAAGCCGTAAACACAATAGGATGTAGGAAGCATTGAGGCACCCGCGGAACCTGGTTCATAATTACCCTCTTCCGGGAGGATGCCCTTATTTAATGGGTTTGGCGGCTCATTAATACAGTCAGCTTTTTCAGGGTGAGACTCTCAGCTTCCTCTCCAGTTGCCTACGAGGGTTACAAGGTGACGCTGAAGATGCGGCACGGGGCCCGTTCCCTGGGGCATTCAAGGACAGCGAAGAGGTACTGTCACCACATAGGTTTAAAAATAGTGATGTCTAGTCATTTTGTCCCGATGTACTCGAGTGCATTGTGTCAAGTGAGTCTCTGGAGGTATTAAGTCCTGTGGCCAGGATCAAATTCTCCCACTCCTTGGGTGCAACCCAAGTTTGCACCCAACCTTGGGTTAGTTTCGGAGACTCAGTGGGCTGACTGCTTGGGATGCCACTGAATGAACTCAGCTGCCCCATGTGGCCTTCTCCCCGGACAGGAAAAGAAAGGCAACAAAGCAGGGGCATGTTTCATAATTCAAAAACCACTTTTAATGGTGATGCCCATTATTTAGGCACTGTAGAGAACTCAGACTAAAACATGTCCCTTGTCCTACTTTTGTATACTACACCGGGGTTCTTAAACTTTATTTCAGACACTTCTGGAAAATTCCCAGAATATCTGAGTCAGTCGGTCTGGGCTGGGCCCAAGGATTGCGTTCTAACAAGTTCCCAGGTAGTATTTGGGATCCACAGTCTGAGAACTACGTCATCAGCATTTGCTTAGATAACATTTCCTACTTCTTTTCCTTTAAACTTGACACAGAAGGGACCCTTCAGAATTCAGAAACTACTGCATGATCCTATAGTTTAATAGTCATGGTGAGGCCAACAACATTTCATTTTCACAGAGGTCAGACTTTTGGGAGACTTAAAGACTTGGAACATTGTTGCAAACTCAGAAGCAAGATAAATAGGCCTTTAAATTGTTAAATTAGGACTATGAAAAAGTTAGGGTACTCTCTAGGGGTCACGGGGAAAAGAGCCCTTGAGGTCTGAGTGTAAATAAGCCGGTACCCAATGGAAAAGCTAAGACACATCCATTGCAAGTTAATGACAAAAGAAGCGTGAAGGCAGATACATCAGGCTATATATCTGTAGGAACAAATCATCTCATTTGCCCTGGTGTGGCTTCTGAGATCATCAACATGTGACAAGCACAACACAGTAATTGGTTTGCAAAATATTAAGGCTCCTGTTACAGCAACTCCATCCCACTCCTGCCCAAGTGTCAAATAAATATGGAAAGGCCAATAGGGAGTTTTTTCTGCCTGTGGGAGTGTAAAAAGACTTGGCCCATGATAATTATCAGTGGGAAGCAGTTTCGAGGGGGCTGCTGGGTGATGTGTTCTACAGCCTCTGTCTCAGAGGGACCGGAGGGAAGGGAAAGGAAATCCACCCCTGACTCAGCCCTCGGGGACCCGTCTGCATTTCCAGAGAGAGGAGGCTGTGGACACGGAAGGAAAAGACGACTTTTGTAAACGAGATGACGGGCTGTAGGTACTAGGGGGGAAGTACAGTTCTCCTACGCTAGCAACGTCAAAGACTCCCTGGAGAAAACTAGTAGAAGTTTGAAATAACAGCTGCTTTGGGCAGGGTCCAGAGTTTTGGAAACTGAGAACAGGAGCAACAGAGGAATGGCTGCCATGATGTTCCTTGACAACCCACAATAGCTAGAGGTGGGAACCTTGGTGCTTAGGGGCTGGGAACCCCTGTGGGTCAGGGCTTTGCTAATTTGTCTCCATCTGCCCCTCTAGATCCATCTTTGTCTTTTCTGTTATCTGTCCCCTGCGAGGCTGACGTCTTCAGACGGGGCCTGACTCCCCATTCTCTGGCTTCCTTTGGGTTCATGGTGGACGGTAAGAGAGCAGGAGAGAAGGAAGGTAGGGCATTCCTGTCTGTCCCTTCCTCCTGCCAGGGTTTTGGCAGTTGCTATGTTCCTCTAAGCCCGGGGCTCAGTAGAGGGGACCCTATTTTTCCAGGGTTTTGGTCCTTGATTTAACAACTGTTTTCTCCAATTTTCCCTTCGGGCTTAGAGGTGGTAAAAGCTTCCTGCTGTTGCTAGTGTGTGGTGCTCCACTATCCTTTGTTCTTTAAGCCTGCCCCCACCTCTGAGAAACAGTGCCCTCATTCAGTTCCTGTCAAACCCTTTGAGTCAGCCTGCTGTGTACTGCCCGGACCCTGACCGAAGTAAAGATCAAGGTCAAAGCTTTCACTAATTGAACATGAACGTTGATGAGCTCTGGACTGTAAACTCAGGAGCAAATGGAATCATCAGCTTTCCTCGGGAGCCACACAACAGTACATAATGAGGGTAAAGGACTTGAGGAAATAAGTCTTAGTTCAGGAATGTCGATGGGAATACTCTAGAACAATTACCAAGATTACGTAAGCAGGGGTTAGATGGCTGACTGCCTTCTGGAGAAATGTCCACCCAGAAACTGGTCAGCATGGAACATAAAAGTTATTTTAAGAAAGTTTTCTAGAAGTTGTGAATTTTTTTAAGCTTGGTCTTAAAAGAGTGATAATAAAATTATTGAAAATATTTGAGGGATGTGTGAGTACAGTTGATACAGGAAAGAATGGAATAAGATGTCCTGCCCTTTTTATTTAAAATGGTTTTTTTGAGATAGAACTCACATAAAATACAATTCACCTATTTAAAGTGTACAGTTGAATGCATATGAGCACATTCACAGGGTTATAAAACTATCACCACAGCCTCATTTTAGAAATTTTTCATGCCCCTGTAGAGAAGCTTTGTACCTATTGATAGCCTCCCCCATCCCTCACCTCAAGCCCCAAGCCCCTCTAATCTACAGTATATGTCTCTATAAATATGCCCACGGTGTATAGTTCATATAAATGGGATAATATCGTGTGATGCTTTGCGACTGACTTTCACTTAGCACAATGTTTTCCAGTACGTGCAGCATGTAGCCGTACTTCATTTCTTTTTATGGCTAAATAACATTTCATTGCATGGATATACACCTATTATTTATCTACCTATCAGTTGATAGACATTTGAGTTCCCACTTTTTGGCTACTATGAATAACGCTGCTAGAAGCATTCCTGTACAAGTTGTTAGGTGGACATACTGTTTTCATTTCTCCTGGGTCTGTCCCTAGGAGTGCAGCTGCTGGCTGAGATAGGAATTCTGTACAGCTTGGAGTAATTGCCAAACTTTTTCTCTAATGCAGCTGTACCATCTTAAATTCTCACCAGCCACCGGTGAGGGTTCCAATTTTTCCACATCCTCATCACTTAGATTTAGATTTACTCATTTATTTGTCAGAGTGAGAGAGAGAGAGAGAGAGAGAGGGAGAGAACACAAGTAGGCGGAACAGCAAATAGAGGGAGAGGGACAAGCAGACTCTCTCTAATCCCAAGACACCGGGATTGTGACATGACCTAAAGACAGACACTTAACCCACTGAGCCACACTCTCTCTCTCAAAAGATTTTATTTTTATTATTAAAAGATTTTATTTTTTTTTTTAAGTAATCTCTACACCCACCGTGGGGCTCAAACTCACAACCCTGAGATTGAAAGTCGTATGCTTTCCTGACAGAGCCAGTCAGGCACTCCTCTCTTTGATTAGATCTACCATGGAGGGCGTGAAGGAGTATCTCATTGTGGTTTTGAATTGTATTTCCTTTATGAAAAATGTCGTTGAGCATCTTGTTGTGTGTTTGCCCATTTAGACATCTTATGTGGAGAGTTACTTATTCATATTTTTGTCTAGTTTTTAATTGGCTTGTCTTTTTCTTATTGAACCACAATAGTTCTTAATCTATTCCGGATGTAGGTCCCTTGTCAGATATATGGTTTGCAGATATTTTCGCCCATTTTGCGACTTGTCTTTTCACTTTCCTGATGGTATTGCCTACACCACAAAAGTTTTGAATTTTGGTGTAGTTCAATTTATCTGTGTTTTCTTTCATCACTTGTATTTTCAGTGTCGTATCTGAGAAGCTATTGCCTAACCCCAGGTCACAAAGATTTATATCTGTGTTTTCTTCTAAGAGTTTTATAAGTAGCATTTAGGACTATGATCCATGTAGAGTTAATTTTTGTGTATGGTGTGAGGAAGAAGTCCAATTTCTTTTGCATGTGGATATCTGGTTGTCCCAACACCCTGTATTGTAATGTCTCTTCCTTCTCTCACTGAATTGTCTTGGGATCCTCACTGAAAACCAACTGCTGGATCTAGTTTGCTAAAATTTTGTTGAAGATTTTTATGTCTATATTCACATATGATACAAATATTAGGTGTGTGTCTAGATTCATATAAAAACATGAATATAAGGAACACTGGTTGTAGGTTTCTTACAGTGTCTTTGGTTTTGATATCAGGGT
The DNA here is from genome assembly GCA_028646535.1 of Procyon lotor. Classification (NCBI taxonomy): domain Eukaryota; kingdom Metazoa; phylum Chordata; class Mammalia; order Carnivora; family Procyonidae; genus Procyon; species Procyon lotor. The sequence continues at coordinate 13,780,608 of CM053608.1, forward strand.
AACACTGGCTTTCTGTATGAGCTTAGAATGAGTTGAGAAGTGTTTTTCCTCTTCCGTTTTTTGAAAGAGTTTGGGAAGGATAGGTATTCATTCTTTGACTGTTTTGTAGAATTCACCAGTAGATCCACCTGGCCTTGGATCTTTGTGAAAAGTTTTTAAATCATTATTTTAATGTCTTTACTTGTTACAGGAATATTCAGATTTTCTATTTCTTCTCGAGTCCTTTTTAGTAACTTGTATCTTTCTAGAAATTTGTCATTTTGTTTATCTAATTTTTGGCAAATAGTTGTTCACAATATTCCTGTATAATTTTTATTTCTGTAAGGTGGATAGTGATGGTCTTCCTTTCATTTCTAATTTTAATTATTTAAGACTTCTCTCCTTTTTTAGCTTGGTCAGGCTAACCAAAAGTTTGTCAACTTTGTTGATTTCATCAAAGAACCAACTTTTAATTTCATTGGTTTTCTTTATTATTTTTCTACTCTATTTATTTCTGCTCTAGTCTTTAAGTTTCATCTCTTTGGGTTTAGTTTACTTCTGATCTCTTTGGGTTTAGTTTACTCTTTGGGTTTAGTTTACTCTTTTTCTAGCTCTTTAAGGTGGGAGATTTTCTTGTGGATTTGAGATCTCATCTCTCTCTCTCTCTTTTTTAATGTTTTATTTATTTATTTGAGAGAGAGAGAGAGAACTAGCAGGGGGAGTAGCAGGCAGGGTGAGAAGTGAGCCCAATGCAGGACTCAATCGCAGGACCCTGGGATCATGACCTGAGCTGAAGGCTGATGCTTAACTGACTGAGCTACCCACATGTCCCTCCTCTCTTTTTCCAATGTAGATATTTATAGCTCTAAATTGCCTTCTAAGCACTGCTTTAGCTGTATCCCATAAGTTTTGGTATGCTGTATTGCTCTATTTCATCTCAAGACATTTTCTGATTTTCCTTGTGATTTCTTCTTTGATCCATTGGTCTTTTATAAGTGTGCTGTTTAATTTTCTCATATCTGTGAATCTCCCAAATTTTCTTCTGCAATTGATTTCTAATTCAATTCCATCATGATCAGAAAACATATTTGAATGATTTCGTTTCTTTTTATTGAGTCTTTTTATAAGGCTTAATATATGGTCCATCCTAAAGAATGTTCCATTTGTGCATGAGATAAATATGTATTCTGTTGCTGTTGGATGGAGCCATGACTTTAGTTGTTATTCAAGTCTAAAGTACAACGGTGCCTGGAATCAAAGACATTTTTATCTCCTTCACCTTATCCATGGTCAAACTGGGAGAGGTAGAATAGTTGCAACCATTTGTTACTCTCTAACTATATACGGATCCATAGATGTATGTAATTATTGACTATTTTATGCAGCGTGGAGACATGTAAGTTTGAGAATAAGGAAGTGTGAAATAATAGAAACACCATGGATCTAAAATTTCCAACTCCAACTTTCTGACAAAAATATAGGGGCGAATCCTAGAAAATTAGGAATGGGTTCTATAATTCTGAAGACCCTCTCTGAAGTTAAAATAGTAGGCAAATTACTTAACTTCTCTGCTTTTCTCTTTGATCATCTCTGTTAACTAAGATCATAATAGTACTAGGTTCTTAAGGGTCTTGGGAAAGTTAAATGACAAATGTCTGAGTTAAGAAATGACATAAAAATGATATAGGCAGTGTTAGGCACATAATAATTATGTCAGTTGTTTATTTTTATTTATTTTATTTTTAAATTATTTTATTTTTTTTTTTTAGAATTTTTTTAAAGATTTTTTAAAAAATATATTTGAGAGAGAGAGAGAGCATGAGAGGGGAGAAGGTCTGAGGGAGAAGCAGACTCCCCATGGAGTGGGGAGCCCGATGTGGTACTTGATCCCAGGGCTCTGGGCCAAAGGCAGTCACTTAACCAACTGAGCCATCCAGGTCCCCTATCTTATTTCTTAAAGACTTATTTATTTCATTTGAGAGAGAGAGAGAAAGAAAGAGACAGAGAGAGGGGGAGCACCGGAGGGGCAGAGGGAGAAGGAGAGAGAGAGTGCCTTAAGCAGACTCCGTGCTCAGGGCAGAACCCAACACAGGGCTCGATCTCATGAGCCTGAGATCATGACCTGAGCTGAAATCAAGAGACCAGCCAGGCACCCCTAATTATTTTATTTTTAAGTAATCCCTACACCCAATGTGGGGCTTGAACTTATGACCCCAAGATCAAGAGTCATTTGCTCCACCAACTGAGCCAGCCAGGCGCCCCTGGGTCAGTTGTGTTTAGATACAGATGTTTAGATATAGAATGTTAGCTTATCTTAGATACAGAAATTGCGATTACCAGTAATAAAGCTCTTTTTCTTCCCTCAGGTAAAAAGTACAAGAAATTCCTCTTTACCAAGCTGTAGGTTTTTTGAAACTTTGGCCTTATTTCCTTGTTCTAACTAAAAGGAACAGAATATTTTAGTTCCGGGAGGCAAAGAGGGTTTTTGTTGTTGTTGTTTTTAAGCTTTTTTGTTTTTAAGCTATCTGTATACCCAATATAGGGCTCAAACTTGCATGTTCCACTGACTGAGCCAGCCAGGCCACCCCTGTTTTGTTTTGCATTTTTTTAACCAGACCCCTGAACCCCTGAAACTTAGTCTAGGGCACCCAGAAATGTTGGCCCGACAGTGGTGAGGGTGTTATAGACGGGAATAAGCATCTCATGGATGCAGGAGGTCAGATTAGTAACTATAAACGGCTTTCCAACCTTGAGCTTGCAAGGATAGACAATAGAGGTTATGAAAATGAATATTATCATTTGAATAATTATCACTTGATAATTATTCAATTATCAATAATTTATTATTGATATATAATATCAATAATATATTATCAATATATTGATATATAATATATATCAATATATTATTGATATACAATCAATAACATATTATCAATTGATATATTGATATAAAATATCAATAAATGATAATTTATTCAATTATTCAATTGAATAATTGAATAAATATTCACATTATCATGTGACTCTGATCATACTAATGAAAAAAGGGACACATTAATCAATTTATTTCTTAGAATGACACTAAAGTTTTCAGCCTTCCATATTTCGTTTACTAAGTCACTTCTGACAGCATGTTATGGTAATGTAGTCACAGGAAAGAGTTAATTCATTTCTACCCAAAAGCAATTTACTACCTTTCAAGTGTAGAGTAAGAACTACAATGTGTTGCTAAACTGATATCCATGCATCAATGGAAACAGGCCCCAGAAACTTAAAGTTTCATTTCCGCTAGAATACCTTGACATTCTCTGCTTCTGAAAACCTCAACCCAAAGGTGGGGGGAGGTAGGGACAGGCACCTGTAAATTTATTCTGATTTAAGATTTGAGACTTTGTAACTAAAGATAACATCCTGAATGACTGGACTGATTTTTCTGTTCTCCCAATTCAGCTGGACCTCCCGCCCCAAAGGCTTCTTAAATTGATACTATTTTCAGGCATAACCCCCCCACAGAGCATTTTTAAAGGACTTAAATGATAGCAGTATAATTCTTGTAGCACCAATCACTGCTGAAAAATAAATATCCATCGCTAAAATCTAAATTATGAAAAAGAAATCCTTTTTTTTAAGTAATCCCCATGCTCAACGTCGGGTTCATGACCCTGAGATCAAGAGTCACATGGTCTTCCAACTAAGCCAGCAGGTACCCTGAAAAGGAAACCTTTATAATGTCAGATTGCTCCCCGACATATTACTAAGCCTCCTGGAATTTGCTATAGTTTAAAACTCACACATCCTCATAAAAACATTCTCGGGGTGCCTGGGTGGCTCAGTCGTTAAAGCATCTGCCTTCGGCTCAGGTCGTGATCCCAGAGTCCTGGGATCGAGCCCCGCATCGGGCTCCCTGCTTGGCGAGAAGCCTGCTTCTCCCCCCACCATTCCCTCTGCTGGTGTTCCCGCTCTCGCTGTATTTCTCTCTATCAAATAAATAAAATCTTAAAAAAACAAAAAACATTCTCTAGAATGTAAGGTCTCAGAGGACAGAGAAGTTCATTTACTTCCCTGATGCCCTCCAAACACTTCCAGCAGAGTGAGTGCTCCATGGGTGTTTGTTGAATGAATTCCTTCCTTTAACATGTAAACATTTATATACAATGTATGTCAAGTGCTCACAAAATCTTTGTGCTTTATTTATGAATTACTTAATCATATTTCAACTCAGAAGAGAATATGATTATCTACTGGTTCTCTGATAGCAAATATATAGTCTGATTTGAAGTCAGAAATTGCCAGGTGTCTGGCTGGCTCAGTTTGGAAGAGCGTGTGACTCTTGCTCTTAGGGTTGTGAGTTTGAGCCCCATGTTCAGTGTAGAGATTACTTAAATAAATACAACGTAAAAAAAAAAAGAGGAAAATAACCAAATAAGAAATTAAGGTAAAATTTGTTTCAGGTCAGTATTATATTTTCTTTTAATGAATTCATAGTGCTTAAAACCTATAAATTATAGCCACGTACTAGTTTTTGCTGATGGAAGTGTTACATTGATGTTTCTTTTTTTTTTTTTGTAAGTAGACTTCTCTCTCTCTCTCTTTTTTTTTTTTTAACAGATTTTATTTATTTATTTGGCAGAGAGAGAGAGCAAGAGAGCAGAAGCACAAGGGGAGGCAGAGGGAGAGGGAGAAGCAGGTTCCCTGCTGAGCAGGGAGCCCAGTGATTCAGGGATGCTCAATCCCAGGGCCCTGGGATCATGTCCTAAGCCCAAGGCAGATGCTTAACCCACTGAATCACCTAGGCGCTCCTATACTGATGTTTCAATAGGATTACCAGATAAAATACGAATACTTTTTTTAGTATATATATGTCTCAAATATTGCATGAGACATATGTATACTAAAAAAATTATTAGTTGTCTATCTGAAACTCAAATTTAACTGGAAATCTTTATTCCCTCTCTTTTAAGTTTGACCGCCCTGTCTTCAAAGTGAGTATCATTGCTCTCATCTTAAAGTGTGTCAAAATCAAATACTGTTGCTTAATATGTAAACCCGTAACCGATTATCTTCAAACACAGTGTTTTCAATCTGTGCTATTTATCATCATCATTCCTCAGGAACATAAACAAAGTAAGGAAGAAAATGGCTTCCCAGTGACAGCAGTGGAGTGTCTCTCCACAGGGCCTCTCCTTTGTAATTCTGTAAGGTCAGTGGCTCCTGCGGACAGGGCCACACCACGGCCCAGAGTCCTAGTCTCTGTGCCGAATGAACCCTATTCACATCACAGGCCCTTATCAGCGTGTTCTTCCAGAAGTTTCTTCTCACTTGGGAAATGCGGTCCTGACCATGTGGAAATGCTAGAAATTTTAAGAATGCAGCAACAAGGAAAATTCTCTTCTCCAAGACCCTTCTTCCCTCGGGTTAACCCTACCCAGAGGTAAAAGCCTCTACAGCTGCAGACCTTTGGCTCTTTGATCTTTGCCTTCATAAGGATGGAGATGGGTGCCTTTAGTATTTTGTTAAATTCCCCAAATTCTTTAAAGAAGAGGCAAAGCCAGAGCCTTTCTGCAATGACTCCTGTTCTCAGCATGATTCTTTCCCCTGCTCTTACCCCTTTTCTCCAAAGTGACCCTAAATAGACACTGAACACTGTGTTAACTTTGGATAAATGGGGATGTTGGGGAGCTGGGGGGCTCCCAGAGTGCTACTTTTAGAACTGGTCAGAGCAACATCTGAAGCTCTGGTTGACATCTGGTCCTCGGGTCAGTTACCTAACAGCACTGAACTTCAGTCTTCCCATCAGTCCAGGGGGGCTAGGAGCACCATGGGGGTCCATGGGGTCATGTGAAATATTGGTGTAAAGGGCCCAAAGACGTAAATGCTAAGTAAATGCTACTATTATTAATAAAAATATGTACTTAAGGATATATAAGTATTCATAGAAATTTGCTTTTGAACAAGTAGTCTCTTTTTTAAAGTAGCAAGGATCTCCAACAGGTTTTTATGGCAACTCAGTAAAGGCTTAATCAAGTCAATACATACAGGAAGTAGTATTAGAATAGTACAGAAATTTAAATTTCTTTCTTTCTTTTTTTTGAAAGAACTCTCTGCGGTTGGCTTTCTGACACTTACAGAAGGATGGCCAGCCCCTCAGAGTTGTTGTCTCGGTTGCCCTAGGGCAGAGGATGGAACACCACGTGTTAGGATGTCAGAGGGTAGTGATTCCAGGAAGAGGCAGGGGGTGGGTGATACAGGTGAGGTGCCTTTTTTTTTTTTAATTTTTATTTTTTTAAAGATTTTATTTATTTATTTGACACACAGAGAGAGATCATAAGCAGGCAGAGACACAGGCAGCAGGCAGAGAGAGAGGGGGAAGCAGACTCCCTGCTGAGCAGAGAGCCTGATGCGGGGCTCGATCCCAGGACCCTGAGATCATGACCTGGGCAGAAGGCAGAGGCTTAAACCACTGAGCCACCCAGGCTCCCCATGAGGTGCCATTCTTATCAGCCCGCCCTCACCCTGCACTGGGGTCTGTGGGAGAAAGCCAGGCCAGGAACAATTCTGTTCTGACCATTTGCTTAATTTGAATGTCCCACGGGCCCCGAGAAGTTGCCTCTCTGTCCTGTGGGATTGTTACTCAGTCCATCAGGAGTCAAGAAGAAGTCAAAAGACTTAGTGCTATTGTGAGTTTCACATTTTCTCCGTTTTTCCCTCTCTCTAAGGGAGAAGCTAAGTTAAGGACAGAAATCAGCGTCTGGAATCTGCTCACCCAAAGAATAATGGATCTATTCTGCTCCAAAAAAAAAAAAAAAAAAGCCTCGATTGTTGATTTGTTTACTTCAGCTCCTTTTCTGAAGGAGAGTATCAGAATTTTGGGGACAAAGCGAAATTGGGAGTAATGAGGGAGAGAAAAAAAGAGGAGGAAGCATGCGTGCATGTGTGGAAACAGAGAGCTCTTTTCTCCAAAGGGTTCAAAATGCCCCAGTAATGAGCCTGCCCACCCAGCTGAGGGTTACTTTTTCCCCCAAACTAACTTATGCCACCTTAATAGCAGCTCACTGGGAAGGCTGGTCCTCATTTACTTCATTATCCTGGGCCTTTCTTGGTTCATCTAGAAAATGAAGACATTGGATGAGACGCGATCCCAGATTCTTCCAGATCTAAGAATGCTCTTATTATGTAATTGAAACAGGGACAGTGGACTAGAATTCCCCATAATCAAAGCAAAGGCAACACTGTGTGCTTAAAAATGTCTTCTTAGTACAAAGGACTTACTAGGCGTTCATGAGATTTTTCTTTGCCTATTTCAAAAGTAGGAACCAGATTCTATGGCTGTGCTAGTTTTTTTTTTTTTTTAAGATTTTATTTATTCATTTGACAGAGAGATATCACAAGTAGGCAGAGAGTCAGGCAGAGAGAGAAGGGGAAGTGGTAGTTGGTTTTAACGCTCATTCTTTGGGAAAGGTAAATGTCAGCAAATGTGTAGCACAGAGAGCGGAGGCTAGAAGCTCAAATACCCTTTTGAGTCACTGGACCATTTTAGAAAGAAACTTGGTGGTTTTTTACTGGTGTTTTTCCCACCCAATAAGATATAAGGGTAATCCAAATTTTCAAGCCAATTTCTTTGCTCTACCCTTTCTCCATTATCAGTAGGGACTTGGGGTTTAATTAGGCAAGCCGAGGGTCAGAGCTTGCCACTGCTAGTTATCAGGTTATTATTTAAACGTGAGCATTAGCAATTTCATACTTCATGCAATCTTTCTGTGTTAAATAAAAAAAAAAAAGTAACAGCAGCCACTGTGCATTCAGTACTTGGTTATGTTCTGGGAAGGGTTTTAAGTATTTTATCGATTGTAACTTAATCATCCTACATCCTGGTGAGAATGGACCAATATACTATCATCTCTGTTTGGACCCTTCCCAGGGAGAAAGGACCCATTACCCAGCATCTCAGAGCTTCCCCCAGGAAGGGAAGGGTCCAAGATTTGTACAATTCTGACCCGGAAGTTTGGGCTCGCAACCACTCCTGGATTTTGCCTCTGATCCCTGTTAGATCGTGAACCCTGTGACAGTTTCCTGGCTGCGTGGCCTCATTCATATTCTTGTCTGCTTTCTCACACGGCCAACACTTCTGCAAAGGAATCTGTGGTCATGGGACTGCATGTCTCTGTGTGAAATCTGAGCGCACCACTCCACGTATAAGCGGATGCCCAGCACCGTGTGGGTATCTTTGCTTGACATAGTCGGCCTAGGTGTGGCAGACGAAGACATGTCATGCTTTCCGGAGAACAGAGTTCCCCTTGGCCTTCCCAGAGCCATTCCAAGGACCCTATTAGAAGTCATAGGATTTTCCTAGAAACACTCAGCCATCCAAATTAGGTTAATGTCTATGTCTCAGGTTTCCCTTGCTCCCTGATGAATCTTAATACTGAGTGTGTAAGAATAACAGATATTTCTTAAGTTCTGCTAAGGACTAGACCTTCCCCTTTTCTCCTCCCTGGGTGAGTGGCGTGGCAGTACCAAGGTCAGGACTGACAGCGCAGCGGGCCTGACTGGGGAGCACGGTGTTTTGTGACCTGTCGGGAGCCTCTAGTTGATGGCTTCCTCTGGGATTCTAACTCACTGTGCCTTTTAGGCAGGCCAAGGGCAAGGGCATGCAGATTTCAAGAAGTTTGGATACTAGCATCAGTGGCATAAATGAGATTTTTCAAATTCCCCTTTCCCTTCCTTCCTCCCCCAGGACTAGCCGACTCTCTGGCCCCAGCGTCTGCTGGGCTGCGTGGGAGAGCAGCTGTAGAGAAGGGCCGGGGTGCCGGTGCAGGGGACAGCACCTGCTCACGGTGCTGCCCGGTGTCCACGCCAAGCGAGCGGAGTCCCAAGACTTCCCTAAAATCCTTGCAAGGCAATCACTGCACTTCCATTTTGAAGGGAAGAAAAACAGTCCTAGTACTCTCCCCCAAACCTGACAGAATTGCAAGCCGACTGAGGGCATGTCAGAGGCTGCAGATTTCCTGCTGCAAGCATGGAGCCACGACCGAGAAAAAAAGGCAACTTCTCTTCTCGCCACTACTAGTTCAGGGCCGATTTGGTTCTGAGCACCCCTGAAGGGTCATCGCCAGCACCCTTGACCACTGTGGCCACTCTGTTAGGACCCATACCTGGGGTCAGTGAATGCTTCTGGGCCCTTAGAGATCATGGAAGATCTAATCCACCTCCCTGGGCGGCTCTTGGTTTAAGTAGACCTTTTACAGCTTGGCATAGAGCCTATGGTTGACCGAACTCACCTGTCCGTTGCTTTGTTACTCTGCCCTGAGGCTAATTTGCTGGAGAAAGGAGCCAAAAGTTAGCTCCTACTCTAGCTACCTCACCAGTGACTGAGGCCCGTGAAACTCAACATTGTCCTTCACGGCCCTCTCCCAGGTGCAGGGACACCTAGAGACTACTTCAGAGCTGTAAGCCCACGGGCCGGTGCATGCAGGGGAAACGGAAGGCTGAGTTTCGCTGATACCGGTAGTAATACCCATGCACCAAGGAAAATCCCATTTTTCAGATGGTTCCTTAGCCATATTCCAGGAGGAAGCAGGGTCAGGGACTGCGTGTCACCCTCTGCTCATGGTGGGGGAGACTGACGAGGTCAGGACTCAGGGCAGAGTGTAGTTTAAAACTTAAAAAAAAGAAGAATTAGATAATCATCCAAATTGGATGGCTTACTTATATAGCTCCCTGAGGCAGGAAATAAGACTAAACTGTTTCTTTCAGCTGCATGAGTCTATGAAAAGATCATCAGAGAAGAGCTCTATCTACCTTCTAATCTCAAGTAACACTTAAAAACACTTCATTAAGTACATTTTACAAAGGTAGTTCCTTCCTGCTCCCTATTCAGTGCTTTTTTTTTTTTTTTTCCTTTCCCCTTAGCCTGATTTTGTTACCAGCATTTCAGATGCTGGTTGGTCTTTTTCGGGAGGAACTTAAAATAACTGAATTCCTTTCGATACTGGCATTTATTTTTCTTGGTTCTAAACTTTCTTCTATGCCACAGATTTTTCAGTTCTTTTCGTTTTACCTTATCCCCAACAGCCCCCTGGGAAACCGGCAGACAAAGATAACGATTACAATAAATAGTGTATGCCCCAAGCTGCGGCTTTCTTATTCTTAGCTCTTATTTTTGGCTTTCATTTGATTTTAAAGAGCGTTTCATACTCACTAGACTGGTCACATCTTGCCTCTCCCTCCATTTCTCATTTTTTGCCCCCCTCAAGAGTCGGCTTTGCTTAGCATTCTTGGAGAAAGCTTAGCCTACCTCATCCCAGGGGGTGAATGGCTCTTATGATTCCTAGGCACTGAGGATGGACAGATGCGTGCAAAGAATTTCCAATACTTATATCAAGTTGAAGCCCGTGGAATCGCATATGGGGCCATTTTTGACCTATACAAATAAATTCATATGGTTTAAACTAAACTGTAGAGGTTTGAGGCTCATATTCATACATGGAACCATAATTCTCCTGTAAGCACTATTCAGGTAGAAAGAATAAGATGGTCTTCCCTCTTTGATAGGCTACTTTTGGGCTGAATACCACATTTTTCTAAAGATGATAATCGCTAGCATTCACTGGACAGCCCTGTCTCTTCTTCTATAACCCTCGCTTCAGTTCCATGAGGTGGGAATTAGGACTCCCATTTCACATGTTGGAATAGTGAGGCTCAGAGAGGCTGAGTAAAGGCAGGCCTGCCTCATTCAATGCTCTTCAACTTTTCCGCTCTACTAGCCAGCCTCCTGTTTGCACTAAATCTTGCCCTTTTTTAAAGCTCTTCCTGGGGCACCTGGTGACTCAGTCAGTTAAGTGGTTAAGCATCTGCCTTTGACTCAGATCACGATCCCAGGATCCTGGGATCAAGTCCCTGCTTGTGTGCTCTCTCATTCTTTGTCAAATAATAAATAAAATCTTAAAAAAACAAAACAAAACAAAAAAGCTCTTTCCAATATTCCTGTTCACCTGACTTTGTCCCAAATAGGCAAATGATCCACCCCCTGATCCTCACTGGACCCTAATTGCCCAAGATATGGCCATGATGCTTCTCTGCTGACAAGGTGACTGTAGGAAGTGCCATTTATTTATCAACTGACCGTCTCTCATTTCCTCAAGTAGAAATGCTTCAACAATTATGAATTTTTTTTTAAAAAGATTTTATTTATTTGACAGAGAGAAACACAGTGAGAGAGGGAACACAAGCAGAGGGATTGGTAGCGGGAGAAGCAGGCTTCCTGCAGAGCAGAGAGCCCGATGCGGGGCTCGATCCCAGGACCCTGGGATCATGACCTGAGCCGAAGGCAGACGCTCAACGACTGAGCCACCCAGGCGCCCCAATTATGAATTTTTTTAAAGTTGTAGACAGATGACCCATTTGTATGTATTATAAATGAAATGGGAAGCCAGAGCACAAACGTATCGTGTTCATAGATGCCATCAAATAAATCTGAGAAATTAAATTAATCTGACATACTTAACAAAGTACATTACCATTATTATGTTTCATGGTAATTAAGGAATAAATGGAATGCATTCCACATAAGTGACTGTAATTGGCTTGACGGTACACAGTCAAGCCAAATTTTTAGGTTTTTCTCTTATCACACTTAGTTTTGTCAGATTTAGACAAGCAGTCGGTGTGGATGGTTTCCCCGATGCTGTGTGTCATTGTGTCATTGTCGTTACCATTGTCACCATCATCACGCGCACTGACCAGCATGGGTGTGGTTTTTTGCACTCCTTCCTTCAATGTTTAGGGTCTCCTTGTCCCCTCCTTCTCTGAACCTAGCCGGGGGTAGCTGCTTCTTGGTTTGGGGTCACGCTCCTTGGACCTCTCAGCTTACGGGCTTCTCCCACACTCATGCTTGGAAGGGCTCCTTCAGCAGTTGCTGAAGCAGTGATTTTCTTTCCCCTTGGATGTCCTGGATGCTGAAGGCTTAAAGTCCCTCATTCCTGGGCTCCCTCTGATGTTGTGGATGGGAGAGGTGCTGGGGTTAGTGTGAGAGACCATGAAACAGAGTTGCAGGAAGGGGAAGCTAAGGCTTACATCTGGATTGCTGGCTGAGTGTGGGATTTCCGTGTTGCAAGTGGCCCTATCCTATTGGTTTAAGCCAAGGGGAATTTATTGGAGCCTGTAACTGAAATATCGAGAGCAGTCCAGGTGCTTGGGGATGTCCTTGGGGATCTGTTTCTCTCCTTACCTAAGCTCCGCTTTCCTCTGTGCTGCTTTCATCATAAGTGGGGAGTTCTGCATGGTGGGAAGATGGCCATCAGAAGCACCAGGCTTCAATCAATCATCTCAGAAACTAGAGAGGAAAGTACCTCTTCTTCAGGAGTTCCAGTAAAATTCCTGAGATCATTGGGGATCAAAATTCGGAGATCAGCTCGGATTTGCTGGGCCCTTCCCTGAACCAAGCAGAAAGGCCATGGGAATGTGATGGTCTAATGCGCCGCCAGGCCTCCATCCCAGGGACATCTTGGAGCTGAAGATGGATTTAGTTCCATTTGACCACATAGACTGATAATGGGCAATAGTGGGCAGCAAAGGACAACTGGATGCTGGGGAGTCACCAAAAAAAGGGAGAATAGAGGGGCACCTGGGTGGCCCAGTGGGTTAAGCCTCTACCTTTGGCTCAGGTCATGGTCTCAGGGTACTAGGATTGAGCCCCGCATCGGGCTCTCTGCTCAGCAGGAAGCCTGCATTCCCCTCTCCCTCTGCCTGACTCTCTGCCTACTTGTGATCTCTTTCTCTCTGTCAAATAAATAAAAAATATATATAAAAAAAAGGGAGAATAGAGCAGGGAAGTGGAAATTACAGATGTCCACTCGAGTTGGTGAAAAGGAGGGCAGAAGGCACCCACAAAATGGCCTCAGGGTCGGCATATCTGGAGATTTGGCTCAGAGCACAGGGAGAGTTAGGATTCTGGGAAACAGAAGAGATGAGAGTAGATCTGATCTCAGTGACCCATTCTACTTACCGAGTGGATCTTTCAATGCTTAAACTGAGCAGCTTTACTTTCCTACCTCTTAAAACATCTCCCTCAACTGCATGCTGTTATTTGAAATTTCCTTAACCACGGACAACCCTTTCCACTAGAAATGGGGAAGATGGATTGAGGTACCAATGTCCTGGGAAAGGTGCTTCGAGCTACAGATGAGCTGTAGCCACAGCAGAAAGGAAAATATCACAGCATGTTCTCTTTTGATAAGGAAAGAGAATGAAAAAGCTGCAGGGAAAGAGGATGGCATTCACAGACAAAAGAAAGAAGAACTCGAGGTGATTAAGGACAGGAGAGAGTTGACACTGACTTCCAGATTTGTCAACACCAACCCAGTTGGTTGAACACAAACAGTGGCCACAAAACTCACCTGAGTGGGACGCTATTACACAGCATGTATTTGCTATTGACCCCTTCACTTTGAAAGCTTCTCAGTTTATTGATAAAAACCGAACTTTTCCATATTTGTTCTGGATTGAGAAAGCTCAGTAGCCTGGACAATCTTGATCCAGTTAGGCCATGATCCAGCAACAGGAATGTGAGATAAAATATGCCAGGGGAGATATTCACTGGCTCTCAGCCATATTAAGAGCCTTGGCATTTCTTAATAAAGTTAAACATTTTTTGTTTTCCTTTTCTGATGTCATCTGTATTTTGCTAAATAGAACTTCAACTATCTTAAACCTTATTCCAGAAAAGCAAATAGTCCAAGCTTTGATAACCCATTAAGGTTCGGAAATTGCAGGAATTCAGGTCAAGTCAATATTTAAAAGACATTGAAAAATGGGATGTCATGCCTCCTCAGTGTGATGTCACCTTAACTACACTTTCTGTGAATGAGAGTGTTGGGGGGCTGACCCTTCTGCTGACTTGGCTCCAGGCTTGACCATGTGGGTCAGGACACTTGATGATATTCCGGTGGTCTCCCAATGGGCGCCAGTAATGGGACAGCAAAATTAAGTGCCATCATGCTCGCAAGTGTTTTTATGATACTCTTCGACATGAAAAATACATGAAAGGACATGAACACGGATCAAACAATATTCTAAAAACATCCATAAAGAGAACCAGTATCACATAAAAAAGTTAATTCCCCTGTCCTTGTATAAGAAGTGATATTATTATGGTCATTTCTGGACCCTTTGGCTCTGACACTACATGTTAAATGACAGGAAAATGTCTGGGAGGGTAGGGGGCTAGGATCACATGTAGAGAAAAAGGCAGTCTGGAAGATCAGATGCCTTATTTCCTCTTTCATAAAACATATTGAAATCTACAGCAACAGCTTTTTAGTTAGTTCTTAGCTGGGAGAGAAACAGGAAATTCTTACCCATCTATCTGGAAATCAGAGACTTAGAAGCTCAGGGTATTGATTGTAATCATGGATCAAAACTGGACATCAGGGCGCCTGGTGGCTCAGTCAGTTAAGCATCTGTCTGCCCTCAGTCAGTTAAGCATCTGTCGGCTCAGGTCATGATCCCAGGGTCCTAGGATGGAGCCCCATAGTGGGACTCCCTGCTCAGCGAGCAGTCTGCTTCTCCCTCTCCCTCTGCCCCTCCCCCTGCTCATGCTCACACTCTCTCTCTCTCTCTCTCAAATTCTCAAATAAATACGTAAAATCTTAAGAAGAAAAAACTGAACATCGTGGACTTTCCTCCCAGAATTTATGGCTTTTGTTTTCACTCACAGTTGTCCTCTAACAAGTGTGTGCAGGCAGGACGAATCAAACTAATCAAATCACTCTCTGGTTATGTATTAAGCCAAGTAGCATCTCCAACCCCCTCTCCCCAACATATAATCCTCATTGTGCTTATTTTTAGGTTCTTGCTTTTCAGATAGCCTTATCAGTAACAATTATCTCTGATAACTGTTAACAATAAGTCTCTGAAGCTAATTGGGCATAAAAAGAAACCTTTGCATAAAAGTCTTCTCATTAAGCTTGTTCGGAACAATGGCCAAGGTTACCATGGGCTACCCTGGAGAGCCCGGGGTACCCCCACCCAAATCTGCTGGACAGGTCCGGAGACTCCTGGACGCCCCCCCACCCACTTCCCCCAGTCTAATCACTTCACCACTTCACAGCCTTTTACCCACAAGTCAACAGGAAAAGAAAACAGTGGCAAAGAGGAGTGTAGAGGCTCAAGGTGGGAGACCAATCCTGTCTTTACACCTGAATTCACCAATGGCCGCGTCTACACAAAGTTCACCACGCTTCCCCAAACCCGAGTCAACACAAATAGCTTCCTCCCTCTTCTTTTCTTGCCTACTAGGAACTCAAAGTTTAAAATGCTTCTCAGATTATGGAGCCTGTCAGGTGACCTGGAGTGGGAATTAACCCCAATCCCTTGAAACTGACCTTGTGTTTTGGATTGTGCTTGCAGAGTAAAAGAGAAAAATTGCACAGTGGGTGAAATCCAGCTTCCCCGGTAACCTAAAGGCTGGAAGGTGAGCTCTCCCTGGCCCGGATTGCTTTGGAAGCCAGAGCTTTGATGTCCATGATGTGGGCAACATGCTGGGTTTGCATTTAGAAGCAGCTGAGAACCAGGTTAGAGATTTTCAACTAATTGCGACTGGGTCATTTTTCTGATGGCGCCACACTGGTGAGTGTGTGCCTGTGTGTGGGGTGTGTGTGTGTATTCTCTGTGCGTCTGTGTCTGGGCTTTAGGGTTGGCAGGATTGGCTGTGAGATAGGAAACTGTAGAGCGAGATATTATTCCCGAAGTCCCGAATATATCCCGAAGATAAATTTCCCGAAGGAAAATTGAGGGGGGAGCGTGTGGGTCGCCAATCAGAAACAAAGCACCGGGAGGATTTTTCTAAGCTGGGAGATTACTCCTGCTTTAGGTAAAGAGGAGTATCTTGTTCTCCCTCCGTTTATTGTTCCATTTTTATTGCATTGAGTTTTAAAGAGTTGATCTAAAAGACATCTGTGCGCTGTTTCTTTTTAAGCCCATAGCAGAGGAGACAGCTCTGTGTTTCTGCGAGTGACAGGACTGCGGCTTCTGTGATCCTCTCCTCAAGGGGACAGCCATGAGGTCTCATCTCACAGGTGAATCCCCGGACTTGCTTGGCCACTGACTCTGCTTTCTCTAAGTGATTGAAAAGGACACTTGACATACTCTCCCTCGTCAGAGATCAAGTTATAATTAAATCCAGGAGAACTCTGCCAGCTGGAGCCCACAGGTTCTGAGCTGGGTATTTGTTTTTGTGAAAGCCCACAGCCATAGCGGCTATGTTCCTGCCATGGGTGCGACCACTTAGGTGATCCTGAAATATTTGTTCTGTCCACAGTATGTTTTGTTTGGTGAAAATGAAAGCCCACCAGGAAGGTAAACTTACCAGGAAGGTAAACTTGCTTTGAATATAAATGTAAGCATTTTCTCACAAAAATAAAGCCCTACTTTTCCCAGACAGGACGAAAGGTTAGTTTGATACGGCGCCAACAAACAAGAAACCATAACTAAGTAGTTAAGAATAGGTAAACACAAAGGGCTCTGGAGAAGGGAGCTGTCTGGTGGGGTGCCGCTGTGAAGCCAGATTTAACAGCTTCATCAAAGGGGATGTGTTAAATGCTCATTAACTAAATTTACAAATGATCCCCAACTGGGAGGTGTTGTAAACAACAGAGGCACACATACACATGCACACACACTAATTACATACACACGCTCACACCAAACAGGAAGTGAAGTAACAGCTTGGGAAACAGATAGAAGATAAAATAATTTCAAAGACAGGCGTTTAAAGAAAACATTAACATAGATTGAATATGGAATTAGGCAACAACCCGAGAAGAGCAAGTTGCAGTCTGTGACGAATGTCACAGGGACGCTGCAGGTGGCGGGAGGGGAGTCTGTGCCCACGTGGTAGGGGGTATGCGCAGCCACAAGGAAACCTGGAAAAGATCTGAGATGCTCAGAAGGAGAGAGAGCAGGGGTCACCGGGCACCAACAGATTCGTGATTGAAGAACCCTTGAGCGTAATACGCTGCCACATTCTTAATGTTTGTTCCTAGTGCACCCCTAATTCACAGGAGTCATGGACCCAGACCACACTGTGGATCTTGAGCGTGGAGGCAGGATCACCTACCTACACACCACAATCACCCCACTGATTCTTGGGAGGCCAGTAGGAGCGGACCCCTTAAGGTATCATGCTGGCTGTTGCACTGACATCTTGAGGAAAAAGGAGTACATTCTAGATCTTGAGCTCCATCATGATGGCATCAGAGACCCAGGGCAAGTACAGCACCTGGACTCATGTCCCATCCCTGATGTGACCTTCTGGGCTTCCCCTAAATATAGGCTCTCGGGTACAGCACAGGGCTGGCAGAGTACGTGGAGAAAAGGCAGAGGGGCAGAGGGGGCTGGGTGACGGGACACCTGGGTTGTAATTCTGCCTCCACTGCTAAATGTTTGTGTGACCGTGGGCTTGTCCTGGACCTCACCGGAATTCAACCCCTAGTAAGATCAGAATTCCTGCCAGGAGAATCCATGAATTGGCTTTAGGGAAGCCTTAAATCCCTGGGTGTCTGTCACCATTTTCTGTGAATGGGCGTATGTGCACTTTTTAGAGGAAGGACATCTTTAGCAAAGAATCATATTCTTAGAGGCAGTCTTGATGCAAAAAAGTGAACACTCATTGACCACCGCTAGATTATTGGTAACGTTTGCTCTTGAGCTAAACTTTAATCCCTCTCCCATATAATCCCTTGAGTCTCTAACCCCCGTAAGTAACCAGAGGGCTGGTCGTAGAGAAAGAATCTGAGGCATCTCCTCATCACAAGTCACCGAACCTATAATCCAGGCATCAGATCACCTTGACTGGGCGTGTTCAGAATGAAAACCGTTGAAGGCCCTGTGCTCGGCTGGTTAGAACACAGGAAAAGTAAGTTCAGGATTGCCGGCCTGATAACATGCCTAGACCGTTTCACTTTCCACTTGGAAAGCCAATAAAGCAGGGAGAAACTTCCACCGGAATCCCCTGTATGAGACCTTACTCTGAAATGTTCAAGAAGAATTTCGGAAAAGAGAAAAATACATAGCCTTTCCCCGCTTTTTGAAAAACATCGACTGTAATGTCAATATCACACCCTCAGCAAAAGCTTGTAAAGGGTTTACTGGCCACCACTCTGAGAAGTATGTACGGCTCTCCTTCGGCCCCTAAACCTTCCCCAGGGCCACCCCATCAAGTAATATTATATACCCTGCAGTGGGCTAGGTGCTTATCTCATTTAAGCCATGCTACAACTGCAGCAGGTGCATAATCTTAGCTTCACCCTCATTTTCCCGATGAAG
>CM053608.1:13799010-13827243 GCA_028646535.1 Procyon lotor
CACATATGTTCGTGTGAGCAAATGTCCTTTCTGACACGCGCGTCCCATAAATACAATATGGATTAGATACAAAGCTGCTTAAACTTTATCTCTTAACGATTTCTCAGAAAATTCACTCCAGGATAGTATGGTTCAAGCCAAACAAATCTCCCTCTCTCCCTCCCTCCTCTCCTTCTCTCTCCCTCCACCCCCCCCCTCTCTCCTCTCCCTCTTCCCACCCCTCCCCCTCACTTGTTTTCTCTTATTCTCTAACGGAAAGTCCCCATATTCTTGCAGTTCTGCTCCTTAAAAAAAATCTATGAGAAAACGGATTCAGCATAATGGCTCTCTTTAGGGGCGAGGAGGGGATGTGATAGAGGAAAGATACTGAGCGGCTTTAGCTGTATAAGGAACACACTTCCTTAAGCTAGACCATGGGCCTGTGCTTGCTGGTTTATACGCTTTTCTCTGAAAAGATCTGAATATCATTAAATCATAAACAAATTTTTTCACAAGCTGTCTAAAAAAAAAAAAAGATTTACTTAGCCTTAAACAAGTTCATACCAGTTGACTGAGCAGCTCCATTTCTGGGAATCTGTTCTGAGGAAATAATCTGAAACGAGGACAAAGACGTATATGCCAAAAGTCCATCACAACATTATTTCTAATTAGAAAATCTTGAAATAATTTAAAGAGTCTAACAAAGAATGATTGGACTAATCAGGCTACATTTGTGAGCTGGAATATTACACAGACTTCAAAAAAAGATGCTTACAGAGAGTTTTTATTGGTATGAGGAAATGCATTTGATGAAGTCGCAAGTGGAAAAGCAGGATATGAAATTATGCATAAAATAAAATTTCAAAGCTCTGGAAAGGCCTTAGAAAAAAAAAAGACTGAAAGAAAACAAGGCCCATAGTGAGTGCCTCTGGGTTGTGTAACCATGGCCCTTTTGTACTTGTTTCCAAGTCTTAATTTCATACAATTGAGCATGTATTACTTTTATATAATAGAAAAAATAATCGAAAAGTGGTTCTCGTCATCAAAACTATTCTGGCAGATTCGTGCATCTGCAACTGGGAAGGCTTTTGTCCCTTGTCCTGAAGTAGATCCCGAGCTGGCTGCTGACTGTGGCTAACTTGGGGGGCTCTGGGCAGGCACTTCGGAGTTCCTGGTGCGGCCTCATCCCCGCTGCTGACTGCACTTTACAAAAATCTCGAGAACAATTCCTCAAGACAAGTCAGTGTTTCCTGGGCTGCCTCATCTATTCCAAGACTGGAGAGAGATGAGGGGCCACTCCTAGACCCGGGTGGATTCTAGACCCTTCTGACCACACAAGTTAGAGTTCCGAACATGCGAGGTGTTATATCACACACACACACACACACACACACACACACACACACGCGCGCGCACGCACGCACGCACGCACGCGTGCACACGCACACTCCCCCCGGCCTGAGCTTCACGAGAGAAAGTATGTGGGTATGTGGCAGGGGTCCAGGGGCCTCGGTGGCAGCTGTCTCAGGCCCAGGTGGCCGCCGGACAGCAGTCACAGCTGTGGGGCTGTGAGGGCGCGAGGAGGAGAAAGGGGCTGCTCTCCTCCCTGTCCCCTCCTGAGTCCCAACACTCCTCCAGGGGGTAAGTATGGCGCTCGCTACCTGGGGGGCGGTGTCAGGGAAAAAGGGAAGTACATCCGGGGCTCAGCTGTAAGGCACCGGAAGTCTTCTGGAGTGGGGTCCCGGGACAAGGTGGGAAGCAGCTGGTCTGGTTGTCGTTTAGGTCTCCTTCTTGGGATACACGGGGGTCCCTCCCTGCTTCTTGGGGCACCCTGGACACCCCTCACCGTGTGTCCTCCCTGCAGAGAAAGGCACTATGCACAGACGCAGGGGCTGCTGCTGGCTTCTGATGCCGGGAGGAGTGAGCTGGGGAGAGAGAGAGAGCAAACAAGAACGAGGCGGCAGGGCTGGCAATGCTTTGCCACGATCTGGATCAAGCAAGCGTCTTTAGATACTGTGTATCTCTCATGGATATTGAAAGTAGAAAACATATATTTGAAGATGTTTGGTTATATGTATGTTTGATAGACATTTTTATATATAAATACATTTAAATGTAGATTTTAAAAGTTTGATATACCTATATACACCTATGTTTGTTATCTAAGTGCTTTTCGTCATCCTAGTGTTAGGCAGAGCTTAGCAAGCAACAGATATTTATTTATTTATTTTTGTTTGCTCTTTTTATTTATTTTTTTAAAGTCATCTCTACACCCACCATGGGGCTCAAAGTCATGACCCTGAGATCAAGAGCTGCATGCTCCAGTCAGGTGCCTCAGTAAGCATCAGCTAGGAAGCCGAAGGGTACTCAGGTCATGACTCCTCTTCTTCCCCCGCAGATAGGGTTCCCCATGTCACCCCTCCCTTCCTGACACAACCACTCCTAGCACTTCAAATGATTTTATTTGTGTTCCTTTCTGGCATTGCCTTCCTCATTTCTAACTCATGTACTTATCCTGCTAATTCTTTTTCCTTTTTTTCCATTATAGACATGTAGACATTACGTGTTGACTTTCCAAAATGAAAAAATAATGATTTAGCATTCTATCCATCCTATCCCCCACCCATAGCCCCACCTCTACCCCCATTTTTTCTTCTTTTATGCTCCCAATAATGGTGATTGTGTTAGTTTAGATCCTCTGAAAAGCAGAAACCAAGATAGGATTAGAAATGCACAAGGTCCCCTGGTACAGGTGCCCATGAAGGATAAAGGGGCAACTCTCTGGCTAACCTGACTCCATGAAGGAGAGGGTCAAGGAAGCAGGGGCAGGTGGGTAGAGCCTTAGACTTCAGAATGGTTCTGAGAAATTCAAAGCCAGGCGTAAAGACTGACTGGCCACTGGAGAAGTCCAGCCCTGGGCAGTGGTGGCTGGTGCTCGTCCCCTTGCTGTGCTCAGGCAATGGCTGGGAAGCTGGCTGTGCCACCCTTCCTGGTGAAGACAACACTGGGTCCCAAAGAGGGGACACACTCCCCACAGCAGATCATCCTTTGAAGGGAGGACTGAGCTGAGCATTGTCGAGGTCACCACATTTATATTCTGCTTTACGGACGGTTCTATTAATGTTCGGTGCTTCCATTGTTGTCAGTAAATATTGCTCACAACTGAATTATATTGTATGCTATAATCATATTTCTTTTCTCATTAATTATTTTTCCTTGGAGGTTTCTTTTTTAATTTGTTTGCTTTCCTATATACGTATCCACTATTCTCCAAAATTTCTGACAGAATACAAAACACCCTGCGACATGGCAGAACCCATTTGAGTATCAGTCAGTTTTCTTTCTTTTTTGGAGATGTTCCACCTGGAGCCCCATTCTGGGTTGGTTGTACTTTGCTTACTCCCTCATTTTGGTGGGGGCACATCTTCCAGGAATCTGCTGAAAAGGGGCCTAAGTGATGTGAATGTTTTGATCCCTTATATACTTTTAGTCTACCCCCATGCTTGTAAGTTTCTAGGTCAGAAGTCATTTGTGCCTCAGAATTTGGAAGTTATTGTTTCCTGGATTCTAGTATTTCTGTTGAGAAGTCAATGTCATTCAGATTCTCTGTGTTTATGTGGCCTTTTTTTTTTCCCCCTTTCTCGCAGTTTTTAGGACCTCCTATTTATTCTTGGTGTTCTAAATTTCATAACGTTGCTCTTAGTCTCTATGCTGGGTGCTGGCTGGGTTTTCTAATCAGGAAATTTGTCTTTCACTTCTAGGAAATTTTTGTATTGTTTCATTAATTTCTTCCATTTTGTTTTTTCAGTGCTCTCTAGAACTTTTTTTTGTTGTTTAAATGTAGGCTCCCCCCAGTGTGGAGCCCAACTCGGGACTCACTTGAACTCATGATCTTGAGATTAAGACCTGAACTGAGATCAAGAGTTAGACACTTAACCAACTGAGCCACCGAGGTGCCCCTAGAACTTTTATTATTTGGATATTTGACCCTACTGGACTGATCATCCAATTTCCTTAGACTCTGTCCTGTTTCCTATCGGGTGCAGACAGATTTTCTAAACTTTATCTTCTAAGCCTTCTACAGATTGTTTTTGTTACCAGAATGTTCCTTTTTTATTGTATCTGTTCTTGGTTTTGTTTCTCTTACCTCACTGAGGATGCTCATTGTATATTCTAGATTCAATTCTGTCCCCCACATTGTCTCTGTTACCTCTGAGTTCATTTTCCCCACTCACCTGCTTTCTCCTATTGTTTGATGGTCCTTTGTTCTCACTTAAGACTCGGGCACCAGAAATCAGATTGTAAGCCCTGTGTCTGTGCTCTATGCTGTATGCTTTACTGCCATTGATTTGCTAGAGGGCCCATATTCTTGTCAGGGGTCCCCAAATGTCTGTCTTTGTAAATCTTCACTGTTGGGCAGGCCTTTTTCAACACAGAGGAATCGTCCCATCTCCTCTCTTGGTGGTGGTAGTTGGGGTGGGGGGAGGCTGTTTACAGCCCTGGCTGCCAGCATATTGGGACTGAATCTGGGAAGGTAACTGGTAAAGTCTTGCCTTTCAGTACGTAGATTTTCTTAGTTCCCTTGTTTTTAGAGTAGTGACTGAACCCCTTCCTCAGCCATTTCTGAGACCAGATTTTCTGGTTCAGCTTCTCTAGTCTTCTGCTATGATGGGGAGTGAAGTGGTACAGCTTTGTGGCTGCCCAGATAGGCCAGGGATGGTAGGGTAGGGGGACACAGGGTTCTCATTATTCCCTATGCATTCAGGCTTCTAAATAATCCTCCTATGTTCAGCCTTTCCCTACCTCCTGGTCTTGTAGGGGATGAGACAGCCCTGTCTCCATTCCCAGAATCTTCCTAGAGTGAGTGACTCCGATGAGTTTGTTCTTTCGGATATTCTCTAGACTGCACACCCCAAGTAATTAATTCTGTTTTCCCTATTGTACACTATATCAGTCGCTATGGTTTCCCTAAACTTATGCTCAATATTTCCAACTTCCATTGGCATTTCTCATTTCTATTATCTACCCTCTGCCCTCCCTACCCAAACACTGTTGTTCTGGTGGTTTTATTTTGTTTTTTTATTTCCATTTTACTAGGGTTTGAGGAGAGAGTGGGGAAAAAGAGCATATGTTCAATCTGCTATGTATAATGAGACATCATGCTTCTCCAAGGTTTTATTATTACATTTTCAATACCCTCCAGGTCAACAATCTGCCTCAAAAATGGTTGAAAAACCCCTCCTTTGTGGAATGTGCTCAGAGGTAGCAACTGCTCTCAACTCTTCTTATTCCCAGATATTTTTATTCTTTGACTCTTTCTTGATCAACTTCTTCATGAAGGTACTGAAGGGTTACCCTTACTGTCTGATACTGTGCTACTTTATACACAGTAAGTCTCATTCCATCTTCATAGAATTCTTGCCAGTTATATGTTATTATATCCATTTAACAGACAAGAACTATGGTTTGGAAATATTTCCTGGGAAACTCAGCTAGTAAGACATGGAGGCTGGGCTCAAGTAGGGTCTGCCTTACATTTACTTCTCTCTCTCTCTCTTTTTTTTTTGAGGGTGAGCCAGCACACATGCTCACATGGACAGGGGTGGGAGGGTTGGGGGAGGGCCAGAAAGAGAGGGAGAGAGAGACTCTTAAGCAGGCTCCATGCTTAGCACCCGGTCATCAGGTCAGATGATGACCTGAGCCGAAATCAAGAGTCACACGCTTAACCGACTGAGCCATCCAGGTGCCCTGCTTGAATCCTCAGTCTTCTAAGCCGACTGCTCTTTCCTGGGCACTTTGCTACCACCTTGAAGAGGGTGCTTGTGCTTGGTGGCTGCGGTACTTGCATGCCAAGTGCTTTGTGGAAAATGTGAGTTCCAAGAGTCAGAGCCCTCATCTGCTGGCTCACCTCCATCTCCCAAGCACAGAACAATATTTGCTGTACTGAAAATACAATCAATATTTTTTAAATGAATGAATGAATGAACAGAAGAACATAATTTCACTTAACTCTCAGAGCAACCTAGTCAGTCATAACTCTAATATTAGAGTTAATATATCTGATATCAACCTTTTGTAAAAGGTTAGGAAACAAGTCTCAGAAATTTGGGACCGTCTCTTCCAGAGGATCACTCTTTCTGAAAGTGTTGCTTTCATTAATCTGTGAAATAACCCACGCCAAGGTGCCCACAGGGGCTGAAGGAGAGTGCTGAGTTGGCTTGGCTAAGTTAGTCCAGAATTATTCAGCATTCATTCAGCAAAATATTCGTGAGTATCCATTGCGTATTACTGGGTTGCAAGATTTATATTCATTAACTCTCCTCCCATCTCTGCAATAGCACTGCCAGAGAGCTCATTGGCCCAAAACCATTTCCAAAATATCCATTTGTCCAATAAAGAGTTTGCTTAAAATTCAACCTCCGTTTGAGAATCTGGACTTCATTTTAGTGTCCTATATTTCCTTGGCATTTTGGAAGACTTAAATGGTTTAAAACAATCCATTCCTTTAAGGCCATTTCTAGCTGGAGTCTGTATTTCTATTAGGTATTTATGAACTTGCAGGGCTTTTTTTTTTTTAAATGATGGGATTGTTCTGGATACTTGAAAGTGTCTTATTCTACTTGACCTACTTTTGGAGAGTTAGACTCCTTTTGGTCCATTGATGCAAAGCCTTTTATTCAGAATTTAAATGAAATTAAAACTTAATTTAATTTAATATTTATTAAACCTGAACAGATGCAAAAAACTCCAAAGGGGATTGGATTTTACATGAATGGGTTTTTGGGTAAGATGTTCTCCAGCCAGACTGTAATGAGAAAAAAAAAAAAATGGAGACAAAAATCTAGGGAATCAACTTACTACCCTTCTCTCCCTCTCTCTTCTCCTTCCTTTCTCCGCACCATAATCCAGGGAAGAGACTGGGTTCCTCCTGGCTCCTGATTTTTAAGATTCTAGGTGTTAAATGCTGTTTTTCCAGCTTTCCTGAGTAAAGGTGTGGATTCAAGTGGGTCATTCACTGGATGTATTGGAGGGAGGCTAAAGGCTAAAATTCTGGCAACCTCCAACAAGCCTACCTACCTATATATCCAAAAACCATGCCCCAAAACATCAGTGGGGCATATGAATGGCTTCAAATGGAATGACTAAAATGCTCAGAGAATTAGAAAACTTTATAGCACCTGCATAGTGATTGTATTAATTATGGCAACACTTATAATAGTTCAAACAGGTACAAGAGGGGAGAACTCACATTCTTTCTGCCTACCTAACATGTCTTTGGATCAGAATTTGTGGACTTTGTTAAGTGTGTTAACTATTTGAGCAAGTCTCTATTTTTGATAGGGGAAAATGGAATCAAAATTGCCCTGAGTGATTTGAGGGAGAGGTAAAGGATCAGGGATGGCATAAGAGTAGCTGAATGTTTTAGCGGCAACTGGGTGGCTCAGTCGGTTAAACATCTGACTCTTGATTTTGGTTCAGGTCATGATCTCAGGCTCGTGGGATTAAGTCCCCCATCAAGCCCCATGCTCGGTGCAGAGTGCGCTTGGGGTTCTCTCTCTTCTTCTTTTCCTCTGTCCCTCCTCCTGCTCAAGCTCACGCACACCCCACTCCAAATAAACAAACAAATAAATAAAATCTTTAAAAAAAAGAGTAATAGAGTATTTTAGAACATGGTCTTGTTAAATTCAATCTAGGAAACATAAAAAACATAAAACATAAAAAGAGTATTCAATGACTATATATTTTATTGCTTTTTTAAAAAAAGATAAAAATAGATAATTCTTTGTAAAAAAAAAGAGTAAAGTATGATTATCTTTATTTTCATATTTGGAAAACTATTGGAGTGTCAACACAATGTCCACAAACTTCCAGCAAGAATTTTTTTAGAATTCCCTGTACATTATCTGGAATAAAGGTGATGTCCTTCTGCTGCCACAGTGCTTTGTGGGCCACTAAGATCATCTGATCCTTGTCACCAGTCTACACAGATTCTGACCAGTGACTCTGAAGCCAACTTTCTCTGGAAACTCAGCTGGCTGGTCTGGGCATAATGAATTGAATGTCCCTCCATGTTATAAAATTCTGCCACTCTAACTTTTCAGGTATTAAAATTGTGTTTTGGAAAATATATCCACAGGATGTCCACCAAAGGGGACTTGAGAGCATTGTTGACCATGACAGCTGAGTCGGCTGTCTGATCTGTGCCAGGAGTCACATCAGCTGTGAGGACATTCCTGTGCGAAGTGTGTAGACGTTGGGGTCAGACTGCTTGGGTCCACATGCTGGCTCCTCCAGATGCTGGTTATGTGACCACTTGTGTGCCCTCTTATCAGTAAAGTAAGGATTTTATGTGACTACTTCACAGGGTTGTTGTGAGGATAAAATGAGTTAAAATGTTTAAAAAGCTTAGTAGGGTGCCTGATACCTGGTAAGTAGTATAGTAAGTGTTAAGAATGTATCACTACCGGGGCGCCTGGGTGGCTCAGTTGTTAAGCGTCTGCCTTCGGCCCAGGTCAGATCCCAGAATCTTGGGATCGAGCCCCGCATCGGGCTCCCTGCTCCGCGGGAAGCCTGCTTCCCCCGCTACCATTCCCTCTGCTTGTGTCCCCTCTCTCACTGTGTTTCTCGCTGTCAAATAAATAAAATCTTTAAAAAAAAAAAAAAAAAAAGAATGTATCACTATCATTAGTATTTATGTAAAGTATGTGAAATATACAAGGCACTTTTTGGGGTTGCAATTGCATAGGATTACATTTGCAGTGTACACACACACACACACACACACACACACACACACACAATTATTCCTTTTTATAACCCTGGAAGAACAATTTCTCAATAGTGCAATTTCTCTTCTTTTTCAGTTGCAACTACTTGCCACCAAACAGCTTTCTTATAATCCCTGCCCCACCCCCACCGGTTTTGAACGTACAAGTGTTACCTCTTCCTCCATCACAGCTCTTTAATTTGGACAAGGTTGGACACAGGGGCCAGGTTTCTTCTGGTTCCAAGTTCTCTGTCTGCCATTTCAGGTTTAGATTGATATTTTACTAGCACTTGTCTTCAGCCTGGTATGGCTTCTGGACTAGACTAGAGCCTTTAGATGGATTATCATTTAATTCTTACAAAAACTCTTCAAAGATAGGTATTACTCCCATCTTACAGATGAATAAAAATGAAAGTAGAGAGGTAAACTACCTAGTCAAATCCACATAACTAGGAAGTAGAGAGCTAGAGATAGAACCCATTTATTCTTACTCCAAGCCCCATTCTCTTCCCACTACTCATAATCCCTCCCTTATAAAACAGTATAAATAATAATGGACAAATTCCATCAATATCATGCCCTTGAAACTGTCTAAAAGATCCATCCAAAGAAATTTTTGTATAGCTCTCCATCCTCCTTTAAATAAACCAGCTTTTTCTCTAGTACTCACTCCATCCATCCATCCATCCATCCATCCATCCATCCATCCATCCATCCATCTATCCATCCTGTTATCCATCTACTGATCTAATCATACCATCCATTTATACATCCGATCACATATTTTTTATTTTACTTTTTAGATTTGTTTTTCTTTATTAGAGAGAGATTGGAAGGAGGGCAGAGGGAGAGGGAGAGACAGAATCCTCAAGCAGACTCTCCACTGAGCATGGAGCCCAAAGCAGACTCAATCCCAGGACCCTAGTTCATGAGCTCAAATCAAGAGTTGGATGTCCAACTGACTGAGCCACCCAGTTAGTTGCCCCTATCTGATCACATATTTATCCATCCATCCATCCATCCATCCATCCATCCATCCATCCATCCATTTATCCTTTTACTAATTACTTACTTTGTTTGAGGCATTGTAGCAAGTTCCAAGAAAATCCCTGACTTTAAGGAAGTCTCAGCTTAGGGAAGAGGGCAACATACAAATTAAAAATTGCAATACAATGTGGTGAATGTTAGTATATTGTGGTCCTTACGAGGTCTTCTCAAAATGTAGGAGAGGAGGGAGTGAATTTCTAACTTTTCATAGGGCATATTTCAAACTGTGGTCCTTGGTGATTTAGAAGGTCAAGAGCTATGTGCAAAGTCTTTTTAGAGGGGTTTGTGACCAAGGGAGCAGAGAGGTGGGAGTCTGACTGAGGCCTCACAGAGGAGTTTTAACTGTGTTACTGTTCAAGCTGATCAAGAGTTTGCCAGGAATCAAAAGGGGAGGAGAACATTACAGGCAAAAGATACTTTAAGGAGGACACATGTTGTGATGAGCACTGGGTGTTATATGCAACTCATGAATCATTGAACACTACATCAAAAACTTGTGATGTACTATATGCTGGCTAACTGAACATAATAATAATAATAATAATAAAAAAAGAAACTACAACTGAAAAACTACAAGCAAATAATTTGCTAAGACTGCAACCTAGAGTACCATTTGATGAAGTAACAGGAGACAAAGCACCTAGGACAGGCGATTAGGGTTCAGAGAGAGAAAGGAACAGAGTGAGAGGCCAAGAATTAATTCTAAAGGAAATTAAAAATGGTTTCAAAAGCAGTATTATAGTTCATTGTAAAATTTATTCTCTAGGTCATGAAACAAAATGGTAAAATTTCTTATGGTCCATTTCCAGAAACTTGTAACAAATTCTCTATCTTTGGGGGTAAATTTGCATTCAGGAGTTGAGTTAGGAGCTTGTTTCTGAGGAATAATGTGTTCTGAATTCCAAACAATGGCTTACAAAACTTCTAGAGAGAAATGAGGCCATGAATTGGCTCGGTAGCGTAGCCCCTTAGTGACACGTCTGATGTTCAAATATGGGCCAGGGAAGGGGGATCTGAACATTTGTTTATTTTGTGACTCAGAAAGTGGCAGAGAGCTTTTTGGAAGCAGATATTACTTAATGGTAATGGGAGTTAAATTTATGATATAGGTTTCACCCAGGAAGTGTCTGCAACACTGCTTTTTTTTTTTTCTTCCCAAACCTCTGTGGTTGAGATTAAGTAGGTTAGTTGAATTAAGATCTATCTACAATCATCTCCCAAAGAGGCAGCTGGTGCGAACTAGCAGCATTTCTATAGATTCCAAGGCTCATTTGCCAGTCTCCTTAGATGGGACAGAAGCAATGTTTCTAAGCCTAATAATTCCCCTTTCTGTCCGAGTTGATCAATACATCTTTTTGCATCCTCCAGCACAAAAACCCAAATGTGCTTCCTTTTCTAAAAGGAAGCCTCTGTCTTGCCGGGATTCAGAGGGCAGAGTCCCATGACACAGTTTGCAGTCAATTTTTGGCATCTGAAAAACCCTCCCTCTTTCAAGGACTGTGGGCGACGAGTCAAGAGGGAAGAGTTGTTTTGGCATCTGTGTGGAGAATCTTACCTGCCAACTGGGCTGCTCGTAACGTATTGTTTCTGAAAGCAAGGGAAGCACATGTAACAAGAGCAGGCTTTGTACTGTCAGAACCTTTGTGATGAGCACATCTGCACCGAGTTGAAGGCAACAACAAACAGCCGTGTTTGCTCCTTTCCTCCCGGAATCAGACTGGCACGCTAGCGCTGTGCCCTCAGTCCCCCATCACCTTCCCCGCTCTGCTCTGGGGATCAATCTTACCAAAAAAGATGAGGGGAAACTTAACGAGGCGCACTAGGTCAATGTGTCTCCTAGGATTCCTTTTCATAATTCCGTTTTCATTCGACAAGCACATATTGGGGATCTGCGGTGCTAGGCACTGTCCTGAGCTTCTCAGAGAAGACAGTAAGCAGAATAGACTTCTGGAAGTAACCCGCCAAGGCCTCCAAGCACCAAAGTCCAGTCCAGAAGTGGAGAAGGAGCCAGAAGGGCCTCAAGGAGCCAGGCTGGAGGGCTCGGCCTCCTCACGGTGCCAGGCCCTCAGACCCTCGCTTACCACCACCACAGGCTTCTCTTTCCTTTCATCATCTTTAAGGGACAAGTCTAATCTCCTTTCTCATTCAGAAGGAAACGAACTTCACCCTATAATATACTGCTGTAACTGAGAACACTCAAACAAAGTGGAGAAGAAAACAGCAGGAGGATATTAAATACCACAGAGTTCATCAGATGGTCCCAGTCCCCCGAGGCTTATAATAGGGAGTACGTAATGACATCCTTCATTCTTAGCATGACTGGAAAGATTTTAAAATAATTTCATAGATAAGCAGAGGTTGGAAAAGCGCTGGTCTTTTAGCAGTAAAAACTTTTCTTGGCTCACAAAACCGTGTTAGAGTCTTGGTGTCGTGGCGGGGGATCTTTAATATAAATATCTACATAATTCTAGGCATATACCTTATATAAACGATAAGTCACAAAAAACCCGGCTAAATCTGGCAGAAGAGCTCTGAAGCCCGGAGGCTTCCTGGCCTCTTCTGGAATTCTGAGCAATTCCTCGGGAGCCCGGACCATCCCAGATGCTGATAGTTACTTTTTACCTGTTAGCTACCGTCGTCCCTTCCCGAATAGTCCCGCCCAAGGGTCCGAGGCCCACTTCCACACGGAAAAACGGTTGTAAAATTTGAAAACGCACATCCTACGTACCCTGCAGTCCTGATTCTCCATGAAGGCTGCTGTGTTGCTATCAGGCCATACGTTCGAATGTTCTCCGACTTCCTTTCTGACTCAGATCGAATGAATCCGCAGCACTGATGTAAGGCTCTTAATGGGAATCTGTTTTCAATTCAGGGCAGATGTGGGACACTCTTGTAGCCCTAGGGATTATCAACTTTAAAACAAATCGCCTTCAGGATGATAAGTCAAGAGGCAGTAACTGTTTCCTGAGGCCTCCTTGGGGTTCCTTCCAGATGCTTAACATATAACACAATAACTATGACCCAAAAAGCAGGTTTTGCTCTTGAGGCTCAGACTTGAAGACAAAGCTCACAAATGATCCTCAGCAACAAAGCTTGTGACTACATCACAGAACTTTTACACAGAAATTCGGAGATTTTCCTAACACACAAAAGTGATCAAAATGTCCCTGTCCCCACCCCACCTTTCCCCCCAAACTCTCTCAGCACTGTGTTCGGTTCACTGAGTCTAGTTTTTCCACACATTGAAATTAAATTGTTCTGGTTCAGAGTTTTCTTGGCTCAAGGAAGGGAAGGGGAGGACTATTCCAAGACTTCCACAGAGAAACATCCAGAAATCAATTTAACATGATAAGTTTAATGTTCTAGAATTAGTATTCACGCGGCACAAACTGCTTGCCTCTTGGAGCATCTCTCTGTTTTGAGACCACTCTGTAGGCTTGGCCCACATGCCAGGATCGTGGATGCAAAAAACACAGCTGGGGTTTAATACATTTTAGCCTGATTTAATAACCCTGAGAAGAGGCTAAGAAAAATCCCCACTAACTTCTAAGAACTCCAAAAGAAAATCTTAGGATTTTAAAAGAAAACCTCTCTTTTAATTAAACAAGTCTTACATACAACTTAAAATATTAAAAGTTAGGGTGCCTGGCATTTCCCCATAAAGCACACACAGAGGAGTTTAGGTATAAGGAACGTTGGCGAGGGGTCAGAAAATAGTCACATTAAATTATATATTTAGAAAACACAGTCTGCTCCTTAAATTTAATATTATGAGAGTGACTTAGCAAAACTACATCATAAAATATTAAGGCAACCACCAATGAACACTAGGGCTGCTCATTCTCTTATCTTCGTGGAGCAGGAGGAATTAAGCTTCCAGTAGCTTATATGTGTGCTAAATAACCAGTAAGCAGCATTTTAAGGGGGTGTTAAGCGTTCTGGATGGGACCTACAGAGACTTGTCCCCAGATCTCTTTAACTGGGGATCTCTGGACAAGCCATGGCCCAGGCCACAGTTTCTTTGTAAAGTGGCTGAATTAGGAAGGTGGCTTCTAAAACACATACCTCAACCATCAGATCTGCTGCCTTAACCAAGACCTGCTAGAGCAGAGGTGAAGGCCTTGCCTTTCTTTCATTTTCTTTTCTTTTCTTTTATTATTTTTTTCTTTCTTTCATTTTCAAGAGTAATTCCTAATTGCCACACAGCTAAAATCTGTTCTCCACTTTGAAGCATGAATTTATTTTCATGACAAAGGCAAGTTTTAGCTACGAAGCTGGATCTGAAGGGTAAAGAAACCTACTACCTTATACAAGTGAGACCCCTAGATTTTTGTTTTCCTTTGGTTTCATAGGCTTCCTGGGAAACGAGGATCTAAGTGATACTCCAGAATCCTGATCCTCCTCTTGGGCATCAGGTAATGTACTTAGTGTATTTATTATGATTAGTTAATTAAAAAAGTTAGATGGGTAAGGGAAGTCAGATGTTGTCAGTGAGGCATGGGTAACTTTGAGAGATGGGAAGGTGGGGATGTGTGGTGCAGGGGGTAAGCGGTGTGATGTGGCAGAGGAGTATGGAGTTCAACCGTGGAGTCCAAATGCTAGTTCTGAGGCTGCTGCTGGGTACCTCTCTTTCCTAAGCCTCTGATTCCTTGTCCATACAAGGAAGGCATTAGTCTCTGCATCCTCTCACCTGCCTATATGATCAAAGGAGAAATTATGCCCCATGAGATGGTGCTTGGGTTTTGGAGTTTGATTCCCAGGAGCACTGAAGCTATGACTATAAATCAGAAATTCTGTATACATGGGGCACCTGGGTGGCTCAGTGGGTTAAAGCCTCTGCCTTCGGCTCAGATCATGATCTCAGGGGCCTGGGATGGAGCCCCGCATCAGGCTCTCTGCTCAGCTGGGAGCCTGCTTCCCTTTCTCTCTCTGCCTGTCTCTCTGCCTACTTCTGATCTCTCTCCTCTCTGTCAAATAAATAACTAAAATCTTAAAAAAAAAAAAAAAAAGAAATTCTGTATACATTGGATAATAAATGTAGCTTAGGCAAGGATCTACAGTTAACCTCTGATATTTTCCTTTTCACAACTGTGGGAAGTCCCTACTTACCTATAGAAAAGAGCTCAGGTATACCAGTAAAGTCCTGTAATAGAGAACATTGTAATAAAGAGGATTTACTTTCCATAAACCTGTTTTTATTTCTCAGCTATGATTTGGTAGTATATGAACATGCCCAGTGTGGAGCTCAGTGTGAGGCTCGAAACCATGACCCTGGGATCAAGACCTGAGCTGAGATCAAGAGTTGGATGCTCAACTGACTGCACCACCCAGGTCCCCTAGTATATGAACATTTTTTTAGAATTTATGTATAACACTGCTTTTGTGGGTTGGATTGGGTCTTCCCCAAATTCATATGTCGAAGTCCTAACCCTAGTACCTCTAAATGTGATCTTATTTGAGACAGGATCTCTACAGAGGCGATGAAATTAAAATGAGGTCATTAGGGTGGACATAAATCTGACTATAAAAAGGGGAAACTTGGACACAGAGACCTGCATGCAGGGAGAACACCGTGTGAACTGAAAGATAGCCATCTGCAAGCCAAGGAGAGAGCTGCAACAGATGCCTCCTCCAAACTCAGAAGGAATGAACCCTGCCGACACCTCGATTTTGGACTTCCAGCCTCCAGAACTGTGAGACAATACATTTCTGTTGGTTTAGTCCCTCATCTGTGGTACTTTGTTATAGCAGCCCCAGCAGACTAACACAATCCTCTGAACAATGATGGAGTGTTATGTCTTGCGTCCTATAGTGTATCAAACACTTACATGAACAAATCAAGTATTTTAGAGGTGAAGAATGTGAGAGCTGGAAGAAATGGGCATTGGGAATGGCATGACAATGGGGAAAGGCCATCAGCGGCAATACATTTTTAGTTTTTAAAAAATTCCTACTATCTGGGGTGCTGGGTGGCTCAGTTGGTTAAGCATCTGCCTTTAGCTCAGGTCATGATCCCAGGGTTCAGTGGGGAGCCTGCTTCTCCCTCTCCCTCTGCAGCTCCCCCTGCTTATTCTCTCTCTCTGTCAAATAAATAAATAAAATCTTAAAAAAAAATTCCCACTATCTTTCTGCTCCTTGGCCACACCCCCAGCCCCTGAATCCAACATACAATATAACACAGAAATGATTCAACAAAGCACACAAAATACAAACACATGTAAAAACCCAAAGAAGCTAGGCGTGCCTGGGTGGCGCAGTCATTCAAGCATCTGACTCTTAGTTTCAGCTCAGGTCATGATCTCAGGATTCTGGGATTGAGCCCCACATTAGGTTCGGTGCCCAGCATTGTCTGCTTAAGACTCTCCCTTCTCCCTCTCCCTTCCCTCCTTCCCCCTACTCTGTCTCACTCTCAAATAAATAAATAAATCTTTAAAACAATAACAATAACAAAAACCTAAAGAAGTTGGGTGTGGGGGGCACACACTTGGGAATACCCATGGCCCCCTCCTCAGTCTGGGCATAATGTACTCTGACTCAGCACAAGAGTTGGGGCCACGCCTCCAGTGGCCATACCACTCACTCCAAGCATACAAAATACACCCTCTTAGGAGTTAGAAGGACTTTTTCCCCAATACAAACAAACACAGCAAGAATGTACTGTTATTTCATATCACAAAAAGTTAGGCTCCACTGGTTCTCCCAATGAAAGCACTTTTTCAGAAACAGGAGAGGCTAAGGAACAGTGATGGGGAATGCACATTACAACAAGCTCTATTCCATGAGCTAGCTGATATGGTTTCTAAAGATAAAACCCAGACTGGATCCAGCATCATTTTTCCCAAATGCCTTATCTGGCAAAGTTTGGAAGTGAGCAAATTTTACAAAGCCATTTTAAAGGAAATGCAAATGCTTGGAACTTAGATATTCATTAAAATCAATCTCCATTATCTTCCTTCTTAACAAGCTTAGAATTAAACACGGTCTCAACATACTGACAGTATTTATGGCTCACACAAAGCTGAGACAAAGGCTGGACTCAAACAGTGCAGGAAATAGGAAGGAAGAAAGATTTTCAAGTTAATTACGTAGGCCAGGCAAGTGGATGTGGCTCCAGAGAAAACGGGACTCTGCAAGACTTAACTTTTCAAAGACAATGCTAGAATGTTCAGCAGAAACTGATAGAGCAGGGATTCTGGCAGAGTTTGATGCTTTCAAAATAGTGAGGACGGCTGGAAATACCTCTTGCCATGCACAGAGTTGAGCCGAGTTTGGCAACTCGGACATCAGCAGTTAATTAACTTTTCTTCCTTCATATTTGCCATAGTAGCTTGTCTGTATGTTATTTACATTAAACCTGATCTACCTAGCTTTCTCAGGAGAGCAAAAACTAATAACATAGGCTTTACAGAGCTGTTCAATATAGCCTTTTTGCAGTGGACAAAATAAACACTCAGTTATGTCTGACCCATTTCCATTGTGAACACCAAAACTTAAGATTATTATTTTATTTCACAATATTCAAGCATTTATTCTCAAATGAAAGAATTCTTCTTTCAACGCATTTCTTGCCATTCCAAATGGCTTAATCATTTTTGAATGTTTTGAAACACTGAAAATCTTATCTGTCCGTTAAGATTTCCTGAAACTCTAGAAAGGGGTCAGTGACGATTCTGGCACTAAGAGAGCTAACAATTGTATTATTTACTGTTCACATAGTTGGTTAACACACATTCACCTTTCGTTCATGGGATTCATAAAGTTTCACATGGTTTAGAGATGAATCAAGTGTGAAGACTTTAAACAATATTCCTTCCAACTCTCAGACTCTGATTCAACATAGTATTTCTCACACTTGCCTGCTGAGAAGAGACAGCTAGGGGTGCCCATTGAAAATCCAGACTCCCAGTCCTTTCTCTGGGAAGCCAATTCTGTAGGAATGGAGGGACTCTGGGACTCCTAATCACTGTGCAAGTCTGAGAAATACTTGATTCTCTGATTCTTAACCTTGGCCAGATATTGGAATCTCTTGTGGATGGAAAAAAAAAAAAAAGGACTAAGCCTGAGTCTCACTCCTAGAGATTCTAACTTTACTAGTCTGAGGTGTGGCCTGGACATTGGGATTTTTAGAAGTTTCTAGTTGGTTCTAATGTGCAGGCAGGGTTGGGAATCACTGATTTGATGGAAGTAACAGTCCATCCAGGGAAACATGTGTGAAAGCAATATTTAACACTTCTATTAAAATATTCGGGGGCCCCCCGGGTGGCTCAGTCGTTAAGCGTCTGCCTTCGGCTCGGGTCGTGATCCCGGGGTCTTGGGATCGAGCCCCACATCGGGCTCTCTGCACAGCAGGGAGCCTGCTTCTCCCGCTACCATTCCCTCTGCTTGTGTTCCCTCTCTAGCTGTGTTTCTCTCTGTCAAATAAAAAAAAAATATATTCAAAGTGTATCATTTGAGTCCTTGACAACCTGCTGAGATGGGAAGAGTGGATGTTATCTTTTATAGACCAGCAAACTCAGTGAGGCGAAGTGGCTGGATGGAGGTCCAACTGGAAGAATTACGGAACTGGTGAGATTTGTCTGAGGTCTTCTACCACCTCACCTATGTTCTTTGCTCCTTGCTTGCTCCCAGCTCTGTCCCAGCCTCCCTTTCAAAATAAACCAAAGCAAGACTTTTGGTGCCCAGAATTTCTCTTACTGCAGCACTGTTAATAATGATAATACTAACAACCAGCAAAGCAGTGGCTAACATCAGATCCTTTCTACATATGGTGCCAAGTGCCCTGAATACATCATTTTAATTGCCTCAAAGACGCCATAAGGTAGGTTATTATCCCCATTTTACAGGTGAGAAAACTGAGAGTAAGTAACTTGTCAAGGTCACATTCCTATGCAATACCCTTCTATTTTATCTAAATCTCTTTTCCTTGCAGCCAAGCAAATTTCAGCAAGTGACAGAGAGGAAAGAATCTGATAAACTAATTCAGAGAAAGCTATTATGGTTAATTATAGCTTGTACAGCTACTCCTAATATGGGGATTAAATCTTTTAGGAAACTTCTAGAGCCAGCCATTCGAAAACATGAGTATCTAGCACTTGATGAGTTCAGTTGGAGAAGTCATGGATTGTTAATTGTTTTTTTTTATTTTTGTTTTTGTTTTTTAGAGAGAGAGAGAGAGAGAGAGAGAGAGAGAGTGAGCATGAGCAGGGGAGGACCAGAGGAAGAGAGAGAAAGGGAATCCCTAGCAGGCTCCATGCTTGGTAGGGAGCTCAGTGTGGGGCTCAATCTCACAACCCTGAGATCATGTCCTGAGCTAAAATCAAGAGTTGGATGCTTAACCAACTTAAGCCACCCAGGTGCCCCATGGATTGTTAATTCTTAACTACCCACTTTGTCTATGCCTAAAGTTAACCCTGATTCCCAGAGATAGTCATAGATACTGATTTGGCATCAGAAGTCTTGGGCCTGGGTACAAGGTGCATTTCTCCTCCTCCTCCTCCTTTTCTCCTCCTCCTCCTCCTCCTCCCCCTCCCCCCCCTCCTTCTTCTTCCTTTTAGCTTTGTGGGTTTGAGCCTGTCCCATTTAGGATGGTCTGAGGGGATCAGTCAAAGCTACAACATCCATTAATATTCTCCTATCTATTTTTTTAAGGTTTCCACAGTATTGAACTTATTTTTTTCCCCAGCTATGTCTGTTGTTAGTGCTGTTCTGGTAACCATTTCTATTGCTACTACAGAGATAAGTTATATTATACTACCCGTGAAAATGAAATACCACATTGTAGATCATTTTACTTATAAATAAAATGCTTCGTACAGTGCCTGGTACGGAGTAAGCACAAAATTGTAGACACCACCACCACTATCATCATCATTAAACTTATTATCTGTTATAATTAATCACTAATAGTGCAGGAACAACTTTCAGAATTCTTAATAGGTGGCCCTCACTGTGCACATAATCCTCGACATGTACAGAACTGGCTTTTATTATTTCAGTGTCCGGAGCTCAAAGCAAATCAAGTCCAGACTCTGGTTCCTAGATGTTCAAGAGGCCTGTGTCTTCTGTTTAGCTACATAAAGTCTTCACAGAAATGAGGTACTATTTTATGATGCCAGAAAGCAGAGAAAGATGTAAAAGAACAGAATCCCGAGCGCTTGGGTGGCTCAGTGGGTTAAAGCCTCTGCCTTGGGCTCAGGTCATGATCTCAGGGTCCTGGGATTGAGCCCCGCATCGGGCTCTCCACTCAGTGGGGAGCCTGCTTCCCCCTTTCTCTCTGCCTGCCTCTCTGCCTACTTATGATCTCTCTCTCTGTCAAATAAATAAATAAAATCTTAAAAAAAAAAAAGAACAGAATCCCTTGATTCCTCCAATTTCGAAGACCGTCATCTGGGGTGGGAATCCTAGCTAACTTTGCAAAATGTGCAGTTATGTAAAGAGGGAATGTAAAAACTCTTTTATGTGTACTACAGAGAGAGTAAGGCTGCTGAGTCAACCTGCAGAAGCTTAATCTATCCACTACCTAGTGATGGATATTGTATGTAAATCTCGATTTATATACATTTACATTTATATACATATACGATATTTATATCTCGACAAATGTTAACTGAGCACTTACTATAGGCTGGATGCTGGGAATACAGTGATGACCCTTATGAAGCATACTTTTTAGATGGCACACAAAGGACAAGTACATAGGCAGATCAGTAAAACAATCACTGTGCTAAGTTTCGAAAAAAGAAACCCACAGGGGGCCAAGATAGAGGCGGCTGGAATAGGTACCCACTTCAGACAGAGCAGACAGGAGGAGGGGACATGTAAGCCGGAAGAATATGAAGAAGCCGGTGTTCTGCGTGTGGGAAGAAAAACATTACAGGCAAAGAGAGTCATAAATGCAAAGTCTCTGAGGTGGGGGAGATGCTTGGTGCAGTTAAGAAACTGGGAAGTTCAAGTGTAATTGGTGTGTGGAGAGTATGAGAGCAGGGGTATGACCTGAGGCCACGGGGCTCTTCCCACAGGCCCTCGTGGGGGATGCTAAGGGGTATGGATTTCATTTTAAGTCCAGTAGGAAGCCGTTGAGGAATTTGAGGCAGAGAAGCTGCATGATCTGATTCTTGCCTTAATGTAATTCCTATTGTGTGTGGACAAAGGAGATCGCAGGCAGTGATGACCTTTCTCTTACCAAGCAATCCTTGTTAAAAAGGCAGAACTTACGAAGTAATCTGCCTGTAATTTTAAAGTAATCTTCCACGGACATAATCCTTCCTATTGCTGTAGGAACAGTAGTTCTTACCTTCTCAGTGGGACAGCTCTAGGGGTGTGAGGACAACTGAGCGCGACCCTGCCTCCCCGAGGACAGGATGGCACCTCGCTACACTTTGTGTCAAAATGAAAGATAACAGAGTCCTTTCAAATCTCTGTCAGTGAAGTGCATGTCTCCGGCTCCCTCTTTCATAAGGGAGAGGTGCTGTGTTGAAAGTGAAAAAGGTCCAGCCACATGTGACCTCATTAAAGGCCCAGGTGGAGCACGAGACGTCCGTGCTTCCTCATTCTGGGCAGGTAATGGGGAAGCGAAACACGCAGGTGCCCACCTGGGATAACCGACCAGCCCGCCCGTGTCGGTGCCCATCACAGCAGACCTCGTAGCATCCCCCAATCCTGCCCATAATAGCTAACACACTCACGCTGTCCCCGAGCCAGCTCAGAAGTCACTTCTCCATCCCCATGCCATCGTCTAATTCCATCGTGCAGACAGGGGCTGGAAAACGGTAAAGGCCCCGTGTAAGGCGCAGCGGAACGTGTACCAATGGGACAACTGATGGACCTTTACGGCTCTGAAAGTCCAACTGTCTTTACCCCAGAGATCGTTTTCTTTTCAGGTTTCAGTCCAATGCAAGGCCTATTTTGATGGTGGAGTTATGAACTCCGAAAATAGAGGCTGGTCATGGAAATGCAGATGCCTCCCGGCAGCCACACTCCTGGGCACCTCGCGAGTCGTCAGTTTTAATGAGAGCTGTTAATATCACCTCCATCGGAATGGGTGCCCTGGGCTGACGTTCTGGGCTGTGCACAGGTGCTCTCGGCCAAAAATGTAATGTAGGTTATTACATTATCAATGAGGCACAGATGTGCTTTCTCTCTGAGCTCAAGGTGGTAGTCCTGCCAAGTGCATAACTCTTTCAGCGGGCCCGGGTCTGTTTGTATCAAAATGCTGTTCTAGCTCAGTGAACCTGAGAACTGCCTTCTGCTTCCCCAGGACATGAGTTTAGAAAACATGCCCAAGAATGCAAGCAGGCTGAGCTCTCCGAAGGCAGGTGTAGGCTTTCTTAAGGGACACGCGATGCAGCCTGCAACCTTTTGCCTTTTTAGTGAGAGCTTCATCCACCGTGGATTCATTCTTAGACTCATCAGGTTTTCCCTGGGCACCCGCCCTAGGCCAGGAGGACGTGGAAGATGAGCCTGCCAAGGACTCCGCCCCCAGGTGCCCTGCAGTGATCTCTCCTGTTTCTGATCTCTTCCCAGTTCTTCAGAATTTGCTTTCAAGATCCACATCTCCACTGCCCCTCCCTGAAGCTCGAGTCCTAATGTCACGGCGTTTTTCTACAGAGTTGGTTGTTTACCTCATTTTACATGCCCAGAATCTCCTTTTTCTGAAGCCTGAAATATCCTTTCATTGGTCCCTGGGATCTATCCGACTTGCAACGGGATTTCCCTGAAAGCTGCAGTGGCCGGCCGCACAGTTAGCCTCGAGTCCTGCTTTGGCACTGCCCGGCCCACGTGGGTGCCCGGGTGCTGAGAAGCAGCCTTGAAAGGCCCCCAGGGGCCCCACCAATGTGGCCCTGCACCTGCCTATGTTCTCAATGTGAAGTCACCCCGTCGGGGGTAGAGCAGTGGCTCCTAGGAGGCAGAAGGTCTTCTCCTCTGTGCCAGGGAGCACGTTTCAAATTGACCTTGACTTTGAGAGTGACGTTGCCCTGCCATCCTGGAACATTTATCTCTTGCACAGGAGCGAAATGGTGAGAAAGGAGGTCAGTACACCGACCGAAATGCAGTTCCCCTACTGTCATTTCACTTTTAAATACAGAGATGAACAGATACAAGTAAGATACTGGGAATGTGTGTGTGTGTGTGAGAGAGAGAAAGAGTGAGAGAGAGAGAAAGAGAGAGAGAGAGCGAGCTTGGAAAAGTGGACAGTGTTTTGGGGGACATCTGGAGCACTCACCGAGGAAAACATGAGAACAACATGGTCAGGACCAGCATTATTCAATCCTTCTGTTCTTTAGCTTGCTGTATATCCCCCACTGTTAATCCAAGATGACAGAAGGGTCCTGAAGATAAATGGGTGCTCTTCTTCTCCATTTCCTACGCACCCCCACCCCGCCCCCCATGCCTGAATTCACTCCCTGCCCCCTTCCCTTATTCCCATTCCTTGTTTGACTGATGGTTTGGCAGAGGCAGGATGAAGGGATCGCTGGTGGCACGAACCCTGTTGTCTGTCTCCACACCCCCCAGGG
Source organism: Procyon lotor (assembly GCA_028646535.1). NCBI lineage: Eukaryota > Metazoa > Chordata > Mammalia > Carnivora > Procyonidae > Procyon > Procyon lotor. Next base: position 13,822,318 of record CM053608.1, read on the forward strand.
ACGTGGCTGTTGCAGGGGAGCACGGGACTGTCATTCCTGCAGCGGTTGGGCGCCCCCAAGATCCAGCCGGCAGCGGTGCCCTCGTGGCACAGTGGCTGTTCTACACGGCTGGCCTCGTTATGAAGCGAATCTCTTGACAGGCAATTTGCGGCGGCCACCTGTATCTCGCAATCCTTTGCTAATATTGCAAAATGCACCCAGTTCCTTCCCGTCTCCTGGGCTTCGCGTTTGCAACGTGCTTGCTTCTGCTTACTGTAAATTGCCCTGTTTGCATTTACTTTGGGTGCTTGAAATCTTCTAATCACCTCTCCTTTCTCCTAGGAAGATAGGCACACATTTCATAACTGGGAAGAAAGCAAGGGCATAAGGGACCCAGCAAACGATAAGAGAAATTAAGTATCCAACTGATGTGCTCCTGACTCAGGAAGACCTGGGGGCCATGGCTGGTCCCTCTGGTGGGAATCTGAGTTTGGATGAAATACAGGAATGGGAAGCCTGGCTTTCTGGCCAGTGATTTACCCTTGATTTTCCATCGTCAAAACCAGGTGGAAATCTTCCTGCTGATTACCTCAGTGGTAGAACATTTAAATAATGCATTAACATTTACAAAACTCTTTTAGGAGCCTTACCAACTATTACTGCAGATTCAAGACAAGGCCCGTAAGGAACTGATTAATGTTATTATACTTACATATCTGATATATAAGTATAAACTATATCCTAAGATTTGGGGAGGAAGATGGGAGGCAACTATAAGATGATTAATGTGATAAGTCATATTTAATAATAATTTAGTTTTAAATTTATAAATCTTTTCCAATGAATTTCACATAATTGAAAAAAAAGTTTCAAATTTCATGAAATGTAAAAGAAACATTATGGAAATGGCACCCTCTAACCTTAATTCTTCTGGTATTTTCATTCAGTTTTCTTTAAGATTTTATTTGATTTATTTGACAGAGAGAGAGAGAGAGAGCACAAGCAGGGGGAGTGGCAGGCAGAGGGAGAAGCAGACTCCCTGCTGCGCTGAGACGCTCACCCTGAGATCATGCCCTGAGCTGAAGGCAGAGGCCCAGCCAACTGAGCTGCCTAGGCGCCCCTCTTCTGCTATTTTCAAAATGTATATTTCAGAATATATACATATTATATTTAATCATGGACTAAAGAAAAGTGTTGGTTCTTAAATATGCTATTTTGTTCAGAAATCAAAAACTATGGAATCATTTAAAAAGCCAAGCTTTATAGTGCTTTCAAAGCATGTTAAAATGATGAAAAGTACCTTAGTCTTTAAAAGATCTTAGGGGCGCCTGGGTGGTTCAGTGGGTTAAAGCCTCTGCCTTCGGCTCAGGTCATGAACTCAGGGTCCTGGGATCAAGCCCCGCATTGGGCTCTCTGCTCGGCAGGGAGCCTGCTTCTCCCTCTCTCTCTGCCTGCCTCTCTGCCAACTTGTGATCTCTCCCCCCTCTGTCAAATAAATAAATAAAATCTTCAAAAAAATAAAATAAAAGATCTTATCATCCAATGAAAATCTTCCCCCAGCAGATAAGGTTTGGCTCATTCTTAGAGTAAAGGGCACCCTCTGTGAGATCCAAGGTCTTCTCTGTGCCAGGGGAGTCCATTTCCAGCCATATTTTTGCCAGGCATCTCTTCTTCTCCATTGACCTTGTAGTTCATTTATGAAGTTAACAAAAATATATCAAGTCAGGGGTGTGCTGGAGTCAGGTGGGTTCTGGAGGCACAATGATGAGTAGGACAGACCTAGCCTTGCCTCATTACTCTCTGCTCATGGACTCATGTTCGTTGGTGAGGATGGTAGGGGGGTTGGGCATTTTGCCCTTCTTCTGAGAGAAGAATCTAAGAGAGATGTCTGGATTTCCTTTCTCTCTGCCCACAAGGTTCATTTAAATCTGAGGACATCTTAAACAATTGACATCAGCAACCTGTTCCTTCATAGAATTTTGGCTTAGTCCGAGATACAATGAACACTCCGAGTGTGGGAGATTAACCTTGGTTCTGTTTTAACTTTCCTAATCAGAGACCTTGGTTTTGAATGGCTCCAAGTTCTCCTGGAACAGGAGTTGCCCCATTAGGGGCATGAACACTCCCTTCACTCTTGCAGACGACGATCCTTGAATGCTGCCCAGTCAAGACATACACACAGCCAAGGTAATAGAAGTGAATGGAAAATAGGAAAAACACTGGGCTGTTTGCATTGGGACATGGTAACCATGAAATAAGCAAACATTTAATTTTGTTTATTGAGGTCAATGTGAAAGCTGTTGAATCTCTTATAACAACTTTCGGGACATGTGATGCATGCCTTTTTGAAACACCTCAAGCTGAGCTTGTTATTCTGAAATGTCAGAATGTTCCATTCTGGGAAGCATCCGACTCATATTGAGTTTTCCCTTTGTGCAGAACTCCGTGAAGTGCAGCTAAAATGCATAAGGGGAACGAAAGAGGATACAATGAAAATTGGAAGCTGTGAGTCGGTAGACGGTGAAAATAATCTGAAGAGGCTCTCTGGGTTTGGTTGATTACAGACTGCATTTAAGATCAAAGGAGAGAAGCCCACCCGTACTTTCCATGCATGCCTTCTTTTTATGGTCTCCTCATCGCACAGAGCTGCTTGCATTGGGGCAAGTGATTTTTGCCTGTGGAGTAAGGTGGTCTGAGAACACCATGGCCTGAATCCGCAGGGAAGCTGTGATCCTGAACTCAAGCAGGGATTCTCTAACCTGGAGGCCAGGAAGCCTTCTAATAGGGCCTGAAAGGTGTGAACAATCTCAAACCTCAATTCTTGCTTCTTTTTTTCCAGCTGCCTCTGCCAGGAGTATGTTAGCAAAACAAAACATCGAGAAGTCATAATTACACAGCGGATATGTGCATAGACTTTGGAGTTCTGAGGTCGAATTATGGCTCCAATACCACTAATGCTGTGACTCTGGGCAAGTCAGTTGACCTCCGTGAATTACAGTTTCCACGTCTATAAAATGGGGGTAATAAAAATATCTACTCAGGGGCTTGTTGTGAGGGTCAGTAAGATAATGACCATACACTGCTTAGCACAGGGCCCAGTCTAGACACGTTCAATAAATGCTAAGCCATTATTATTGATAATTACATCAACTCTATAGGAAAAAAAAATTAGTGCTTTAGTTAGGATTCTTGAGTTTTACTGGTTCTGACAATGGCTCAGTCTAGCATAAGAAAGAAGTTCGTGTGCATGCTAACAAGTTAAAAATGGGAAAGCCAAGTACTCATTTACTCATTCTTGTAATAAATGTCTCTGAAGCATTTTCTAAGTGCTCAGCCAAGGGTGAGCCAATGGGGGTGGGTAGAGATAAAAGTAACAGTTCCCGTCTTCCAGGATCTTGAAGTCCAGTGCAGAAGATCAATAAGCAAGCTGACGATGACAGGGTAGCATCTGGGTTTAAGAAATGCAGTTTGGCAGACCTACGCTAGGAAGACACAGAGTTTGTGAGAGAAGAATACCAGGAGGACTACATGCTCACTGAAGTCGAACATTCTAATTCAAAGAAATGGAGGAGGGAAGTCAGGAACACAAGAGAGATTACCTCAGGCCCTGCCTCACACCCTGCCCAGTTTCCGACCTTAGGGCTCTCTTCTCCCCAGGTGGTGACATCATTCTCTGGTCTCTAAGGTAAATGTGGGCCTTGGCAGGAGCTCAGGGAACTCTAGGCCAACACTTTGTGATTCAAGTTCATGCCAAGTTTGTAGCCAGGGCAGCCTTGACCACAGGCTCCAGATCTGATACCTGTTCTTCTGCCCCAAATGCCCTGAATATTTAATGTTTAGGATCAGAAGTGGGCTTTTTCTTCTTTGTCTACATTTAAGGACTTTAGTCCTGGCTCTGAGCTTCATCCTTATGAGGAGACCCTGCTACCTCTTAAAGACTTTACTGATGGCCCTTCTAGCCCCCTTGGCTGCTTCTTTTTCTTTTATTTTTAGTAATAACTTTATTGAAATACAATTCACATAGCATACAATTCACTCATTTAAAATGTATAATTAAGGGGGCGCCTGGGTGGCTCAGTTGTTTAAACATCTGATTCTTGATTTCAGCTCAGGCCGTGATCTGGCCTGGGTTGAATCATGAGATCAAGCCCTGGGTTGGGCTCCAGGGTAGGCATAGAGTTTGCTTAAGATTCTCTCTCTCCCTCCCTCTCCCTCTGCCCCTCCCCTCCTCTAAAATAAATGAATAAATAAATAAAATGTATAATTTAAAAAATATATAATTCAATTACTTTTAGCATATTCACAGAGTTGTTCCACCATCAGCACAATCAACTTCAAAATATTCTCATCACTGCAAAAAGAAACTTTTGCATTCCTTAGCTATCACTCCAATCCTCCCACCAGCAGCCCCCTCCTGCTCCTCAACCCCTGACAAGCACTATCTACTGTCTGTAGTTATAGATTTGCCTATTCTGGACATTTCATGTAAGTGGATGTTATGGATTGAATTACATCCTGCTAAATTCATTCGTTGAAGCCCTAACTGTCAATGTGACTGCATTTGGAGGGCTTTGAAAGATGTAATTAAGGCTACATGAGGTCATAAGGGACCTGACCCAATAGGATCAGTGCCTTTATAAGAAGAGAAAGATACCAGGGATGTGTGTGCATAGAGAAGAGGCCACGTGAGTGAGAAGACAACCATCTGCAAGCCAAGGAGAAAGGCCTCAGGAGAAAACAAACCTACCAACACCACCTTGATCTTGGACTTCTAGCCTCCAGAACTATGAGAAAACAAACTTTTGCTGTGTAAACGACCCAGTCCGTGGTATTTTGTTATGGCAGCCCTAGCAAATTAATATAGAAGATTCATGCAATATGTGCCTTTTGTGTCTGGCTTCTTTCATTTAGCATAATGCTTTCATGGTTTAATTCATGTTATAACAC
>CM053608.1:13827743-13851848 GCA_028646535.1 Procyon lotor
TTTTTTTTTCCCCAGTGATGTGAATTTAATTTATTCTCATTTATTAAAGCTACTTTCTGGGACTTGAAAATGCTTTCTAAATGTTCATTCCCTTTTTACATTCACAATCCATTTCATTCAGCACGCCTTACTGCAGATTGAATTGCTGGCTAAATTTGAAAGGGATCAATAAATAGCAGCAAAACTACAGGAGGTCATTTAATTTTTTTTTTTTTATTAACAGACCCAATAAATCTGAGCCTATTTTCTTCAAATACATCAGCTGGAAATAAAAAATTGCTCTGGGGCAATTTATGAGGTTAAATCTAAAAATAAAATTTTACTTTCATTTGTGGCTGTATTAACATGACAAAGCTTCAACAGAACTTGCTTAGTATGGAATTTATGGCCCCCATTTGCACAAATATCTTGTATATAACTGTAGAGGAGTAAGTGACTACATTTGAAACAGAAGACAGTGAAACTAAAAACTAAAAACCTTCTTCCAGATAAGGAAGAAGTTCTCTGTGTTTAAAGGTTTTAAGCTAGATGTTCAAATTCTGATTTATAGGCAAAAATTTTGCAGGACTATTTCATTTTGAAAATCAGCTCGGTCCCCCAGAATTTACCAAGTCTACTTAAGGCAGGAGGAGGGCATTGTTAACCTCAAGACTGGTTTTCCTTGAGTTCATCTAGATGTGGGGCGATTTCGCTTTGGCTACAACAAGGAGCATCATTTTCCCTTTGGTGAGCTGTGGGGGCTGTGAACAGTGATTAATTGGCTAATTAGAATTTCAAAGAGCAGTGATAACAGTGGTGAACAGCCAAAAGTGATGGGAGAAGTTCAAGTCCATTAAAGCACTTTGCAGTGATGGAGCCTTCCCTTCCTGGGTCTTCCCAAGTCTGCCTTTCCCTCCACCTCTCCCTGTTCACCAGTCCCCTCTACCCTCAGGCTCCAAACCTGCCTCTTACTCTCACTCTCCCCGTGGGCCCCCCTCAGATTTTCTTTATCAAATTTTTCAGCCTCTTTTTTATAGGTTTCTTCACCACCCACAAAACCAAAGTGAGAAAAAGGAGTCTTTTCCTTTATAAATTTGTTTTTTCCCTCTTTTTTAAAAAAAACATTTTTAATTTAAATTCAATTAGCCAATATATAGTACATCATTATTGGTCAAAGTGTTCAATGATTTATTAGTTGCGTATTAACACCCCCTTTTTTTTAAATCCAAAAGCAAGTTGAGCTTTTTCCCTTTTCCCCCAACCTTTGTTCTTATTTGTCTGGGGCACCTAGATTTTGTCTTATCCCCTCTTTATAAGTGGCTCACCATATCAAATGCGTTCTCAGACTACCAGGTCCCTAAGTAGCTTAGGAATAGCGAATTTGGCAAATAAATCAACAATTAGCATTTTTCCCCCCCAGAAACTACTTCACAAACTTTCCTTTCCCAAATTAAAAACCAAGAATCAGGCAAGTGAATCAAATTACTCTTTAATTAGGGAACGTGCCAGCACAGAGCCCACCCGGTGGGACTTGTCTCACTTCAGGTACTTGGACTGGAAAGGAAAATGGGGACACATCCTCCAAAAGCATTTATACTCGGTGCCCTCCAACTCACTTTGGCCTGCGGTGAGGCTATGTCTTGAACCAAGTGGCACTGTAAGAGCCTCTTTTTTTTTAAGTATAGTTGACACACAATGTTACATTATGCATGACTTTCAGGCACACAACATAGTGATTCCGTAAGTTTCCACATTATGCTGTGCTCACCCCAAGGGCAGCTACCATCTGTCACCCTACAACACAATAAGATACCACTGACTATATTCCCTAAGCTGTGCCTTTCATCCCTGTAACTTTCTTATTTCATAACTGGAAGACCGTACCAGCTGCCCAGCCCGCCACCACCTTCCTCTTTGGCAACCATCAATCTGTTCTCTGTGTTTATGGATCTGATTCTGCTTTTTGTTTATTTCTTCATTGGTTTTGCTTTTTGGATTGCAATATAGGGGAAATCATGTGGTATTTGTCTTTTCTCTGTCTGTCTTATTTCACCCAGCATAATACCCTCTAAGTCCATTCATATTGTTGCAATGGTAACAGCTTTTTTTTTTTTTTTAATTGAGAGAGGGAGTAGGAAGGGGCAGAGGCAAAGGGAGAGAGAAAATCCCAACATACTCCACACTGAGCAGGGAGCCCAATGCCAGGCTTGATCTCATGATGCTGAGATCATGACCTGAGCTGAAATCAAGAGTGAGACGCTTAATTGACTGTACCACCCGGTGCCGCAAGAGCTTTCTTTTTTATGGCTGATTAATATTCCATAACACTTCTTTATCCATTCACCTATTGATGGACACCTAGGTTGCTTCCATATCTTGACTATTATAAATAATGCTTTCAAATTAGTGTTTTCAAATTAGTGCCTTTTTTCTTTTGTTTGTGTAAATATTCTGTAGTGGACTTATTGGATCGTATGGTATTTCTATTTTTAATTTTTTGAAGAACTACCATGCTGTTTTCCGCAGCCACACCAGTTTACATTTCCACCAAACAGTGCATGATGGTCCCACTTTCTTTACATCATCCTCACCAACATTGTTGTTCCTTGTGTTTTTTATTTTAGCCATTCCGACAGGTATGAGGTGATATCTCATTGCAGTTTTGATTTATGTTTCTCTGCTGATGAGTAATGTTGAATATCTTTTCGTGTGCCTGTTAGGCATTTGTATGTCTTCGTTGGAAAAATGTCTATCTAGCTCCTCTGATATTTGGGGTTTTTTGGTGTTGAGTTGTATAAGTTCTTTTTGTATTTTGGCATTAACCCTTTACCACATATGTCATTTGCAAATATCTTCTCCTATTCAGTAGATTGCCTTTTTATTTTATTGATGGTTTCCTTTGCAAAAGCTTACTTCTTAAAAGATTCACAACTGGTTTACCAAGTTAATACTTACGGCATTATAATTATGACTATATATACGTGACAAGACGTTTTCTCCCACATAGAAAATAAATATGTAAAATCATTTTGCTTCCATTGCCCTATAAATTTGATTATTGCAGGCAAAGGGGTTTCCATTCCAGACTTTCACTCCCTACTTCCCCCTCAATGACATTTTCTCTCTTTCTCTCCAAATCTGTTTACTAAACGACTCATGGGAATGGAAACTTCTCTTATGATTAGATCTCAAGGCTGGGGGCTTCTATTTCCAACTTTGGCTCGGTTATACTTACCTGACCCGTTGTTCCTCCTTTCCTTATCTCTATAATGAGGATAATAATACTCTGCAGGGGAACTGATTCACAGATGAAAGCTGAGTGTTGCTAAATGTTTTCATCGTCATCCTCAAACAGTGCAAGTTTTCTGGGCATAGCCAAGGTGAGAAGGGAATGATCCTGAGAATTCCCTAAGAAGACCCAAGAACTGAAAATGTTTCTAGAGAGGCAGCTGCAGCAGAGTGATTAAAAGCAAAGACCAAAAGAACCAGACAGACTGGATTTGAATGCCAGTTTTGCAACTGACTAAATGGGGGTGTAACAGTGACCCCCTTGGGACTATAATTAGGATTACACAAATTAATATTTATAAAGCTCTTAGAACAGTGCTTTCAAAGTCAAAGCACTGTATTAATAAAAATTTAGCATTTCTGATTATGCTGAAGTAGGGCCCCTCTTTGTCTGAAAAGATGCAATTCTGCTCATAGTTGCTCATGAGCAAAAACTGAGTTCAAACAAAGGAGCTTTGGCTGACGAGAGGCAAGAAGTGGCCAATGGAGACCAGAAGAATCCATCAATTACTGGTCTTTAACTATTTTGTGTCTCTTCCTCCTAAAAAAATGTTTGCTCGTGTAACTCACACAGTTTAAATTTGATATCTGAAATTGTATTATAACATTAAGTAAATTTATTTTTGTTATTAGGAGGTAGAAGATATGAAATGAGATAAGATGAGGATTGACTGTAATTGCAAAAAATATCTCATCATTGGATTTGAAAAATAGACTTTACCTGCCTTATTAAATAAAGCGTGATAAATCTGAAAGGAATTACATAAAATGTTGATGTGTGGGTTTATCAAATATATCACCAAAATTTTTGGTAGACCTATAAATACATTCCAGTTGCATTTAAAAAGATCACCTTCAATAACCTATACCACTTTGGCTGTTTTAAAATGAGAGCATCTAGCGGTGCCCTGGTGACTCTGTGTGTTAAGCGTCTGACTCTTGATTTCAGCTCAGGTAGTAATCTTGGTGTTGTGGGATCGAGTCCCACATCAGGCTCTGCACTCAATGCAGAGTGCTTAAGATTCCCTCCTTCTGTCCATCCCCATCCTGCTCACACTCTCTCCTTCTCTCTAAAAAAAATGAATGAATAAAAGATAAATTGAGAGCATCTCTCCCTACAAGATCTAAAATATCACTTTACCAGCACCTAGATTTCACAAAATTATGTATTAGACAGGGAAAGGCAACAAGCCTGATGTGTTTAAGTTGCCTTAATAAATCAGTAAAAAGAGGCTTCCTCAAATCATTATTTCTCTTTATTTCTTTGCTTAGCTCTCCAAAAAAGGTTACACCCATGAGCAAATGTGCCATAGTAAGATTTGGGACAAGTGATGGGTATGTTTTTATTCTTTCTAAACTGATAGGAACCAATTTACTAAAATCTTTTCTTAAACACATATGAACCAAGTTCTCTCAAGTAAATCATCCTCAGAAAAAATATAGATGGAAGTTGAGGATATGGAAACTGACTCCTTTTAAAAAGTTGAACATGCGTAGACATGACTCATAATGGCTCCACAGCTTCTCCTTCCTCCCAGGAAGATGGAGGGAAGAGGGGACTCTCTTTATTCCCCAAGGGCTACTGTGGGTTGCTGGTTAGGGGAAGCAAGCAAGAAGAAATGTTATGGTTGCTTGTTACATGTTGGTATGATAGAACAAACCAGAAGATAAGCAGAGCAAGAGGTACTGTTAGTTCTAGGTGGAGAGAACCCCTGTGATGGTTTTGAACATGAAAGGCTATCTTCAATGAAATTCCATCTACCCCTACCTGTACGCACCCTCCCCATGCCTCACTCACTAGTTAAACTATTAAACTAGTTAAACTATCGCAACTAGTGGACACAGTTAAACTGTGTTCCAAGTTGCAATACACCAAGATTGTTGAATTACACTGACAGAAGTAACTTTCGGAAGGCTATAAATGCAAATTTTTCACAAAATACAATTCCTTACCATTTGTCCTTTAGATAGAAAGGTTGAATTGCTAAATAACAACCCAATGAGGTGGTTATTGCCTTCTGGTCTTTCTCAAAAAAAATTACGGATCTTTATAAATATTCAGAAGCTTTGACTATATCAAAGTGACCAGTAGAACATTGCAAATGAGAAACAGAAAATATTTGCAAGACAATTGGCATTTCATTTTTAGAGAAAGCTGTGTTCTGGCAGCAATAATTTAGCGTTTTTGCTTTCATTTTATTTAAAAGTAGACCCAATGGAGAAACTGTAGTTTAGAAGAAAAGGCAGCATGAAAAGGAACCCAGTCCCCCCTCCTCATCTCCATACATAATGTATGCTTGTGGGAGAGTTCTCTGGGAGAACAAACAGGCAATTGATGGCAATGACTGTTCTCTGTTTGTTCCAGTGATAAAATGAAAGACCGGGCTCAACATCAGATTTTTTTTTTATTAAGGAACTTAAAGAAAAATTGCCTTATTTGATGTCTTACTACATCTTAGGCAGCTAAGAGATCTGTAAGCATCTATTTTATTTTAGTTTAATCCCAGGAAATATTGAATTGATATTTTTTAATTGTAGTAAATTCAGATATATCTCTCCAACTCTAAAATTTTCTAATTCTACTGTTGCTTTTGCCTGAGGTAAAAATAAATGTGATAATCATAAATGGAGTTAGGGATGTAATTTATGCCTACATATACATTTAATCAGTCAGAATGCTCATTATATATGTGCATTTATATCTACTTTTATCTGTTAAAATGCTTTAGGCTGTTGGTAGGAGGAAAGGCGTATCTCACAGAGCAAAAAGACTCAAAATGGGTTGCCTCCAGGGTTGGACAATTCCACAGCTCAATTGCAGCATCAAGAATATAGTCTCTTTCTTCTGTGCCTTCTTGAGCATGTTGGCTATTTACCCACGTTGTCTTCTTTAGGGCTGCAAGATGGTTGTCGTACATACAAGTGTCTCATGAAGGACATCATCTGATTTCCAGTGGTAGAGAAGACCATCTCTTCTTCCCACATCTTTGTTCTTGATTAGCCAGGATACCTTCCTCATCAGCCTCGTGTTGGACCTCAAGTCCCATTAGCAAGGCTTGGGTCATATGCCTCCATCTAAAACAATCACAGCCAAAGAGAGTAAGATTATTCTGATTTACTTAGAGAGTTCAGATTAACTTTCAAACTCCTTGGGAGGAATGTAAACCCATCAAAATTTTGGATTAGTGAGCAGAGAAGTTTGGGGGTGGAGGTGGTCTGAAATGGCAGCCGGCTATTGAAGAGGCAATGGTACTGAATACGTCTTGCCATAGATATAAACCAAGGATGTCTGAATCAGTTTGGGAATGTTTACGGTAATCCTAGGGATTCTAGCCTTTAAGATGAAAACCTTAGAATTCAGACACCATTTTGTTTTATTTTCTTAGTAACTATCAGGAAGGATTTTATATACAAAGTTGTTTCTGGTCTCTCTCCTCTACCAGAATGTAAATTCCTTGAGGACAGAGGCTATATCTGTCTTGTTCACAGCTGTACCTCCACCACTGACAGCAGGGTAATCAGCACGCGGTAGGCACCTGGGAAGTATTAGTTGAATAAATGATGAACATTACAAGGAGGATATTGTAATCCCTCTCCAGTCACAGTGTGGGAATCATGATTTAGAAGTTATATGGCTTAATATTACAAATCAAAAATGTCAAGTCCTCCATCTTTTTATATGCATGTGGCTCAGTCCCCTCCCCTGAAATGGGAGACTAGCATGACTGTTAAAGTCTACCCTCTCATTAACGTGGGTCTGTGACATGGTGCATAGAGAAGAGGTTTGGTTGGGCTACGCTCCAGAAGAACATAGGAATGGAAGAATACAACTCGAACAACACACCCATAGGCAAGAGAGCAACATAAAAAGGCAGAGCAGGTGGACCAAGACTGACGGAAATAAAACAAGAAGCATGAGTGCAAGAAACATTACATTACATTCGTAATGTAACAAATATTGCATTCGAAGCTTGTATAGACTGCTTGGAAAACTCTAACGTGATACATTCTCTAAACTTTAAACATATAGATTGTGATGTTCCTGCAAACGATGCCATGAATCGTTGAAGAAGACTGGGGAAAAGTAACTACTCTTGCAGAGTTTTTGATGTGGACTATTTCAACTTATGGAAATTCTAGCCACTGGACTAACTCATAGTTTAGTTAGAGCCATCAACCCAGTCAGTCTTCAAGTGAGTGTTTGGTGTTCCACTAGTCTTTGATTTTGGCTCTCTCCTATTCAATGTTATTATCAACATCTCGGAGAAAGACTTCTAACTCTTTAATAATCAACTTAGAAGTCTTTCATAATAAGTGCGCTTATTCAGGTTTATTTGTGATAAAAAGCAGATGAAAAGAGACAAGATGATGGAGAAAAGATCTAAGGAAATCTTAACTGACTGGAATGACTGATGGTACCTAAGAAGATAAAATCTAACAAATAAATGTAAAGCTCTTAACTTAGATTAAAAAAAAAGTATTGCCAAAGTACAAGACAGAATCACCCTGGCTTAACAACAATCTACATCAAAGAGACTTGAAGATTGGTTGATTAGATGGGAAATGTCTTCCCTAAATCTAATGCAAGATACATTGAATTAACCTAAAATGTATCCATTCAACAAACCATTTTTTAATTAAGCACTCTGCACAAGGTGCTAGCAAGAAAATTGAGGTATAACATTTAATAGAAACCATCATTGTCCTTAGGGACATCCAGTTTATGATAGAGATGAACAAAATCAAACTATAATGTAGGGCTGTAAATGTAAAAATGTAAAATAAAGCCTAGGCCTCAAAAATCACAAATAATCTCAGTGAACAAATACTGGTCAGATCATAGTAGAGTTTTGTGCTAAATTTTCACCACACATTTTTTTTAACAGTTTCACTGAGATATAATTAATATACATATAGTTCATCCATTTAAAGTGTATACTTCAGGGCACCTGGGTGGCTCAATCAGCTAAACATCTGTCTTTTGATTTTAGCTCGGGTCATGATCTCAGGATCCTGAGATCTGGCCCCATGTCTGGTTCTGTGCTGAGCATGGAGCCTGCTTAATATTCTCTCTTTCTCCCTCTCCCTCTGCCCCTCCTAACCCTCCTGTATGTGCATTCACTCTCTCTCGCTTATAAATAAATAAATAAATAAATAAATAAATAAATAAATAAATAAATAAAGTGTTTAGTTCAATTTTTTTTAATATATTCACAAAGTCGTGCAACCAGCAACAGCACCTAATTTTAGGACATTTTCATCTCCCCTGAAAGAGACCCTATAAATGTTAGCAGTCATTGTCTCTTCCCTCCAAATGCCAACGCCCCCGCCACAGCCCTATACAAACTCTCATCTACATTCCATCTTTATAGATTTGCCGGCTCTGGACATTTCATACGAATGGAATCATACAACATTGGCTTTTTTGTGACTGGATTCTTTGACTTATCACAATGCTTGAGGATTCATCCATTTTGTACCACATATCAGTATTTCTTTTTTTTTTATTGTTGAATAATATCCCATGGTATGGATATACTATATGTCATTTATCCATTTATCAGTTTATGGACATTTAGGTTGTTTTACCTTTTGGCTATTTTAAATAGCCAAATTTATAATAAAATTTTTTGTGCCAGCCTATATTTCATTTCTTTTGGGCATATACCTAGAGGTGGAATTGTTATGTCATAGGATAACTCTACATTCAACATGTTAAGGAACCATCACAGAGTTTTTCCAAAGTTACTGCGCCATTTTACGTTCCCACCAGCAATGTATGAGTTTTCTCCACATGCTTTTCAACACTTATTATTGCCATCTTTTTGATGATAGCAATTCTAGTGGGTGTGATGTGGTATCTTGTTGTGGTTTTGATTTGCATTTCCTTAATGACTAATGATTTTGTGCATCTTTTCATGTGCTTATTGTCCATTTGTATGTCTTACTGAGAAAAATATCTACCTGGATCTTTTCCCTGTTTTTAATAGAGTTATCTTTTTATTATTAAGTTTTAAGAGTTTTCTGTATATTCTGAATACAAGTCTCATAGCAAGTATATGGTTTGCAAATATTTTCTCCCATTCTGTGGGTTATCTTTTCACTTTCTTGTTCATACAATTTACAACACAGAAGTTGTTAATTTTATAAAGTCTAATTAATTAGTTATTGCTGTTTGTGCTTTTGGTGTCCTAAGAAACTACTGCCTAATCCAAGATCATACAGATACACTTCTGTTTTCTTCTAGAAGTTTGATTTAACTCTTAGATTCAAGTGTATGATCCATATTGAATTAACTTCTTTGTATGCTGTGAGGACGGGGTCCAATTTCTGTTACATATGGATATCCACTTATCCCAGCATCATTTGTTGAAATCATTATTCTTTCCTCATTTAATTATCTTGACACCCTTGTCAAAAACCAATTGACAGTGCCCATTAGAGTTTCTTTCTGTACTCTTAGTTCTATTCTATACATCTATCCTTATGCCAGTACCACACTGTCTAGATTATTGTACCTTCGTACCAAGTTTGAAATGGGGAGGTGTGACTCCTCCAACTTTTCTCTCTTTTAAGATTGTCTTGCCCGTCCTCAGCCCATTTCCATGATCAGCTTAGGACAACATATTTTAAAAAGAATATTGATAAAGAGAAGCAAACCAGAGGGCATGAGAAGAAAATTTCCAAAAATTTGTGGTATTTAATCTGCGAGGTGAAAGATAAAAGTGGAGCATGAGAGATGATTTCATGAACTCAAAAGGTCGTTGCAAGGGAAAATGATTCCAGCAAATTCTTTGTACTCCAGATGGTGAAAATTACTGAAAGGGCCACCTCAGTTCAAGGATGAACTTTATAACCACTAAACTTAGTCATAAGTAAATCAAATTTTCTCATACTCTGATCTACCTATCCCTAAAAAGTCGAGCCAAAGCCACAACATCAGTAATGTTGTAGATGAAATGTCAGCATTGAATAGAGGATATTATGACTCTATGCTATATGGACGTGAATAGCAGTGAGAATGCAGACATTATCACTGGGCACTATCTCGATTAATCCCCCCAAACCATATGAGATGGGTACTATTATTATCTCTTTTATTAGATAAGGAAAGAGGCTTAGATAGGTATAGCAACTTGCCCAAGGACACACAGTTAAAAAGGGACTGAGTGTACCCTCAAACCCAGTTCTGTTTCACACCAAAAGCTGTGAGTAATAGATCATGTAAAAGGAGAACAGGAGCTATTTGGTTTGCCAAGTGTGGTCATTGAGGAAGAATATGTTGTCAGGGTTGGGTTTGAGGTCCCAAGCTTTAATAACGGCAGAGAGATATGCTCCCTTATTCTCACAGAAATATGGAAGTCCACAGGTGCTAGCGGCTATAAATAGCAAGCTCACCCATTCAACAGCAGGTAAGCATCCATGTTCAGATGTGGGCTCAAGGCTATTTGCTCAAGACACTATGACCCCTCTTCGAGGTGAGTCAGAGAGAGCTGACTCTGAGGCTTTGAGCTTGGATTGCCAGAGAACAACAATTAACAGACAGGAAACCTGGGAAGAGACACTAGCTTGGGATTCTTTGCTTGGTGTGTCAGATATGTTAAACATGAGCACACAAAAAGTATTTTTCAAAAAGTGTACAGTAGAACATCCAACTGTGCAGAAGACAATTAAAATGTAGGATTGAGCCTTAGATCATGAGATGGGATTGGCCTTCAAGAGATGGCTGGAGAAAAGAAAATACTAAATCTCTAGGCAAACACTGTAAGGAAGGAAACTCAGGGAACTTGGCATTTAGCTTTGTGTCCTTCAGCTCTCCTCTGCATCACCCAGAATTTGCAACTTATTTGCCTAAAATTTTCTCAGGTCAATGAACCTTGGAAAGAATTTAGCTAATGTCTCCTGATGTGGGATTCTACACCTGGCACCAAGCTAAGAACTTTCATGGAGAGAATATTACCTGGTGTTTATAAAAAAGTTTGTTATGGATGGTACTCTCTTGAGATGAGGAAACTGAGACTCCAGGAGGTTAAATAACTAGCTGCAAGTGAGAGCAAACAAAGATGGAAACTCGGTCCATCTGACACCAAGCCCACACAGCCTATGGTGCTCAAAGGCAGCCAGGCTGCTACTCTTTCTGAGCCTCCAGAGAAAGAGACCAGGGTCTCTGACAGGCTGGAGCCCTCACCCACCCAACTGCGACCCAACTTCATTCCTTCCTTTTTTCCTTCCTTTCATTCTTCCAGCCATCTGAATATCCATCCATATTCTTTTAAAAATATGTCATTGTGTATGTGCTCAGTACCAGTTACTGATGACACAGGGAGGAACAAGATTCAGTTCTTACCCTCATGGTACTTACAGATGAGAGAGATAAAGAAATTAAGTAACTAATTATACATTGATTTAGATTAGCTAAATGCAGGCACCTGGGTGGCTCAGTTGGTTAAGCGTCTGCCTTTGGCTCAGGTGAGGATCTCAGGGCCCTGAGGTTGAGTCCCGCCTAGAACTCCCTGCTCTGTGGGGAACCTGCTTCTCCCTCTCCCTCTCCCTCTGCCCCTCCCCCACTCCAGCTCATGCTGTCTCTCTCTCAAATAAATAAAATCTTTTAAATAAATAAATTAATAATCTAAATGCCCCTCCACTTACTGATTTCACACAGAAAGAGAGTTCACTTAATAACATTTGCTATAAAGTAAGAACCACTTAGGTTAATTAAAGGGTCCTAAATTTAGTTTTAAAGCAAGACCAGATTCAATGAGAGTTACTTATTTCTTTTGGAATGTGCATTCTGCATTGCAGTCCTTTTAAAATATCTTAACCAAAAAACTAGCGAGCTTAGCAAATCTTTTCTTTAATGGACTCAAGTGGTTTGTAGGTTTGAATGTGTGTGTGTGTGTGTGTGTGTGTGTGTGTGTGTCTGTTTATACTGAATATCCATAATAGCCTGCTGCCAGTGAAGTTTCTGCAAGGCAGGTGAGGTTTGGCACGACCCTGACCGTCACTCTGGGTGTGTCTAGCCTGGGCTGAGTTAACCTGGGGTGAGGAGGTAAGGACAAGAAGAAGGTAGAGGTGGAGCTGGACCCAAGGCCAAGTAGGAAAACCTTGCAGGACCTGAAAATCCTCTTTCTCAAGTGTTTTGAAAATATCTGAAATATGCTCTAAAATTCACCCTTTTTGGGTTCATGGCTTATTTTTGGCCCAAGAATAGAATTCATTTTGGAGCATGTGGTAAAGGATTCCTGAAAATGCATGGGTTCTCCATCTTCCTCCCTCAGAACCTCCTCCGTATGATTTAGACTCAGGCTTCTAGCAAAAATGATGGACCACACCTCGGCCACTCGCGTCATAACGATATGTGTCAATTTTAATTACATAACTAAACTCGATTCTGCAAAATCACGAATTTTAAAAGGCAGTGGGTGAGTGACAGAAGGAGGAGGAGGTTGTAGGTAAATTAACACAGCCTGATTGCTGACCTTATATAATCATATGCTTAGTCTGGCCGAATGTAATCAACTCACTGAAAGGAAAGACAAAATCAGAAAAATAAAATCTCTAATCAAAAAGGTATTTTCTGTTACTAATTTCTGTTACTAATAACCCCTTGTTGTCCCTTTTGACCTACTTGGTTATGGAGGGATAGCTAATAGTATTGTTTTTTCAGCATGAAAATTTTCCACAGAACATGCTAAACTGATTAGAAACTGTATAATTTTTAAAATATGTATTTGTACTTGGTTTTATAAGCCT
Organism: Procyon lotor; assembly: GCA_028646535.1. NCBI lineage: Eukaryota > Metazoa > Chordata > Mammalia > Carnivora > Procyonidae > Procyon > Procyon lotor. The sequence continues at coordinate 13,840,764 of CM053608.1, forward strand.
AAGTTATACACTAACTCAGCAGTTTCCAGGCTGTAATAACACGTCCAAGAGCCCCATAGTTGACTCTCATACATTATGGTGAGTCAAACCCACAACTCCTTATTTCAGCCCACTTATCTGAAGCAACCAGTACAAACACGTTTCTAGCGATTATAATCAGTAGTAATAGTAGATGCAATAGTAAGAGAAAACTCCTGAGCCAAGGCTTTGCATCTCAGAAGATCCCTATTCACTCCAAAATGGCCTTGAATGTTTTTTCCTTGGCTAGTTAAATGACATTTCTGGATCTTATGTTTTTTTAAGCTTATAAGTGGATAAGTCAAGGTTTGAAATGTCTCTCACAATTAATGAAAATATAAAAGATACTTGCTGATACACAGTAAGTTTATTCCCTTCTTTTTATGTTTTAAGATTACTTCTTTCCATACAAGGACTCGGAAGGACCTTGTTCACTCATTATGAATGTCAGGATTCAGGAAATAATAACCTAATATAAGAACTATTAAGACCTTCACACCACCTTGAACTTTGCACCTAGATTATAAGGGTATGGTGAAATGGTAAGGAAATTGTAAGGAAATGGTGGTGTGAGGGAAATTATTCCAAGATTTCCTAGAGGTCATGGACTAGGCTAGCACACAGATCAAATTAAGATGCTGTAATCATACCATTTATTAAATTGATTTAAAATACAAAAACAACCCAACAAGGGGAAAGATATGGAGTCAGTCCACGAGGCTAGGATACAAGCAGATGGCAGGCGGCGCCCACTGCCCGAATGCTGGATTATGTAAGTCCATAGGTCTTGTTCTCTGCACTGAGGGCGTGCTTTGGAGCCAGAGCTGAAGTTTGAGCAAGGGAGGCTGCAGCCAGAAGTCACCTCTGGGCCAATGGCATATACTTGCTCTATCATGGAGATGCAGAGGAAAGGATCCTGGCCAATATCTGTAGCTTGCCAATTATCTTGCTGAACAGCCATATATTTTATTTGCATTTTTGAGCACAGCTGCTGTGGGGCCAGAATGGGACTGTATTGAGAGTCACCAATAAATGGCTAATAATGTAGCTGTCAGCCCAGAGGCAGCATGATCAAGATTTATTATCCGATATTCCTACCCATTTCTATCTATAGGTAACATTCTTGTTTGTCTCATCATACAGCTCATTTTTCTATTTATATGTCTTAACATATTCTAAATTACTTTCTATCTGCACTTAATACATGTTGTGAATTTTGCCTGTAGCACGTTAAGAACTAGCCTACTTATTATCTGTGCCTAAAGAGTTCATGATTCCTCTTGCTTTCTTGTCCTCTGTAGCAGAATTGAATATTCCAAATAATATAGCAATCTCCCAAAATAACTGCTGTTGATTTTCATGGCAACTTTCGTTCCCAATTTCAGCAGGACGCTGGAGAATTTAAAGGCCACCATGCAAAGACATTTCACTTTTATTTCATGGAGTTCTCTTATTTACCATAAAACCCAAGGTTCCTAGGCATAATCCAGCATTTTTAGAATCTGTGGTATAATGAGCAATGAGGATCTCTAAAATTTATTTGTGTAGTCAGCTTGCCTCCCTACAGTTACCCAAAGAACCCGAAAATATTCACAAGAGCCTAAAAACACACGGCTCTCCATTTTCTCTCTGACTCCTCCTACATCTGATTTGCTGGCTCTTGCCAGAATCCTACCTCATGACAAGTCTGCTATGTTTCATCCTCATATTGTTCATAGCACAGTTCCTGTGGACACCACTGACATAGGCTACCATGAGAATGACGCACCCTAAAACTGGACATCAGGACGACCATAGCTGAGACCTTCTACCTGCTATCCCTGGGTCTGAAAACCTCCCTACATGGCCTTAGGGGTTGCTACTTTTCCTTTATGTTTTTGCTAAAATGCTACCGCTTCACTGAGCTTTCTGTTATCACTTTATTTAAATTGCACCCATCACTTCCCACCTCAACACTTCCTATCCTCTTTTTCTTTATTCTTTTTTTTAAGATTTTATTTTTAAGCAATCTCTACACCCAATGTGGAGCTCGAACTCACAACCTCAAAATCAAAAGTCCCATGCTCTACCAACTGAGCCAGCCAGGCACCAACCCCTTCTTCTAGTTTGACTCCACAGCACTTTATTGCTGTCTAATATATGATTTAAAATTCCCCTTCTTCTTCTAGTTTGACTCCACAGCACTTTATTGCTGTCTAATATATGATTTAAAATTCTCCACTGATTTTGGCCACTCGTCATACCCATCCCTTTCCTAATTACACACACACACACACACACACACACACACACGTAAATTCAATAAGAGAAGGCATTTTTATGAATTTTGCTCACTGCGCCATTTCCAGGACTAGAAAAGTACCTGGCCTATGGTGGATTCTCAGTCCATATTTGCTTAATACATCTACTCTACCCCATTATCACAACTGTAGATATTTCTCTTCTACTGCCTCCATTTCCTTGCCAGGTTAGTAAGAGGAAAAATCAATATGGGTCAATTCAAAAATAGCTCCAAAAAATTACTCTGGAAAACATTGTCACTCTATGACCAAATTTGCAGGCAGATTACAGGAAGCTGGATAGTGTTAATGTCAGGTGAAAACAGAGATACAAATCGTGTAATGTAGCAAAGTACCAAGTACTCCACTTATCTATGAATTTGCCATGCCAGAGGGTTGGCTCAACCAAGGATGCTAGAATTATGTTAAGCTCTATCACTGGATCCTACTTTGAGGGGCTCCACAACATATTTGAGGCAGGACTTTCTGTTCACTGATTCCAATCACATTTGTTTGAATGAAAAAGGTGTTTCCTTGGTCTAAGGTGAGGGTTGTTGTTCTATAGAAACTTGTGATGGCTAAATAGCTTAGGGGTGGTGGCATTTCCTAAAGGAAAGGATAACATCATGTGGTGCTTCTGAAAGGAAAATCATACCGCCCCACTCTCACCATGACATAGCCTGAGGATGTTCCACTAGAGGGGGGCTGGCTCCACGTGCCGTGCCCTTGCACTCCTAGTCCCACGCTCACCATGACCTAGGACGTGGATCTGAAGAAGTCTGACCAGTTGAACCACTGTGGAAGGGAAGCTTGCTGACTCTTTTAACCCTCCAAAATCTAGACTCCCTTTCCAAAATCTAGACGACTCCCTTTCCCCATCAGAGCTCAGAAGCAGGTCTCAGACATTTCGAATGCTGTTCTAGGTCCTGCTCTAACTTGTTCCTCAATCTCCAGCATGTCTTTCTACCTCCAGCTTTGTCCCTTCTCACTGGAGGTCTTTCATCAGGAAAAGTGGAAACTTGCTAATCATTCTCTTGACAAGGACACAGAAATCTGCTCAAAAAGGACTAATGAAAACAACTTTGGGGAATGTTGTTATTCTGTAACGGTGCTTTTTTTCTTTTTTGAACTTTATTCACTCTTCTGTGTCCCTCCTAAACGGAATGCCTAGATAGCCTGTGAACCTCCTCGTGCCTTGACCTCACATGACTCCTCAGGCATGTACCACAAGGGAAGCAATGGATGTCAGGCCCTTGGCAAATGCTTGTGCACCTGCCCCCAGCCCTCACGCTGTCTCTCTGGAACTTGCATCACTTCAATCTCCCGTGACATTGACATGTTACAGTAAGAGAGTTGGCTTGTACCGTGGGTCATTCTTTTCCATAGAAAAACATAGGGTTAAGTCAGAGAAATATCATTCAAAGATTCTAAACTAACCAACTCCTGCGTCCGGCAGGAGGACTGTTTTTGTTGCCTTGTTTTATTTTTCTACCCTGAACCAATGACTCACTGACGAAGAGAGACACTTGTATGTTCGTAGGCTGGGATGGAATATTCTAACAGTGTCGATCCACGCTTGGCCCAAGGCTGCACTGCAGTGTTAGTTGTCTAAGTGTTAAATGCAGGGTAAATTCAAATCTTCGCTGTTTTCATGGAATAATCACTAATGAATATAATCATGTTCCAATGTAATTTGTTTCATTTGCAAGTTGGCAGGAACGAAGAAGGCGGCTTTCTTGAAAGATGATTAGACCATGGTTATTAGGGTGAGGTCATTGGTTTACAATTAAGTCACTTTTTTTTCCCTACGGTTATAATAATAGTGATGGAACCCAGAATCTTGTAGCTTGCTCTTTGGCAAAGGAAAGAGATCAAATTTTCCGAGTTTGGGCTGCCTTCCCTGAGCTGAGGAATAGTTTCCCACACCCGAGGCTGCTGGTGGGTAACGGCCCCCTCATACCACAGGCATTACTCCGTGTCAGGCCTCTGTGGGCCCAGCAGTTGACAGCACTCTCCAACTTGGAGCAGAAGCCTCTACAACGTCATCGAGAGGAAGATATTTTAAATTTAAGTCCCAGATTGGATTTATGTCACCTGATCTACCCTGTGCTAATAGGGGGATGAGACAGTCTTCAAAGGAAGAATAAAAGCAGAGCCAAGGATTTTGTGCTCCCCACAAAAGGAAAAATATCTTTCCACTGGGGTCAGGAAAAGTTATCAGCTTCAGACCTCTAGGCATGGGACTTAATTTCCCACATCATTATTTTTGCCTGCATAGTCACCATTTTTTTTTTGAGTAATGTTTTTATCTCTTTTCCTCTCTTACAAACAAAACATTTCATGGTCTCCACAGACCTAATTTTGGCAAGCTCTAAAAATTCTGAAATACTTAAAGCCCATCATAGGGGAAAATAACCACTGGAACCATAACCACTGGATTCCAGGTATTAATTGTACTAATTGAATTTCTGCTGCTCCATTAAAGAATTCTCCTCTCTGTTCTTGGGGTTGAGATGAAGAAACAGTGAGGAGAGTACTGAAGTAGGAATTCAGACCCCTGTCTTCATCCCGACCATGTTGTTAACTAGTTGTCAGGCCCTGAACCAGTCACTTAACCCAGCTGAAAACCTGGATTATGTACATATTAGGACCTCCACCTGCCAAAACGCCTCTAAGTACATGCATATAGACAAGTGCTAAAGTCAGACATTTTGCAGTTGCACTTCTAGACTTTTCCAAAACTACATGCTTTGAAATGAGAGCTACCAGGCAAATAACATCTCCTCCTGCTTTTAAAACTCAAGATTTATGGACACTGAATTGTGTCTAAGAATTTCATAGGAATATACCATTGTCAAGTCTCAAAGCACTGTTTATATTCTGCATGAATATTTAAACAGAGAATTCTGAGCACCAGATTGTCATCAAAGAAAGGGTGAGCTGCAATATCACATAGCTTCACAAAGCAGTAAAGCTTCATGATCAAGAGTGTGGGTTTTGGAGTCAAATGGCTGGGATTCAAATCCCTCTCCCGCCACTTGTTTGCTCTGTGACCTTGGGAAATTGACTTAACTTCTTTGTGCCTCCAGCTTATCTATACATGGAACTAATTCCATTATCTCTCTTCTAGAACTATTGTAAGGATTCACATAAATAAGGCTTTTATAGCAATCAACTCCACTGTTGGCATACAATAAGCATTCAATAGACACTACAAACTATTTTTATAAACTGAGAATTAGGTTCAAAATGACAAATCTGAGACTCTCGTTATTAATTTCAATTTTTTATTACTTCAAATCTAATAGAAAGAATTAAATAAAGCAGCCAAGATTTTGGCCTTTGTTGGTCTCTTGGTTCCTTAATTGTTTCTAAAGGTAGACATTTTTAAAATTAATTTTTTAAACATATTTATTTATTTGAGAGGGAAATGGAGAGATTGCAAGTGTGGAGAGAGGGAGAAGGAGACTCCTCACTGAGTAGGGAACCCAGCACAGGGCTCAATCCCAGGACCCTGAGATCATGATCTGAGCTGAAGTCAGACGTTTACCCAACTGAACCATCCAGGGACTCATAAGTGTAGACATTTTAAAATAATGTAGGACTATTCAGGATTAACTTTAGTCATCTGGGCTCTTGCTATGCAGTTAGCAAATAGCAAATGGTAAGTACTGACTAGTAGAGCTAAGTGGTAATTGAAAATGGACATTTTTCTTTATGGATTTAGTTTTAAGTGAGATTTGGGGGAAGGTAAGTTTTATCTATTCATCAAATAAAGCACCTTCATTATAGAAAACAGATTTATTTGATCCCATTAGACAACTACCTTTAACATTATGTAATTTACTACCATTTTCTGTGCATAATTTTTGTTCCACTATTATAGCCATTCATTACATCCTGCTGTTTTTATTCACTTCTTTTTTTACCTGAAGACTGGTCTTTGGCCTAATTTTAAGGGACCATTTTCCTTTTGTAAATAACCAACTAAAATCAAGTCCTTGTGATTCAGAGAGACCAAAAAGGGTGGGAAAATATGTGAATGACTTCTCCATTCCAGTGGGAACCTGGATGGAAACCCTCTTTTTGGAAGCCAAGAAGGCAAAGTTCCATTTTTTCTTGGCAAGACACTTTATGAGATTCTGAGTGTCTTTGGACTCTGCACTTTGGTAGCTTGGAATTAGCCTGAGAACACTTTCATGCCCCAGTGATCTCAGAGTCTCTCCCCTAACAACAAAGACCCTGATTTCCAGTGTTCAGTTGAATTTCTCAAGGCCCAATAAAGTGTTGGTTTGTATCCATCTTGAGTTCCCTTTTCCTTGTCCCTCACACACTGATGTTTATTGTAACTTTCACAGAAAGGGGGTTTATCACTCACAAGATAGTTTACAGGTTAAGGGATGACCTTAATATCCTGTTAGTGTTTCCCTTAGAGAGAGTAGTCGCCACCCTACAAAATACACACCATATTTTATTCTGAACTCTTTTTTTTTTATATTCTCTTTTTTCTGATAGTCTGTGGGTGCTTTAAGATCCCATATGCCATAGATACAATTTTCTTTTCAGGATAACTATTTTTTCAGTCCAACCCAAAGAGGTAAAATAGTTTCTTCCTTAAGGATTGTGGACTGTGGCCAACTGCTATATAAATCCATGTTCTCTAGTGTGTTGGGTCTTAGATGTGCTGCATTTAACCCTTTACTGATGGTATAAACCCCGTCTGTTGGCCACCCCTGCAAACAAGATACTACAGTTGGCAGATTATATGGAAAACTTGGAAGTGATTGGAAAATTGGAAATCCTACTTTAAAGCTGGATGTTAGCTCTCTGAACAATCGTGACTGCCATTGTTGAGCTTTATTGACATATTGCCTACTGGCCAGGTTTGGGGAATAAATGGTGAGAAGTGATCCATGGTGGCCCATCATTTAGTTCAGTCAAACCCAATCCTCTGACTTAGGGGACACAGGGAGACTGCCCCTGGGTGGCTTATGTGCTGCCTTGGCTACAATGTGGGTTCTCCCCTGGTCTGTCCAGGCCAGTCTGAGGGACACACCCTCTCTCTGATGCTACTCTCAATGGATGACCCAAGACCATCCTCTAAATGCCCCAAAGCACTCTGAGACTGGGCTGGACCATTTAAAGAGGGTCTTACTAGGACTGGGCCCAGCAAAAGTAATGGGGGAGCACACACCTCTAGGGTATGTCTTCAGCATCTGCCTCCCTTCCCAGCTATCGGCCCACAACCATGCACCAAAGCCATCCTTCCCCTCCTCCCCTGCAAGGCTTGGAAGTATGTTTCAACCTCTGGAAGCCCAGATCGAACCACTTACTAAGTTCTGGTTTCCTGTCCTGGAACCCAGGTTTCTCTCTGCAAACTTGACCCTGGAATAGGTCTTCTCTTCCTGCAGAAGAGATCAGCTTTGATTCCCAAGGCGTGGCCTCTCCCGTGGCCTCAGCAGGACAACCATGGCAGAATGCCACAGTCAAGTATTGACAGAGGAGCACAACCAGGGGCAGGAAGCTGCTTTATTGCAGATTGTTATGACAGTCATACGATGTGAAAGATATACCCCAAGAGGGGGCCAGTGTTGGTGGGTACCCAGGAGCTACTTGCAGCTCTAGTAGAAGGAGGCAGACAGCGGTACAGGAAAAGCAGAATGACATGGGAGGTACATATTCTAGGCCTCCAATTTCTTCAACAGGGAGGGAGGACTTGAGGCCATCGCGTGGCAGTTGTGAGAAGGAGCTGCTGCTGCTGCCATTGCTGTCGTTCTCCTGGCTTGGGTTTCTGGAGGGAGGCTGCTGCTTCAGAGGCAGCTGGATCGCCACTGTGCTTCTTGCCACAGGGTTCCTCTGAGCATGGGCCCCTGGAGGGTGACATGAGAAAGGTGACTCCCCTGGACAGAGGAGAGGCTGGATTCTTGCTTAGCCTGGCTGTTGAGGGGGGAAAGAGCTTCACTGAGCTTGCTCACAGGTTCTGGGGCCTCGGGTGTGTGTGTGTGTGTGTGTGTGTGTGTGTGTGTGTGTGTGTGTGTGTGTGTGTCTGATGACAAGCTGGAGCTCAGCATTCCATTTTTTTCAAGCCCACATTCCATTACCCCATGTTCAACTCAGTTGGCTTCTAGGAGCTCTCCCAAGAGAAACAGCTGTTTGATGCCTTTCAGAGGAAATTTTAAAAGCTCTTGAGGTTTAGAATTTTAGAATCTGCAGGGTTGATAACTTCCTCTCTGCTTATGAAAACAAACAGCATTAACTTCTCTCTTTCTCAATACAAACACAATTCCAAAATGCATGGTTCCTCTTCCAAATGTGGTTCCATCAAGGAAGCAAAGATGATCCTGGGTAGCCTATAATGAAGCTGTAGATGCCGCTAATAAGATCAGTTCTTGATATGATAGCATGGGTATTGTTGATCACGACACTACAATTGACAAGTGATAAGAAGATGGAGACCACATGATTGCTGCTTGAGACAAGAAAGTTTCCTATATCACACCTGAAGCACAAAGCACCAGTCTAACAGAAGGGACAAGGGATTTGGAAATACTGTTCACTTAGAGTAATTAATTCCCCTACCGGAAATACCTTGTTGGTTGTTTCTGCTAGAGTTCTTTAGTAAGCCAAGTTACAAAACCAGCAATATAGTTCATAATAACTGAAGGATTTTTTTTTTCTTTTGGAAGATGTGTGCTAAAGGGATAGTGTTTTGTTCTGATTTTTTTTCCAGTTTGAGAAAAATAAGAACTATGCTTTGAAGCATCTGCTTGTCCCTAACACACACATACATACACACACACACACACACACACACACACACACACACACACACTTATAACTTATTCTGGCTCATTTTCTCTCTCTCCATTTTTCTCTCTCTCTCCTTCCTTTCCTTTCTGTTCCTCGCCCTTTCTTTCTTCGATCACCCATATCCTTGAGGGCTGACAGGCCAGTAGAATCAGAAATGAGAAGGAACAGGAATGTAGAGCTATGGATGAATAGAAGTCTTTCCACTTTTATTTCTCTTATCATCCAGCCCATTCATTTTCTTCTGGATGTGCTTCTTTTTGAAAAGGCTATTTCCAATAGACTTGTTTATCTTCCCTCAACTTCTGCCCCAAAATTTGAACATAGTGGGATAATCGGGGGGGTTCAAAACAATCAGTAGATTTTTCTGGATGATGAAAATTATCTGTATTAGCATGAATACCATTCATTTGTGTTATTTTGAAGACTCTTCAGTAAAGGAATTCATCTATAACAAGACTGCTTTATTCTTTATATAACTAGTTTCTCATCACTAGCCCTTAGTGCCAAGAACAAAATGATTTCCAACGCTCCTAAATATTCACAGAGCTGATAGACATAAAACAATACAGTGAGAATTCTGTAGTGACAACATAAAACATCCTACAGACAAGATTACTTTATATCAACCACTGTCAAGGTTGCAATATATTTGATGTAACTTGTAAACAAACAGATGAAAGATCTTCAACCTCCAAGGCATTATGAATACTTTGTAATGAAAAAATAAATTAATTGAAGACAAAATGATTGGTAAGTTTAGCTAAAAGTTTGCATTGCTCCTAGTTTACTAGTATCCAGAGTATCACACACTTTTTCTTATTCCATTCAGTAAATATTTATTGAGTTTTTAATCTGTACTATGCATTTGTACTAAGTGTTTGGAATAGAGATGGCCCCAGTTCTCAAGAAGTTTACAGTCTACTAGGGAGACAAATAAACATTTCCAACAAAAGTACAGCTGAAAAGAAAGTTAAAAGGCCAAGAGCAATACAGTGGAATATCTGTCCCTAGAGACAGGATGTTTATTTTAGTCACTTTGCCATGGTCTAAAATCTGGTTTCATAGGCTTAGATACCTTAGCATAAATTATTTCTCAGTAATAAGTAATCGGCCACGTAACTAGAACTGTTACTAGCACACTAGAATGCCAGTTTATTAATTTGTCCTGAGAAATAGAACTGCCCAAGGAACCAGACCCTAAGTCCAATAGCTAGCACACCACAGGCTGCCACAGCAGGAGTGAAGTTCTAATCAGAAGGTTTGTTGGTAAGCATGAGATAGAAGAAATTAATATTTGATGCAAGATCAAACACTTATGATTTATAAGAAATTATAATAATAGCCTCATGAATCTATCTCCTAAAGGGTGGGTAGACCTGACACTATGGATGGCACGGGTCAAAACTTGGAGCATGTGACCCCACAGTGGGTGGGGTAGTGGCAACACAGGCAGAGCCAAAGTTGGCGCACCCCACATCCCTTTTTTGAATGGGCGTGACCAAAGTTGGCCCATCCCACACTCCTTTGATATTTGTTCTCCAGTCCTGCTGGCTGGCTGATAGCCACTGTGTGCACAGTTGTGGCCATACCAGGAGTCTGAACCCTGGTCTTGTAGGGATCTGAAAGAAATAATACACCTTTATGAGTAAAACATTAGGTATTAGAGGGAAGATTGATTTGGAAGATGCAGGGTCCAATCACTTAGAAAATACACCTCTGCAAACCAATCATTAAATCAGGAACATGCTTTTATTTTTTTTTTAAAGCACTTTATTTTTTAAGATTTTATTTCTTTGACAGAGAGAGAGAGATCACAAGTAGGCAGAGAGGCAGGCAGAGAGAGAAGGGGAAGCAGGCTCCCCGCTGAACAGAGAGCCCGATGCAGGGCTTGATCCCACGACCCTGAGATTATGACCTGAGCCAAAGGCTGAGGCTTTAACCCACTGAGCCACCCAAGCACCCCCAGGAACATGCTTTT
>CM053608.1:13852348-13883896 GCA_028646535.1 Procyon lotor
GGTAGTAAGGAACTTGGAGAGCCTTCCATTAGTGAACAGATGAGTGATGACAAAAAAGAGGCTGTCTGAAGATTTAGGGAAACGAGGTTCCCAGTACAGGACACAGCACAGCAAGTTGAAAGGCCCCTGAGATTGGAACAAGATGTTTGAGAGATGGAAAGAAGCCAAGGAAGCCTTGAGTAGTCACTCAAGTAGAAGATGAGAGGGACAGATGCAGGAAATGGGCTGGAGAGGTCCATGGGGGCCAGGTAGAGGTCTGGATTCTATTTTAATTGCAGAGGAAAGCTACTGGAGGGTTTTATGCAGGGTAGAAGGTCCTTATGGCAACTGGTAGGATTACACGCAGGCCAAGAGCAGTAGGATAGTCTAGATTCAAAGTCATGATGTCTTGAACTGGAGTTTTAGCAGGGGAGGTTGCAGAAAGAGTCCTATTTGGGATACAATTCAGATGTATTGCCCATAGAAAGTGCTGACGGATTGTGTGTGGTAGGTGTTTATGTGTGTGTCTCTTTTCGAAGCAAGTAAGCTCTTTGGGGAAAGGGCCCATTTCTTCATATCTGTATTTTTAGTTCCCACCATAGTGTGCCTGGCACCTAATAGGTCACTAAAGCTGTTTTGTGAATGAAGGAAGCAACGGGAGAAATACATTACAGCTGGAGCACTCAGCAAAGACTTCATTGTAAACTTGAGAATTGACCTATAACTGTAAAGATGGTCAACTCTTGACTGGTAGAAATGGAAGTAGAGGAAATGTGGATCCCTAACATTTTTGGATCCTGGGACAGAAATACAAATGGAATCTACATACCTCATGTCTTAAGATTTAAAGTCATAAATCAAACTAATAGACTGTTAAATAAAATGTGTTCTATCTATCCTAAAGTTATAAATCAAGATAACAAACTGCTAAATAAAACACATTCTATCCTTTTACCTTTTACCTATATAATCATCAGGTTCCTGAATTTGACAGTGGGATGGGAGAGCCAGCCCCTGGCCCCTGATATGAGGCATGTCCCCTCCCTGCTCATCCCACGTTCCTCATATTCACATGTGTAAACACTCCAGCCTGCAAATCTAAGCTCAGTCTGCTGACCCCCAGTCCTGACTCCTGTGCAGGCAGGCTTCACAGAAGCTGCCGTTGTGCCACCAGAACAAGGAATCTTGGATCTCAGGTATCCACAGCATGGACTAGACAAAGGGCTTGGGCTCAGGGTGAACACATCCCCTTAGTCCTGACTATTTTTCACCCCTGGAGGAAAGGTAAGGTCAGAACAGGGTCCCCTAGAGTGTGAAGCTGCAGCAAAAACCCTTCTTACTTGGATCTATGGGCAATGTTGATTGAGGGGGTAACAGGTGGGAACTGTGAGGCATATTAAGGAATAGAGAAAGACTAGTTTGTTTAGAGCAGAGAATTCATACAGCTGAGTGATCTGAAGATCAGATCCTAGAGGGATCAAGAATTTGGGGATAAAGAACTTTGATCATACAGGCAACGGGGAATTCAAACTCTTAAGCAGAAGAAGAAATGATTAGACATATATGTGCAGAGTGGATGAGAAAGTAGGGGAGATAGTGAGATCAGCACAATTCCTGGACTGTGAGGTTTGGGGCTGGAAGTAATAAGAACTGAAAGCAGAGAGAAAGGAGTTGGTATAATTTCTAAGAAGAAGAGACAACCAATGAGATGTAGGGGCTGAAGGAGTTGGAGAAATGGGGTCAGAGATGGTTTTATAAGAGTAAATATGGCGGCTGTTTTATTCCCAGTGCTGTGGACTGGATGCTGGTGTCCCCTCCAAATTCACAGACTGAAGCCCTAATGTGATGGTATTTGGAGGTGGGGCCTTTGGGAGATAATGAGATCAGGAGTGTGGGGCCCCCATGATGGGACTGGTGTCTTTCTAAGAAGAGGAAAGAACTAGACCTCTCTCTCTCTGCTACAGGAGGATAAAAGGAGAAGGAGCTGTTAACCGGGGTCTGCCAGAGCCTTGATCTTGGACTTCCCAGCCGCCAGAACCATAATAATATGAAGAAATAAATGCTTGTGGAAGTCGCCCAGTCTGTGGTATTTCTGTTATAACACCTTGAGCTAAGACTTTAAGTAAATCTCCTCTCTCTCTGAGAAGGCAAGGGAGGTGTGGGTATGCTTTGAACACTGTTCCTATAACCAATGCCAAGCCTAACTTCTCACAGCTCCTATAAACTTGGCCTCCCCATCAAAGTCTCTTCAAGTGAGTGCATCTCCCCAGCTCAGCACCCCCATCCACCATCAAGCAGAGCCCAGGAGTGCAGTGTTAGCTGTGAGCTCTAAGTTAGCTCACTTTGGGAGGGGCCGGGGAGGTTTTAGAGATCATAAACATGTAGGGTTCTTAAAAGAGAGTGAAACAAGTCAGTCCTGAGGCAGACACCCAAGTCATGGTCAGAGAAGATTGAATGATCATCCCTGAGAAGCAGAAGAGCTGGCAGGGGAATATGGCCTCCAAACTGCCTGGGTTTGACTCCCAACTCTGCCTCTTACCAGCTCTGTGACCTAGAACATCAGATCAGGACTTTTTCTTCCAAAGCCCTGCTAGCATGAGTGTTTTCTGTCCTGACACGGGTGCTGGGAGCAGAGAGGAAGCTGTTCCTCTTCCTGCCCCATGGAGGGCTGAGGACAAAAGCCTGGGAGCTTTTCGCTGCGGTCAGATGCATTGGGACAGCAGTATCATGAGAGACCCAATAAATTAAAAGCATTTCCCATTAATAACAGCTAGATCTATAGATCTGTACCATTTGATAGAAAAAGAACAGCTTCATATTTTCCATATTGGAAAGTAAAATAACTTTTGGCCGAGACTTCAGTAATTTTACTTGTTGGGTTATTTTTTCATTGGGCTCTTATTATAACCATCTGTTGGGATGTGCTAACTAGCTGTTTGTCACTAGTTCTCTTCTCCTGTCCTCTTTCTACCGTTGCTTGGCAGCTGAGTTTGTTTTTCATTTCAATCAGGGGCACACAATCTCAAGCAGATGTTTTAAAAAGTGCTTGACTTTTAAGCAGAGTGTACAGTGCCCTCTTGACGGGGCGGCTACACTCAACCCAGAATCTGGTTTGCAAATTCATGTGCTAGTCAGCCTGGGGAGGGGGCTTCCTGAGCAGCCAGGGCTCAAGATCTTTGACGGCTTTCCACAGGGATGTCAGTGCCTGGACCCGTTCTGGAAGCGTCTTAGCCTTTCAGACGCACACACACCACTTTTGGGTCCTGCACAGACTGTAGGGCTGGGAAGCACACGCTTTATAGCGGGGGACCTGTATTTGAACCCTGCCTCCATTTGCCTGCTGACTGTGTGAACATGAGCAAAGCTCTCAGTCTCTTGTCTGTGAAACAGGGCTCCAAATGAATAGCATCTCACAGGCTGCTGTGGGGATGAAGAGGGGTAAGGTACCTAAAGTCTGGTAGGTCAGTGACTGACACAGAGTAAGCACTCAGTTCATGCCACAATAGGGGTATTATTTCTATCTTGATTAAGGGGAGGGCAGTGGGGGTTGGGCGAGCCTGGTGGTGGGTATTGAGGAGGGCACGTATTGCATGGGGCACTGGGTGTGGTGCAAAACAATAAATCTTGTAACACTGAAAAAAAAATAAAATTAATAAAAAAAAGAAAACTCACAATATTTCTGTGAGGTTCGTGGCTATTTGTATTATCAGTGACTTACAGATGGGGAAGCTGAGGAACAGAGAGATGAAGTCACTTGTCCAAGATGGCACAGCTAGTGAGTGGCAGGACCGTCTGGCTCGAGTCTCTCTGTTTGGTGCTGTTGGCGCTCGGTGGGGCTGGGGGAACATAGGAACCAGTGCACACCTTGTTTTAGGCACCAGGGTAAGTACTCTATAGCACAAGACTTTAAGTCCCTAACCCAACTCTCTTACTGTGGTCCGGGGGCCGCCATTACGATCTTCATGATGGAGGTGAGGGAAGTCAGAGAGATCAAATGAGGTCACGGGGGACATACACTGCCAAGAGGGACTGGCTCCAAGACTGGTGCCCACGCTTTTTCCTTACATCCTGCTGGGCGGTGCCCCCGGACCCTTCAGAGCTGCGTGGAGCCAAGCGGTCACCTCAGATAAATGTCCCCAGGATGCCAGCAGGCTTCCAGGAGACGCATGGGTTGAAGCTCACGCATCTTGACTCCAGCCCATCGCTTTCTGTTTTTGTTCGTGGTATTACACTAACAATATCAGTGGCCACTGTAAGTAACTCAATATACTTCGTGTTTTCTTTTCCTCTGGCCCCAAGTCTTATAATAATAAAGAGATTCTAAAATGAATAAATATTAAAGATCTGATTTGCACAAGTATGAGGAAGTCCAGAGGGCCAAGTAAACAAGAAATCTGGGCACTTTTCTTCAGAAAATAAAAATAGCAGGAAAAAGAAACAAGCTAAAAAGCGGTAAAAGTAGATGGGGGAAAATAATACTTCAAAATTCCTTCATGTCATCCATATTCTGGAAAATTACCATTCATAGTTACTTATTAGAAGGTATTGCTGGTGATGGTTCTGCCAGGAAAAGGTTATTATTATTATTTTTGAATTAGGTATTTTCTGCTAGTTCTGCACACTATAAAATAACAAGGGGGGTGGGGGTTGGGCGAGCCTGGTGGTGGGTATTGAGGAGGGCACGTACCGCATGGAGCACTGGGTGTAGTGCAAAACAATAAATCTTGTAACACTGAAAAAAAAAAAAAGAAATATGTTGACACGGAATATAACCACAGCAGCTTAAGCAGCAAGATTTGGAAAAATTAAGCTGTAAGACGAACAGCTAATGGTAGAGAGAATGTATAGTCTGGAAAAAGAGCAAAAGAAGTAATGTTTTTAATAATTTTTAAATAAATATTATCATGTAAAAAAAATTTTTTTAGTGCTGCAGAGAAGTCCAGGCACACTCTCTCTCCAAAGTGATTCTGATTTTACACTTGAACCTTACACTGGGGATATAATGAAATAACATCCTACTTTATCATCAGTAATAGGATAGTCATTAAAACGTTGCTTTCTATGACATCTCATACAGGGCTGTTTATTACGGAGAATCTCATTTTCAAATGTTTTAACCTATTAAAGCTTTCCCTATGATGAGCCATGAGGAAAGGCGGCCTGGCGAGGTCTCTGGACCTGTCCTAAAGACAGCCTCTCTCCTCTCCAGGGAGCATGAAGTCATAAGCATTAGCTTTTGCCAGACCAAGTGATGGGGTGCCCATTTACCATTATTTAAACATACTGTCTTATAAGCGTTTCCTCTTTTAGAACCTCTGCCTTGTTTGGATGTGCGTTTTGAAATGTTATTAATTTCCAAGCAACTAGGGTCCGTACCCTCCTACCGATTTCCAAATGGGGTTGTTTTCTTCCAGATACTTGCTGGATTTCGGATGGAATGAGACAGGTGGTTTTAGGCTCAAAGCTACTCAAAGCTGATAGAAAAATAAAGCCGGGCCAGCAGCCTTTGCCACCGAGAATCTGTCCCAGTACTGGCAGAGCCCCTCAGGGTCTTCAGTCCAACTCTGCAGAGACAGGTGACAGGGTGACAGGTGATGCCCATGCTGATCTCAGATGAACTTGGCATCTCTGGACTCCTGGGGACCAGGGGTGACTTGGATGGAGCCACCTGCCTGCCTAGGATCTTCTGGTCTGGAACAAATCTGAGCCACTCACCTGTGACAACCAGGGGACCGCAGCTGAGGTGGACAAGATGCCAGGGAGGAAGCAGGTGGAAAAGGGGACAGTGTTTCTCTTTGTCTCGCCTGCTCAGCTCAGTTCAGTGGAAGCACACTGAGCTCCTGTTAGGCTGCCATACTGTTTGCAAAAAAACCCGTTTGTCACAGAAGCTTCCATCTTCCTCGCATGCAAAGTGCTAGGGTAGTATGTGATTCGCCTCCCCTCTTCTCCATGCACTCATTCTCTGCTATCTCAGAGCTGAGAGAAATACCAAATAAATATACACCTTGGCACATTGAGAGACTCAGTTGTATTTAAGCCCAAACAACGGCAGAGAGAGTCCTTACTGGAGAACAGAGTCTGGACATGATTATCGTCCTGAGAGAAAATATTACCTTGTGCTGAGGGCTTTACACACATCATCTCAATTAATCCTTAAAACAACTCTATGGGGAAATACTATTTTTAATACCATTTTACGGAGAATGAGGCATTGAGAGATGAAGTAACTTGTTAACAGTCATTTGGCTGGTAAGTGATGGATTTAAGATCCTGCCCCAGGTTGGATTAACTCCAGAAGTCACGAACTTAGCCAATTTTGCTACACTGCATTTCTCATTTATTCTTATTTATAAACATGTGGGAAATGAGGGGCACATGAGCGTTGTACTCATCTGGACGTGCCTGTTTTTTGACTTCACATCACAACGCACGCACCATCAGTTTCTATCAACTACCACATGCACAAATCCGAAATACAGTTCAGCCCAGTGTCATGAGCCGCGGATACTCTCGTCAGGGAAAAAGCCACCCGAATATATTGTGGTTGGTGTGGAGTGACAGAACTGTCATAAAGGTAATCATGTAAAAAACACAATCTGCCATTATTAAGTTTCTGAATATCCGAGGACGAGTTGTTTTCTGTACTGGCTAATGATGAACACGCTTCTATTCATCATTTCCAGTTTTATTCTCGTGGGAGTAGGTCATCGTAACTATCAAACCAGAGATATAAAAAGACTGGGAAACATTTAGTTTTAGAAAATAATGGCTTAGAAACCCCAGTAAATCAAAAGAGCAAGGGGGAAAATAAACAATCCAGTTACAGTGCCAGCTGGAGAATCTTGATAACAGGGCCTTGACAGTGGTTTGCAAGTTTTAGTATTGACGGTGATAACAAGGAATCTGCCTAGGAGAACCCGAGTCTCCTAGCACGTGCGCACAGAAGATCATTACAAGATCCCGGGACTGAAAGTGACTTCTCATGCAATCCCAGCTGTCAGGACTGACCATTTCATTGCTTGTAAGAGCAGAAAGGTCAACAGAAATGTAAAGATTTAATAATACCTATATGGGTAAATTTCTTGAGAAGCCACAAGAATCTCCCCTCCTGCCCAGTCTTTCCTCCTAACACCCCAACACACACATGCACGCACGCGCGCACGCGCCCTTTGGCCAGGAAGTTCTAGGCTTTGATGGCAATTGCATCTTGACTGATTCACTGAATTATATTAGTTGAAAAGATCTTGACTTTTTAAAGTTGAAATTTGCTATGAATTTTGTTTTGGACAATTTGCTAATCCCCTAAAAGCTAAGAACAGAGATTCTGAACCTGGGGTTCATAAATAGGCTCCCTTGAAACAGGACGAATAACTTACTCTGTGGAGCCATTTGTACGGTTCATAGCTTTAATCGGATTCTCAAAGGACTCTGAGTCCTCTTCAAGGTTCAAGACCACTGTCCTCGAGGCCTCTAGGAGGACATTTATTTTTTAAGATTTTATTTATTTATGACAGAGAAAGACAGTGAGAGAGGATCACAAGCAGGAGGAGCTGCAGAGGGGGAAGCACTGAGCAGGGAGCCCGATGTGGGGTTTGGCCCTGGATGCTGGGATCACGACCCGAGCCAGAGGTGGAGGCTTAACGACTTAACCACCCATGCACCCTACACCCCGAGACATCAGAGTTTTCACTCTAATGCTACACTTCCTAGAGCTTTGTGCCGACAGGAGGCTCCAGCCCAGCCATTGCTCTCTTGTTATGAAAACCAAAACAACTGTGGGAGATGTTGGGGTCGGGGGCCGGATCTACCGGGAGGAGCTGGCAGTGTCCAGGTCCCCTGGAGCCACTCTGGCTAAGCCACAGTCCCTGTCGGCATGACACATGGCACAGGTTTGGACTATGATTTTGGGGGGAATGGACTGAGATGTTTGGGGGTGGGGGGTTGGTCCTTAATCTGTTACTTTGTACTGGTCGGAGTTGGTCAAATAAATGCCTCCCTATTCTACTTTTTTTCATCTATAAAGTGTGGGGA
The DNA here is from genome assembly GCA_028646535.1 of Procyon lotor. Classification (NCBI taxonomy): domain Eukaryota; kingdom Metazoa; phylum Chordata; class Mammalia; order Carnivora; family Procyonidae; genus Procyon; species Procyon lotor. The sequence goes on from CM053608.1 coordinate 13,860,359, forward strand.
AAATAATACTGGCCTCTCAGGAGTTTTGTGAGGATTAAATGAGATCAAACAGATGTAAGTGCACAACACAGCTGCCTATCTGTAACTCTTGGGGACAAGTGTGCTTCGGAATTCAGGCTCTGGTTTTCTATATTCCTTAATGCCACCAACGTCACCCGGGGTAAACACATGGATGTTTCTACAGCAAAACTATGAGTATTCCCAGTAAAAAGGATGAATCAAGATTACAATCTTACATCAATTCGAGGCAGGTTTGCCACCAAAAAATTTGTGTTCAGAGAATTTGGATTTCGGGATCAAGAATAAGCAATTGCAGACCTGTCTTCTCGCAACAACTGTCAGCTCAATCTTACTTTCTCCAGTTCCCAAGGTCCTCATTCTTATGCTACTGTTGAGTCACCAACCTTGGCTTGTCCTCTTATTTATTCTCTGTTAACAACAGTGTGGGGCCCATGGCGGAACAAGCTACCCAGTATATATATATGTATCTCTTACCTTCATACTCATTTGAACCGCGTCCTGTTTAACATGGTGGCTCCCTTCTCATCCTAATGCTCTGGTTGAAGAAGATTCTTTATGTCTCTGGGCTTCATCTTAAACTCTCCCAGTCCCGAAGCTGCCTCTCTCGCCACAGCTCCGGCATCCCAAGGGCCGTCTGCTGCCTGTCTAATAAATTCTCAAGGAGCTCTCAAAGTACTCCTGGTGACGCTGGTTTGTTCATGGGTCAGAAGAATGCTCTCCCCCTGGAGACAAGAGGGGCCATTCCTCAGTTTCATTCAGGTATGCCTGAGGGCTGCTCGAGAAGGATGCCACAGCAATTCCTCCTGGGGACGGCACTCCTGGATTCTCTTCTCCATTCCAGAGTGTCTCCGGAGAAGGGGGTGGGCTCCACTATCACCATCACAGTTGAGGGCAATACCTCCAGTGTCAGTCTGGTGTTGAAGGCCACCTGCATGATACTGGATGGCCGTGGGGGTCCCCACGTTTAGCATTGGTGCGGTACAAAGAGCATGAGCAGACATACGGGAGTTGGATTTCTAATTTGTTCACATGCTGTGTGATCTTGGCTCAGTTACTTAAATTCTCTGTGCTTCGAGCTGTAAAATGGGGATAATATTACCTATGGGACAAGGCTTATAAGTAGGAGTAGGCAAGACTACATAAATAGATGTCCCAATAAATTTCCAGTCCTTTCTTTCAGTGCCTTTCCATTGGTTTTTTTCTTCCAGGAAACACCAGAAGGGCAAGAACATGTCTTCTCTTTGCATTTATTCCTGCAGCAGGCATGCAACCAACCATGGATGGTGCATGCAACCATGCAACCATGGTTGCAACCAACCAACCATCCATAATAAATGGATGAATGAATACAATCATTTTTGTTGGTGGTGAGACACCTTCCGATGGAGATAACAGAGTTACAGTGCACAAGCTCTTTCGTTCTGTAATGGTGTTTTCTTTTAAAAATAGAACTTTTAATTTTATAGACAGACTAATACCTCCTGATAGCTAGTGTGAAAAATGTTGCATTTTTAAAAAGATGTCTCAATTTTGAATAAGATTTGAAGATCTGCTACAACTTCATCCCTTTTCCTCTAATCCTCAACTAGTATTAGTTAAAGCTTTGCTTAATCCTAGTGTTCCCTTGGGTTCAGGCAGATTATAATGACCACACAAATTCTGCAATGTTTTAGTAGACCCCAAGATTCATCGAGGGCTTTATGTAGGTTTTGGGAATTAAAAGACACTGTAAATTTTAAAACCTATTCCAGCAGCTCTATATTTAATTATTCCACCACTCTCTTGGAATAGAGAAGCAACAAAATGATTTCAAACTTATTAACAGAGAAATCACGGATGCTGGTTCACAGCATCTTCGAATAGCTTCAGTATCTTTACCCGTAAATGGCAGTGTTTTCAGGCCCCGTGAAACATGCGTGGAAACACCCAGGGCTCAGCCAGCTACGCAGAGCTGCAGCGGCTGGATGGAACCTGATTTTGTTATATTGCCAGAAATCCTTTCCAGTGCTTATTTCTCATAATCCCAAGATTATGTGGTCTAGCAGTAAATGCAGACTATGTACGTTTTTACTTAGAATCTACGTTTTTCTTTCTGTCTGATTCTTAAGGGTACGCTTGTTCTTTTTTGCCTGTGCTCTGCCGAGAATCCAGGTAGGAGAGGAGAAGGATATGAAAGACAGTGAGAGCCAGCCAGCTGGCTGGAATGTGCTCTTATGGCTCTGAGTGGAAGGCATATGTGATGCATTTCTCCCAGAGAGCACAGTGACAGGGGAGGTAAAAAGTGCTGCTCTGGAGGCCTGGGGGTGAAATGCTCGATATGGCCCACAATGGGTGAGGACAAAGTGAGGAATAAAGATGTGTCGATTCCTCATCCTTGGCCAGGATTCAAGAACACGTGTATACTTAATGCAGCCCGACCCTGCTCACTACTTCCCATGAAAAGGAAAATCCGTCTTGATTTCTCTTTTCCATCCATTCCCTTTTTCTTTCTTCCAATGGAATCTTAATGATACCTGGATAGAGGGACATGGTCACACAGATGAATCTATTTCATCTCTTCGGATGAGAAGGAGAGGGGGGTGCTCAAGATGAGAGCCCACAGAAACAGCCTTTGATTAATATTTCAGTCACAGGGGAGGAACCCAGCTACACGATAAAGGCAAATTAAGAAATAGCTCCCAGACAAATGTATTTTGTGAGTTCATCTTGAATCATCCAACATCACATTCACAGTGCATCAAAATTCAGGTGATTTATATAGTCACATTAGATTCTATTAGTATTAATGGGAAATATGCATGTATATCAATATATGCATTAGTGGAGACAGACTCCCCAAAGAGTTTCTGCTTTGGGGAGAAAGCTGCTATTATTTGTCTGTTCTCCATGATGGAAATAGAATTATGTCCATTAAGTAAGTGTTCTACATTCCATGCTCAGCAGAAAAAGGGCTCACTCCTAAAGACACAAATAAAACTATATTTTATATTTGTAATTAAAAGCATTGCAGCAAATGGCTATGTCTTATTGTTATTATTTACTATTTGCTATTTAGAATTTATTTTTTATTACCAGCTATGTTTAATCATTGATCTTAGTGAAAGAGAATGGTTTCCTAGTTCTTTATTCCTGTGTCAAAGAGGAAGAAATAGACCAAGTTTGGTAGGGATTTTATACAGAGAGGCATCCCAGAAGTAAAAGAATAAAGTGTCAGGAAAGATCAGTTCTCCAATCCACAAAAGATGAAAAAGCTAAGGCTTCAGCCTGCTCATATTCTGGTGGAAAGAAGTTTTAAGTCAAATTTGAGGCAATAAGAACTCTATACAAAATCATCAGCAGTGATGATTTTGGCCACTAATCACAGAAGACCCAATTCCAAATGTCTTAACCTATTAGGAGGTTGATTATATCACAAAGAGGAAGTGCAAATCATTTCAGGGTTAACTTGCCTGTTCTTCTGCATTGTCAAGGACTCTGGCCACCCAGCCCCTCCACCGGCCAGCAGGTCATCTTGGTACTTCATGAGTGAACGATACTGCTGTACATTCTGGCCTTTGCAGACCCAACAATGCCAGCGGAGGAAGGAAGATCACCTTCTGTGCATCTTTTTGTTGGTAGGCAAGTTTTTCCAGGAGTCCCTCAGCAGCCAGCCTTAGACCATGTACTCTTCCACAATCAATAAGTAGTGAGAGAAGCAGAATTCCATGATTGGCTTAAGGGGTCAATTTGCCATCCCGTTCCATGAGTTTCAGATGGGGTCATTGTCCGTGAGCTCATGGTCTCCCAGAAGAAGTTGTACACCACATGGAAGAGAGGGCTCCCAGGGTGAGGAGGCAGGGGGTGCTGGGGGTGGAGGCCTGGACAGATGGTCCTCTGTGTGTGCTATCCCCATGAGTACCATTACTGGGCTCCTCAAAGGTTGACTTAGATGTAGGCATGGACCCCGGGGCCTCACTGAAATCTGAGGGAGTAGCAGCTTTTGTCCTGAATTGGATTCAATATAGTTGGTCCCAAGATTTCAACACTAGACCCTGAGGCTTGAGGCCAGTAAAGCTGTAGTTCCTAGGTTTAGCAGATTAATGAGAAACTATTGGGCAGACTGCTTAGTCTGAAGCTAAACCTTTGACTCCAACTGACAGTTGTTTTAAAAGGAAAAAAGAGAAGAATGATCAGGAAGTAAAATTATGTTAATACAGTTTATATCTTGGTTAGTGTTAGCTTTACATGACTGAAAAGTGGGGGGGAAGTTCATCTGTGTTACCTCAATCTCTCCATTCTGTTCTCCCTCAACGCCACCCTCCCCCCGCCATGACTCTGAGCAGCACACAGGGTTCTCATATTCTACTCCTGCTTCCTTCCGTCATACCTTCTCCCAAAGCCTTATTTCACACTAGGATGTTAATATCAAATAGCTTAAGTATCATCCATTTTACTAATAAGCTTGGCTGTGTGGCATGATAGCCCTCATGGAAAGGGAGAGAATTTTAGAACTGACCACTTCTGAGATGGAGTTCTAGAACCCTAAAAAGAATGGCCACAGTCAAAAAATCACACGCTCTCCTATTGACCTGTGCAATATGGCAGCCAGCAGACATATGTGGCTAAAGAGTTTACATGTAAATCGATTAAAATTAAATAAAAGTAACAATTTCATTTCTCAGTCACACTGGTCACATTTCAAACACTTAGTAGTTACATGCATCTAGTGGGTACTCTACTGGCAATTGCAGACATAGCATATATCCATGATCAGAGAAAGTTCTATCGGATGGTGCTGTTCCAGAGAGAAATGGTCAATCAGGATTGTGATAGCCAGTGATATTTTCCAGGAAAATCCCGTCTGATGGGTGGGGATGATCTGTCAATGTTTAAATTGAGTTGGGGAGGTCGAGTTGGTTCATTTAGTTTGGAGCAGGAACCTCGACAGTGGCTGAATAAGGAATACATTGAAAACCGTGACCAGGGTGGACACCTTTGGACTGGGCATTGGTCCAACCACTGACTACCCTAGGACTAATAGAGGACAAGGGATGCTGAGGAACTCAGCATGCTAGAATTAAGTTGAACTGGAGCAAACTTAAAGTTTAAAACATTGCATAATGTATTTATGTTAATTTGTATTAATGAATATTTTCTATTTATGACAAGTGTGTTAATCTGTTTGGGCTGCTAATACCAAATTAGCATGACTAGGTGGTATGAACAACAGCACTTTTCTTTCATAGTTCTAGAGCCTGCGAAGGCCAAGATCGAGGTGCCAGTGGATTCAGTTCTTGATGAACACCTACTTCCTGCTTTGCAGACAGCTGTCTTATCATTGTGTCCTCAAATGGGGGACACATGAAGAACAAGGAGAAAAGCAAGCTCCCTTGTGTCTCTTCTTATGAGGGCACTAATCTTATCTCGAGGGCTCTAGCTTCATGATCTAATTACCTCTCAAAGTTCCCTCTACCAAATACTATCACACTGAGGATTAGGGTTTCAACACATGAATTTTGGGGGAATGCAAACATGCAATTCCTACAGCAAGTTATACTGGTTTTATGCTAGTGACATAAACTTTCTCATGAAAATATAGTTGCTAAACTTTCAAAGAAGATACATTTAAAGAAAAATATTAGGTGAAAATCTATATTAGGAAGAGCAATGTGGTTATATCTCTAAATGTGATTTGCAAAGGACTTAACTTTGAAACACTGATCTAACGCAAAAGGGTTTGCCCCAAACATCCATTTCTAGCTGGGGCTAGCTCATCCATCAGGTGCATTAAACACAGTGCCTAGGGTTTACAGTACTTTTAGGAATCCATGTAAATGTATTAATTTCTTTTCAAGAAATTAAAGTCAGAAGCAAAAAAATATACTTTCAAGTCAAAGATATGTTTTAGTGTATGAAATATACTTGTCTTTATTCCAACACAGTTAAAAAATACAATTTTTAATATTTTTCAATGGAGGAAGGGGCCCATGAATCTGTCTGTAGCCCTTGAACATTACCACGTGACTCTGTTTCTAGGCACACCTGTAAGGCACCGCATTCATTGGAATACAGAAGAGGCGCGCTTGCTCAGCAGCGCCACCAGTGGGCAGGAGTAGGGCAGGTGGACCTCAGCAGTGGGGCAAGAGCATAAATCAGAAAGCCTTGGCAGCCTCCCATGAATGCCCTCCAGCTTAGCATGGGCTGAGCTCAGGTGTGCCAGGGCTTCGGACAGCAGGACTAATTCCTGTTCAAGGAATGACTACCTGTGGGTCAGGACGGATTCTGGGAATGGGCAGGGCTGAGCTTTTGGGCCAAAGATTTTTCTGGGAACTGGGGAAAAGTGAGATGGACAAATAGAGGATTTCAGGCATCCGCTATTAGAACAACCTATTCGGACTAATTAGTCCTGAAATCACACTATGGGGCTGTAGGGCAGTCACATATTTAGCCGGAGTCAGGGTGATTACGATGATAAGAAACACAGAAATGAGGAGCAGCTACACACATTCACACACAGCTCCTAAACATGAGAAGTGATATCTGGAAATATCAGATATTCCTTCTGGAAGAGAGGTTTATGAAACAATCACCTAATGCCCTCTGAAGGCAATGGCTGGCAAAGTTAAGGCTGACTCAGAGACCTCTTGACAAGCTTTGGGACCACAGAGGCATAAATGCCATTTCAAATCAGAGACTGTTGTTAAAGGCCAAGTATGCAGACCAATTCTATAATATCTTGTAGTTGCTCTCTCGTGGCGAGTGAGGAGAATGACATTGATGAATCACCCTATTATAACTTGTGATAAAAGCAGCAGGTACTTAGAGAATTGACCAGAAGACACCTGAAAAAGACAAATGGCTACAGGAAGACAACGGAAACACGTTGGAAATTAGCGATACCCATTGCGGGGAGAACAGGACAATGCATCCCGCCCAGAGATAATATCCCAGTCTCCTGATCGTCCATTGATTTGGGTTACCTGACAGTCTTCTCTGGGGGGCAAGAAATCTCAATTACTAATAATATATACGAAGACACCCTGAAAACCATGCTACATCATGCAAACACAAGGCATTAAAGAAGATTAAACTAGCGGAAGTGGAAAATTATCTAAATATACTTTCATTGTTGGCTCAAGTGTTGGTACATTGGGGCAGGACTTTTTTTTGCTAAATAGTCTGGATGTTTACCATTGTGATGCATAGAATTAGCAGGAGGAATGTTTTGGATACATGAATAGAAAAAGAAAAAAAGAGTGTTTTAATTTTTTTTTTTTTTTTAAGATTTTATTTATCTGACAGAGAGAAACACAGCGAGAGAGGGAACACAAGCAGAGGGAATGGTAGCAGGAGAAGCAGGCTTCCTGCCGAGCAGGGAGCCTGATGCGGGGCTCTATCCTAGGACCCTGGGATCATGACCTGAGCCGAAGGCAGACGCTTAACGACTGAGCCACCCAGGTGCCCCTGTTTTAATTTTTCTAAAGCTCCCAGCTCTTCGGGGGACTCAGAATGATGAGATGCCATAATAGAAAGATGACTTGCAGAGCCTTTTCTATGAAATCAGGCTATTTTGTACTGTGGATTGTGGTGGTTTCTACAGTGGTGAGCAGCGCCTCTTCTGCAAATCACTTCTTTCTTAAACCTCAAGGGTTTCTGCAAACCACATTCAAATGGTCTGGAGAAAGTGCTACTCTACATTTTCCATTAGCTCAGAGTTGGGCCAAGTAGGCCCGAGAGAGGATCATTAACTGCCTCAGTGCCTCCATGTGTCTGATTAACCACAAATACAGAATGCGGTTCAGCAGTGTAGGAAGCCACAGGGCGAACCAGGCCAAAAACGCCCTGCAGTTTGTTTTTCTGGCAGCTATCATCAGTCAACAACAACCAGACAGAGAACTTCCGTGGCCAACAGTTTGGGCTACTGCGTATCCACATTCCCAAGGTAGACTGGCCCGGGGGAGCACAGGTTGAGAGGGGGTAGGGTTGGATGAGAGGAAGAGAATGAAAGTGGCTAGAAAAATGAACCGCTGAGCTATTCATAAAGAGCGTACTGATTAATTGTAGGTTTCTGGTGAATCACTAGTGACACCGTGGAAACCATATATGGCGTCTGCAAGTTCGCCTGTTTTTACTTCAAGAAGAGTCATTCTCGAAATTCTGTAGCAGCTGCTACTGTTTGGATTATGAATAGTAATCAGCCATATGGTGTGGCAGAAAGGAATCGCACATATTTTCACATGGACAAATATTATTATTCCAAAACATAAACATGTCAATATAAGTGTTTTTTCTCCTGGGAGGGATACAGCCCCTGATCTCAGTTATGAGAAAATGACTCACTTTGTATGTGCACAATTCACCTGCCAATGTTGTTACTGGAACTTGCACCAGAGGTCTCCCCATGTGTTTCTTTCTTTATTTGTAGGAAGTCTGGGAGGGAGGGAAGTGAGAGAGAAGAGAATGGAGAGATGGCCCAAGGAGGGGGGCATAGGCTGTTAGCTCTGCCACTGGAATGGCCCCAACCTTAAACTCTCATCACTAGGGAAACAGTATGCTTGCCTGGGGAATAAAAGCCAACAACGTAGCAACCCAATCCAGAGCCAGAGGTGGGGAAGACAGTCTTTTCCGCACTTTTCGCTCTCTCTGGTTTTGTTTCAAATGTCTCAAGGGCAATGTGTCTATCATTGAAAATTTATTCTAAGGATTTCTCTAGCTCTTCCATTTCTTAATTTGGTTATTACTTCTCTTTGCTATGGCCCTTTTTCTTTATTCTTCCTTGCCCTGCAACTGTTTTTTAAATTAAGATTTTATTTGTTTATTTGACAGCGAGAGTGAGAAAGCACAAGTAGGGAGAGTATCAGAGGAAGAGGAAGAAGGAGGCTCCCCACTGAGCAGGGAGCCCGATGTGGGACTCCATCCCCGCACCCTGGGAACAGGAACTGAGCTGAAGGCAGACACTTAACCAACTGAACCACCCAGGCACCCACCCTGGAACTTCTTATACAAGCTTTCCCTCCTGAGAATCCATCCTTTTTGGCGCTGGTTGTTTTGTAATCAACCCTGAACTCTTCCTCTCCTTTCTCTTCCTTCCATGGCTCGGTCTTTCTATGCCTTCTCATTGTGTGGTTCCCAGGCTCTAGGAGGCCCCCTTGCCTTCCAGTGGGGGAATAGCTCACGGGACTCAGGGAGCACAGACCTCAGGGATGGGGGCGGGGGGAGACGGGTGGGCTCGGTCAGAGTTCATGTGTGTTTTCCTGTTGAGGTTCTTTGGCCACGGTGGTCAGCTCTATAAGGTAGAAGCAGAGGAAGCCACTGGAGGGAGGAAATGTGGAGCGAACATGGGATAGGGGCCAAGAGAGCCCCATGAGGGAACCCCGCCTTGTGGGGTGATGTGAGAACCGGCTTCCACGTGGTACAGTTTGGCATGAGGCCTCCCTCTCTGTGTGCAGTGCCTACCGGGCAGCAAATGGGGATCAACGTGCCTAGTGACCTTCCTCTCATTCTTTAGAGTTTGGGTGGCAGATTATTCAAAATAAAATACCTAATCCAGGGGCGCCTGGGTGGCTCAGTCATTAAGCGTCTGCCTTCGGCCCAGGTCAGATCCCAGGGGCCTGGGATCGAGCCCCGCATCTGGCTTTCTGCTCTGCGGGAAGCCTGCTTCTCCTGCTACCATTCCCTCTGCTTGTGTTCCCTCTCTTGCTATGTTTCTCTCTGTCAAATAAATAAAAAATCTTAAAAAAAAAATACCTAATCCAGCACTTGACTGCCACGGGCCTTCAGATCTAGGCCACTTGCGGCCAGGCCAGTGAGGGCAAGTGAATGGCTCAGGGAGATGGAGAGGGGGTAGGGCCTCAGGGGATCAGAGGGTATCTGCCTTTCATCATATGCAAAGGAAACTCGCTGGCCCCAGACACTCGCTGTGGACATGTCTGCAGGTTGCATTCAGCCTCCCGCCCCCAGTTTGTAATCCTTACTTAGAAACCCTTCTCCCTCCTCTGCTTGGGCACCTCCCAGGGTCCTTGATTTGCTGCCTCTGCAGGCAGCCCTCTCCATCCGTTCTCCCTTACTCTCCACCTATGTTTGTCTTGACCGACACCACTGGCCAAGGTCCCCGCCAGTGTTGCTGTGAAACCCTTGGTATCACTTACATCCTCCAGCCCTTGAATGGGCTGCAAGAGGCTTTTGCACAAGCCAGAGCAGTGTCTTCTCCAGGGAAAAACATTGTGGGGGACGTGACCTGCTCCCCCGGTGTGAGGTATGGTTTTGAGCTCTAGGCCAGCTGTGCTCCAGCTGTGCTCCCTGGACCAGCAGCACTGGCATCACCAAAGGCAAGTGTCAGGGTCCCGCCTTAGATCCCTGGATCGGAAAGTCTCAAGGAGGCACACAGTGGTGGGTCCAGGCACCTGTCCTTTCATTGGCCTTCAGGGAGACTTGGCCATAGGTTCAAGTTCAAGAATCCCTGCTCTCTCTAGCTGGCCCCACTTGAACTTGGCGCCATTCTTCAGTTTTCTGTGATCCCTCTTAAACTGTGTGCCTAGAGTTCAACCTTTACTCACACAGACTATTATCATTTATTTAGCAGGATATAGGAGCGACTATGAAGATTATATTATAAAACCCATGAAATATATAATGTAGTTCCTAACACCTAGGAAACCTGTAATATATGTTAGTTATTATCATCAGTCAATTTATTCTATCAATTATATCACATCTTATGAAGGTGGCCTTGGATCAGGTGGAAATTTCTACTGTGGACTTGGTGTCAAATACCTCTACAGAGTTTTGGTCTCTCATATTTACAGCTCATATATGCACATGGTAGATAGAAATGTAGGACCGGTATTGAAAACAGTAGCATAAATGATTGGGTGGAAACACCCTCGCCCATGTAGGGAAGTGATCTTGCCACATCAGCCAAAGCCTTCAGGGGTTTGGTGCGGGGGGAAAGTCCTCCCCTAAAAGAAGGGGAAACCATCACAGAGGCACAGTTCCTTTGAGGAGGATGAGGGTGGAGTAGTGAAAGTAGGGACCCAACATTAAATGTAAGCTTTTCTGTATTTCCGAGAACACAAAGCATCTCTGTTTCCTATGCATCTTCCCATTCCAAATGCCCTACAAAATCTCCACCCATCTGCCATTTTAGATAAAAGGCGATTTCAAATGTTACTCTGCAAGAAGTAGAAATGCCAGCCCGTGCTGGGTCTGTATTAAAATTCACTCAATAAAGAATTCTGACTTTCATGAAAATAACTACCAAAGGAGAGCCAAGAGGTTGACCTTCACGTTGTTCAAGAGCGACACCAATCCCCTGGCCTTGGCACACACATGGATCTCTCGCAAGGATTACAGCAGGTGTTTTCTGAATGGCATCCAGAATCACACTGGACAGAAACGCATCAGAGGTCGCTGAAGCCACATCAATAATGATAAGCAGGATGATCACAGCCCCCTCCCGCCAGCCCCGTGAGCCTGCAGAGATCACAGCCCGGCTGAGTCTGCGGGAGCCTGCCAGCTTCTCGCCAAGTGCCAATGTCATTCTAACATATTCAAGATGGAGACTCTCACGAGGCAGGCCAGAGGTCTAAGGAAATGCAATGAGCTCAGGAGAGCAAAGTGGACAAGATGACACACACACAAATAGTTTTTATCAGTAAGGTTCATTTAGAAATTTGGGACATTTTCAATATGAACGCTTATAGTATTAAATCACAACTGCCATGTTTTCAACTGCATTCCTTTCTTTTCAGTATAGACATTGTAATAAAGGGGAAAAGCCAATTATGAAATGTGTTACTTCTTAGAATTGAAGTAGCAAGTATGATAGAGTAAGATAAAATTACATCCCAGGTTGTGGTAGAGAAATATTAGTATTCTCAATTTCCCCTGATTCCTGCTCTCAGGAATTCCAGTTCAGTGTCCCTTTCAGCTATCAGGATATTCCCACATGCAAGCCTTTTGCCTTCTTCCAGCCTGTCAGCCTTTCTGGTCTTGTGTTGAGGAAACAACTATGGTCCCAAAAGGCAGACAAAAGAAGGTCAAGGAGTCCTAGCAAAGCTCAGTTCTAATCTAATGCTTCTACCAACCTCTTGGGGGTAATATTGGAAAAGTTCTTCAACCTCTCTGTGCCTCAGTTTCTCTTTTATATAAAACAAGAAATCAGTTGGGTCATGAACTCAAAACTCAAATGTCCCCAGGTCTTAATAAGTATGCAAAAATGTAGCTGAGGAAGAGAATGTGTGCCGCATCTACAGGGGATAGTGATACTCCGCTCCATCGGATTAATGCCCCATCCCCCTCTAATCCTTTTTTTCAAAGAAATGTATTTCTGGATTGTTCTGTCAAATCTTATGAATAGTAAATACTGGCTCAAAGATGAAAAGAAAGAAGTCATTAAAAATACTCTGCTGGTCAAATAGAACACATGGATGATCTCTTAAAGGTCTTCACCTTCTATGATTCAAAATTTCCCTTGAAATCTATTTGGGATTTGCCAGTCAAAACACACAACCCCTTGATTTTCTTCACCTTTCTAACTTGTTTCCTCTTTCATAGTATCAGGTGAACTGTGTACCTCTTTTGCCTCTAGGTAGGAGAGACTTTAGCTCAAGTACAACTATGTCTATGCAGGGCAAGGTTGATCATCTCACACTGAAAAATACTGCCAAGGAACCAGATATCACAGGGCAAATTGGTGTGAATAAAGCCAGAGAGGGGACAGATGCAAGGACTAAATTAACTAGAAATAAAACTAAGTCAATGAGGGAGAAAGAAGAAGGGTGTTTCACGTTTGACAACAACTAAGAAGGAGAACTGATGTACCTCAATGTCATGAAGCTGGCTGTGACAGAGGGGTAGGTTTGAGGGAGGAGAGTGTTCTCGGAGGCAGGAGTGTTGCCTGGAAGAGAAGCTTTGGCTTGAACTGTCAGGGTGGGTACTGGTGTTTGGGGAATTTTCTAGAAAGCATTTGGTTAACTCAGGAAACAGGGAAGGGGGTGTAAGGAAGGTTTGCTGGCTCTAGGAGTAGATCTAAGGAGAAGAGTTGGACTTCTCTTTTATTCCGAGCAAAGACAGACTGCCACCTATAGAAGATAACCATAGTTTGCACGGTACAGGATCCCATTCATTGATGAATATTTCATAGTTTCCCTCAGAAACACGCTTCTTTGTCTCTAATCTGCTTATACCATTCTAATCTGGGAACACTGTCATCTCCTGTTAGGTCAAGTAACAATAGCTTCCTAACTGGCCTCCAGAATCTTTAGAACCTGATGTACCTGGGTAGAAAAATTTCCCTCACACACAGATTTATCATGCTGTTCCACTATTCCAACACCTTCCATGGCTCCCATTTCCTTTCAGGTCTAAACTCCTCAGCTTGGCTTTCCAGTCTCTCTAGGATCTGCTCAACTTTCTCCCTCCTCAGTCCCTCACATGCATTTCTTGTTCAAAACTCAGTCCTGTTCTACCCCAGGTCTGTTTCTGTCTCCTGGAATTTATTGAACACCATCTCCTTCACCTGGATGCCCCTTTGCTTTTCAAATCCAATCATCCTTCTTGATCATTTCCCTAATGAAGCCTTCTTTGACAATCATCAGAATCATCACAAGCACTATTCCATTTAATGTCTGAACCATGCTCTCTGCCACTCAATCACATATTCTTTTGTCCTCTAATTGTCTCATGTATGTATATCTTATCTCTTCATTATATTTTGACCTTCACGAGTCAAGAGCAAGTCTTCTCCCTCTGTGTTCTTTGCAGAAACAGTGGAGTTGGTACAGAGGCTGAACTCAGCGAGCACTTGCTTGATGTGTTTATTCAGATGAGCTCATGTGGTGAAAGAGGATGGGGGCAAATGAGGGTCTTAGGCTTGGGGAAAAAAAATGATGGTTTGGGTCTCTTGGATAGTGATAATCACTTAGGACCACCTAACCAATTACCGCTGTCCACTTCTCCCAAATCATGCCCACTGCTGGCTGCAGCCCACCATACATTGCATCCACGGCCAAGGACATCCTCCTATGTTGTCCATCCTTGTTGAAATGAGCCTGTGTAATGGTGAGCTATTGTGCTAGGTTGTGTGCTGGGCAGGGGCTTAATCCATCAGCTGTCCTTGAACACACAGCTTCAAGCTGTCCCCACACGGCCTTGGGGATTTGAGGCTGCACTTGGAGGCAACTCCTGAACTTGACCTTCCTAAACTGGAACTTGAGGGAAATATCATCCAGTTACATCCAGCACGGCAGTGAACTTCTAAGCCACACAAGCAGTCTGCAAGAGGGAAGACATGCCAGAATTCAAATGCACCAAGAATAAAGAACAGCCAGGGCACTCTGGACTGAGGAACCATTCTGGTCCTCCAGGCAGAGAAGGCAGAGACAGAACATCCCACATCATGTGTGAAGTTGCCACCTTCTGCCAGCAGAGGCTTATATGTCTCACTTCCACTCTGCTCACTAACCAGAGAGCACCAAGCCCACCATTAAATCTCTGTGTCTCACCATCTAGGCGGTTAAGATAACAACCTGTTGACCACAAGAGAGGTTGGGTGTTTTAATTACGATACAAAGACCTTGAAAATAAACCAGGCTTTCAAAACTCCATTTCTTTCGATTCACTCCATTTCCGGAGCAGCTTTGGACTGCTCCGAATGGAATGAATTTCAGTTCCTCCTGCCCTGGACTGTCCCTGGGGTCTGAGCTGGTGGGTGTTTTATCCACTGCACAGGTTGGAAGGAACCCAAGAGAGATTGCTGAGTTGCTGCCAGCAACCTATGGCGTCTCTGAGGCCACTGCCCTGGGGGTAAGTGGCCACAAACCTGCCAAGGGAATGGGTAACAACGTGTAGTAACAGAGACAGAGCCAGGGACCAGAGAAATTCCAAACGAGGAGAGAATTTTCAAAAGGGCAGTTTGGGTAATCAAGGTTTATCAGAACAACAAGCAGGCTTGAATTTGCATGATAGCTGTGTACCTTACAAATATGACCTTCTCTCATGTAACTGGGAATCTGCTTGGGCAGGGGGCTGGGGGTGTCTAAGGGGTGAGGAGCAATGTCTTTATCTCATCCCTTGGTGTACTTTCTGCACTCCGGTTTCTGCCGATGCCCTGCGGGCTGTCTTAAGACCCTGGAGCCAATCAGACCTGTGTGACATCCATTCTCAGTCCCTAGGAGCACAGACCTTCTTTTTGCCCAGAGGGCATGCAGGAAAAAACTCCTTTTATTTTTTCATAGTTTGTCAAAAATAAGCTCCTATTAAAAAATGAATTTTTAAGAATCTAAATATTACAAGAGAAATGGTTCCGTTTCCAGAATACCACTGGCCACATGCTTGCTAAGTAAATGAATGAATGACTTGGATAAACAAAGGTTGATGCCTGAAAAGCTTGAATATTCATCTGAAAATTGTACTTTTTTAGTTAGGCAGTATTTTCTATCCTCCTTTCTCCAAAAGTACACAATATGACTTGCCATCTTAGATATAACATTAGAGGCTAAGACTGTCAGGGATGATGAGCATTCTTTAATAAATAGATGTGATTCCTTTAGAATCCAATGTTTAAATTTGCTCTTGAAGTCAACTTCATGCCATAAAAGAAGGTAACATGGGTCATACTTCCACAGAAAAGACAGATGGGTCCCATTGCTGCCACCAGAAGAGAATTTCTTATACTATGCAATCTACAAATCGCCTATGGTTGTGGCAGAATCTTCTATTTCCAATGAAGTTCAAATTCACATTAGAAAGGAGAAGACAAACTGAAAAGTTACACGATGGCACAGGAGATATACTAACTGAAAAAGCACTGGGCAGGTGTTGGAGTCTGTGATCTTGTATCCCAACTCTGGGTTGAACTTGAGGTTCCCCTCAAGTAAGGGGAACTTCAGTTTACTCAACTTTAAAATGAGATGAACAGCCAGGGTCACCGAGGCCAGGGAATCTGGACCACTCTGTGAGGCTCTTGGGACTTGACCACTTTATGTGGAGTAAACTCAGCAGTTCTTTGTAATGTAAAGGGAAAAGCACGTCTGAATATGCTCAGGTCAAAAGTAAAAAAATTTGTGTTAGATACTAGTCTGCTCCTTTATCATGCTCTTCTGATCATAATACATATCATAATTATTACATATGTATTCACATACATATGTTTATATAAAATCTTAAAAGAGGTACATTTACAGAAAATCGAAAATAATAAACCCAAAACAGAGTTCCAAGAAATTCTTCATTTGTGTTAAAAACCGGGCTTGACTTTACAGTTCCTTTTTGTCAGTGAGTCGTATTGCTTTAATAAGGTCCTGTCTTGTGTGCCCACAAGCTGTTCAGTATGGTTCGTCACTAAAATTAGAGACTTTCATACCCAAACAGTTCACCCAAAGTCATTTATCACTAATACTGTTTGGTATGTAGAAGGCATGTTTCACTTTAAAACAATGAACAAGACTACCATCCTCTGATTACAAATTCCTCTTAATTTTATGAAGAGCTACAAGGAAAATGCTCAGTACAATGCCCTTGATATTTAAATACTTCATTCAACTCACCATTAGCTTGCTCCAAAACTCAGCCTCCCTGGCAAAAGGCTCCATATTGAAGGGAATTTCAAAATAAATTTCTTGCTCTGCTTTGTCAAAGGTGTCACTTAAACTGCTCAAGTGACAGAGCACAGGAAAGCGAACATTTCAGCTGAGCTCCTTTCATAATACTGATGGTTGCATTTTCTCATAGCTGAGAGTCTTGGGAGAAATGGAATTTACATATGTTAAGGCGAGATGGGTGTGGGCATTTCCCATGGTTATGATTCAAAACCAAGATATGTTTCATCCAAGGAGTTAATAATATAACTCCAAGAAGAAAAGTACCCCGTAGCATTACTGCCACTTAAGACATGACAACTCACACTGCCATGCACAAATTCACCACGCCTCAGTCCCTATGCCAAGAACAATCTTACAGTGGGTGGTGTAGGTAACTTCGGGCATTTTTCTTTCATGGAAGACTTAGGTAATTATACATCTCCTAGCCCACTTTAAAGTGTGCACGGTAACACAAGAGTGGACCTCTGGAATGCAAGTGTGAGGCTGCAAGTTCAGGGAGACAACTTTTGGCATTCTTGTGAGTGAAATTAACCAAAGTTGGCTACTAAATGACCCATTCTCTGGGTGCTCTGTTAGAACAGGTAAACTTTGATCTTAAATAGCTGCACAAAGATATATACGCTTCAAATTTTCTCATTTTTTCTTACAAGAGGCAGGAGAAGAAATAACTTCCTTAATATATCCTAGAGCAATGGGTCTGTGGTTATCATTACAGGCATAACTCAGACATCGAACATTCCCATCTTCATTAATACTGATTACCCGAGTGACCATGCAAAAGAAACATATTTGTAAGGAGAGAAGTCCAACACCACACACCTACCATGCTGCAAGCTAAAGGAAAAAGAAAAAGTAGGGTCTAAATAAAACCTGACAGGAGAGACCCAGAAGAATTCTGGTCATTTCTTTCTGTGGTCTTACAACCTTTACACATTCAAGACATCGGATATTTAGATCTGATGAAGCTGTCACAGCTTAGGATAAAAAGCAAAACTCAAAATGCACAAACTGTGTCTCCTTTGATAAACTTTCCTCTGGGTATTCTAACAACATTTCCTTCTCTGTGAGTTTCTAATTACACAGGACTTAGTGAGTGGTGGCTCCTTACAGTAAAACATAACTGTGGTCAGCAGCTGAGCTTTACCTCCAAAGCCTGGTGTGGAACTTCGGAAACCACTGTTCCAACACAAAATATGCCACTTCTCTAGTTCTTCTTTTGCCCAGAGATGTTTCTCCCCCTCATTTTAATCTGGGCAGAGCTCTCTAAAATACTTAGATTTATATCAGTTGACCCAGGAAAGCAGTTATTTACATCTGGTACATTTTCTCCATTTCCTTAGTGCCTCAGATTAGGATCAACCTTGTCAGAGTAACTGCTTAAATGTACAAAAACAAATATTTACAAACCAAGACACCTGTGGAAATATAATAATAATAATAATAAATTGGCCACAGAATAGGAGCCATTCAGAAGGAGAAAGAGGGTTCTGTTGGGGCGACATGTAGGAGTGCTTGTTTACTTTTTGTCTCTGGAAGCCGGGGAGGGCTACACTTGGTGTAACTGCCCCATAAGCCACCGCGCCATGAAAACCTGTTTTGCGGGTCTTGCCTCATGGCCTGGTCCACCTCTAACTGTTGTTTGTGGACGGGGTGAGTCATTTGTATTGTGCAACTGTCCCAAACATCTGAAACAACTATTTGAATCTGGCAGGGAGTTTTTTTTTTTCCCCATTGGTGAAATCTCATGTTTTCTCTGGCTTACCATTCATTTCACTGATGGTTGGATGCACGTATCTTTACGAAATAGATAGGCTTTTGAAAAACTACATGAACCCATGATTCTAAATTAGATCATACTTAAAAAAAAATTCAAGGACATCTTGATACTTAAAGGAATTCCTGGCACCTCGACTTCTGAAGGAGAAAACAGCTTTTGCCTTAAAGCCATCTGCCACATTAATGTTTTGCAAGCATGAGGTTTTACAGACTGTGTTTTCTTAAATTGAGGGACACAAGTTCAGCCCCTTTTGGCCTCTGACCGACTCAACTAATGTCACTGGATCACAAAACTGATGCCACAGGCAAACTCATCATCTTTCTCCCAAAGAACAGTTAAGGGAGACTTCTTGGGTTTTCGTGATTTTTTTTACTCATTCACAAATGATTTATAAGAAGAAAAAGAGGAGGCAGAATTGGTTTACCTTTTCTAACAAATTAAAATGATATTAGGGGTAATCTGTAAAGGAGGAACTGGTGATGCCTGGAAAGACACTTTCAATCCCACACACTCCCTCGCACAAACACAGGAAGTCCAGGACCCGGCTTCCCTCTCTTTGTACGATGTTCCCTCTAGTTCTAGTGCTTGTATGTTCTACATATGTTCTAGTTCTCCCCACAGAACTAGAACTAGTCTAGTTCCCTCTAGACCCTCAGAAGGAATGCAGTGCTGTGTCGAGCACTACCATCCACGTGACCAACAAACGCCTGGTGGTTTTAATTTAGGGTTTTCATCCTTCTCTCTTCCTGTATCTTTTCTCTTTCCTGCTATGCCTCTCTGCCTCCTTGCCTTGGGAAGCAAAAGCCAGAACTCGCCAGCAAGATTTCCTGGCTTTTGATTTCTAAAAGCCTGTTCCTAAAAGGAAGACAGAATTTGAAGAGAGGAGCAGAATGTCTTTGAGAAATGGGTCATAGTGAGGTGTGGTGGTGCATGCATATGAGGAAGGGCTTCTCCTAATCTGGAGGCAGGGATAGGTCCCGAGGTCTCAGGGAAGGGTGGCTCCCTGGTTCTGCCCTGTGGAGGCAAAGGACTCCCCAGGAGGAAGAGTTGTGGTATGTCCACAGGACAGGAGCTCGCAGCTTCCACAAAGCTCCGTGTGCCTCCAGAGGGTATGGGAGGGACTGAGAACTTTGGGCTGTCAGAAGACCGCTGGGGGCTTGGGCTGTGGGATGTTGGTGAGACCATGACAGACCCCACAGTAAAGGCTCCTCGCCTTTCTGGACACCATATAATTCTTCCTGAATCTGGTGCAGCCCTGGGAAGGAGGGGAGACTAATAGTGACAAAGATAAAATGCACTGGGTGCTCAGACTTGCTATAAAGGAAATATAAATGAAGTTATATTTAGTTCTCACTTGACTTTGAGGACACAGATTCATATCAACTACTCATTCCAATGGCAAACATCAACTCATCAAAATTTTTTTTCTATGTAAGCACATAGAGTCACGTCACTGGACTTACAAGTAGATAATGAGATAATGTTGTGTGTAACTTTACTCCTGGACTCAAGGTCAACTGGATGCCTTTGCTCCCTGGGCATCACCTTGACCCTCACAGTTGGGCTCCAGGATGCTCAGTCTACTGCTGCTGTTTTCTAACTCGGCAGGGTTAAGTGACATTGGTTGAAACAACAGATGGTGAGATTTCTGAATTACAAGTGGTTATCATGTTCATTGCAATTTTAGCTTTTGGACCATAAAAGATAGACAACACATTCTGACCAAGTAGAATATGGCAGAGAAAAAGATCCATTTAGGATCAATTATCAGAGACCCCCTAAGACGATGAGCATGACACAACCATCCCATGACTCAATCTGGCCTTTTTTTCCCAATGTCAAGTGTATCGTTCCTGAAATTTATTGTACATAATGCCTATGTCCATTTCCAAATAGTTTCTGGGGCCACTGACAGATGCAGCTAAAAAAATAAAAATGGAAAAATAGTCATGGGTCTTGCCATGCATATTGGAGCCTATCTGACAAGATAAAATAGGACACTCCTCAGTTTTCCCTAAATGATTCACTGATGGGTGAACATGGTAAACACATTGTACCTTAAGTGAATACCAAAAGCTGGTAGGAAGTATTTACTCCCACCCTAGAAACCCATATAAGCACAGAGAGGAGGAACCTTCTGTACTTTTCAGAAGGAAGGTACACAGAACACAAGAGCAAGAGAAGAAGGATAATGAATGGTCCCCATTGTTGGTGAAGAAAACGTACATGCTGAGACTGGGTCTTCATTTTAAGTTACTATTTCCCCAGGAAGTATAAGGACATGACAATTGTCAAGTTGCTGTGGTCAGGGGCATTTCGTCCTGCATCAGGCTGACCTTGAGGGTCACTACAAGATCCCAGTATGCACGGGAAGGTAGTCCATTTTCTTATCTCCGTCAGTGGGAAATGGTGAGCAAGGCCAGGAGACAAGTAGCAGCAGGAGGAAAGATCCTCTCAGCACTGAGCAAACAGAGAGGAAGCATTGGTGAGGCCTGAAGGAAAGGTGTAGGGGTATACATTGTATTGGGCATTGGCCAGGAAGAGTCCCTGAAGGAAAAGAGAGTCTTGCTCAGGGGAATATCCATGTGCTGCACGTATTTCTTGCTTCCTCTGTGGCCTCAAGAATGATTCAGGCCCTGAAAGACCGGTAGTAGAGTACATCTTTTCTGGACACGAAGCTGGACATTAGGTCCAGCTTAGAGTACATCTACAGTGACCCTGCAGGCTCTAATCTAACCTCAGAATCAGAGTGAACTATTAGCCTGGGAACCGACAAGTGCTTGGAGAGTTCCCTGCTATTACTAAAAAAGAGGGGAAAAGAGGGACAATTTTTGAACTACACACCATGCTCCTAGCCCTCTACACATGATATAATTTCATTATCCTCAGAGCCCTGTGAGGTAGATATTGTTACCTTTGCTTTGCTGACACAGAAGCTGAGGTTCAGAGCGTTACCTAGATTTCCCATGGTCACTCAGTTGGCAGTGGTTGTACTAATGAAATGAGTGGAGACAGTTGATGTGGTGGTAGTGAAGACCACAACCTCTCTAGGTGCTGGGAGTTTTAAATACTGCTTATTTAATTGTCCAACAACCAAGTATGGTCTCATATCCTTTTTACAGATTAAGAATCTCAGAAAGTAGGTGCCTGGGTAACTCCATTGGTCAAGTGTCTGCCTTTGACTCAGGTTAGGATCTCAAGGTCCTGGGATTGGGCCCCAGGTTGGGCTCCCTGCTCAGCGGGGAGTCTGCTTCTTCTTGTCCTTTGCCCCCCCCCCCATTTGTGCTCTCTCTCCCTGTCAAATAAATAAATAAAATCTTAAAAAAAAAAAGACTCTCAGAAAGTCTCAATAACGTAGTCATGATCCTTTAAATATTCAACCCAGATGCAAATCCAGTTTGATTTGCTTCAAAGTCCGTGCCCTTTCCATTACATCATGTTGCTCTTTTCTAAGTTGCAAATAATAACACATTTTTTTTCATAAGAAGGTACAAAAGTATCTAAATAGAGAATACCTAAGAGACCCCTTGGATAAAAAGTACTAAAGCAACTAAAAGTTGCTGTGTGCTAGAGCTATTGAGAAGATACAGACAAGGCATGACTACCTCTAGGTTAGAAAATCTAATTGGTTAATTTTACATAAGCCCAGAAACTTTGCTAAGGTTAAATAAAGAGTGATTGACAATGGTTGAAGGCCAGGAGAGAAAGGATATCTAATACTATCTAGCTGTTATTTCTTTTCTTAGTAATTCATATGCTCTGAATTACACCTCACTATTTAAGATAGAAAAATTAGTGGTAGATTCATGTCAAGACACTGAAAAAGGAAAATGGAGAAGACAATCTCTCTCAGTTGTTCATGCCTAAAAAAATCAGCATATTGGGACACTGGGTCCTGAGTACCACGGCCCATCTATGGGAGTTTACCTAAACTACAGGCATAGTGTCAAGAGCAGAATAGGTCTCTGGCGCTTGACAACCCCCATCACTATGTGGATGATGCCCTCTGACAGACACAGCAGTCCAAGCCAGTCTCCTGGACCAGTCCTGCCAGGCCTAGATGTACCAGAGCCTGTCCTTACTCTGCACTCCTTCAGGTAGTTATCTCTCAGCTCTTTTGTTCTCTCTCTTTAACCCCTCCCTTAAAGAAAAAGAGGTTAAAACAATCACTCAAATAAGTTACCTTTTGTTTCAAAAGCTTTTTTGCCTCTGATGATCTCACAGTATTCTGCTGGAATCAAAGCTACCCATGTGAGAAGTCAAGCAAAGTGCAGTATAAAATGTACGGCAATGACAGGGTCTAATTTTCTTGGCCATAGTTGCTAAATGGGTCAACATCAAATTTATGACGCACTCCTAGCAATTTTATAGAATATTAAAATGTACAATTTTGTCCCATTTTGTGCTGATACAATCCTAAGTGCTTTTTTTTTTTTTTTTTTGCATTGCACCCTAACCCTGTTTCTGATGGTCAGAGATAAGGGTGGTCAGGATTTGGAGTCTTCAATTCCCTCCTCTTTGCCGTGTAGATATCCCATCTTTTCCAGAACCTTCTCACAGCACATTTAAGGCAGAAAAATAGTCCGTTATGCCATTCCAATTCCCAGTGTACTTTCTTAGCCTATTACTTAAAATTTCAAAATATTTGGGCCACAAAGATATCATTTATCTCTCTAGCAAAGTCGACACTAAAATCAGGCTTTAGCATTCTGTCTTATGCTTCCTTTCCTCTGAGCTTCACTCCGATTTCTATTTGGCCTATCATTTACTTTGTGCTAAAGTACCATACATACCTGAAGGACACACTGCAGAGGCAATTAGGATGAAGCGGGTGGGTGGAGTTAAACCATAATGAAAAGAACACCTTAAATTGATCATCTTGCCACCACCAAAGGTCATTCTTGGGGGGAGGGTGGGAAATATTGCTTTTATCAGATATAGCATTCATTGTCGGAAAATTCTAATGCTATAATTTTCTTGAATATGTTCAGTCCGACTCAACACCTGATAATATTCTAGCACTATGTTGAATAGCAGTGGAGATAGTGGGCATCCCTGCTGTGTTCCTGATCTCAGGGGAAATGCTAAGAGCTTTTCCCCATTGAGAATAATATTCGCTTTGGGTTTTTCATAGATGGCCTTGATGATATTGAGGAATGT
>CM053608.1:13884396-13926631 GCA_028646535.1 Procyon lotor
TACAAAGTGCTCATGAAAGAAATTGAGGAAGACACCAAAAAATGGAAAAACATCCCATGCTCATGGATTGGAAGAACAAATATTGTGAAAATGTCTATTCTACCTAAAGCAATCTACACATTTAATGCAATCCCTATCAAAATACCATCCATTTATTTCAAAGAAATGGAACAAATAATCCTAAAATTTATATGGAACCGGAAAAGACCACGAATAGCCAGAGGAATGTTGAAAAAGAAAACCAAAGTCGGCGGCATCACCATTCCTGACTTCAAACTCTATTACAAAGCAATAATCATCAAGACAGTGTGGTACTGGCACAAAAACAGACACATAGATCAATGGAACAGAATAGAGAGCCCAGATATGGACCCCCAACTCTACAGTCAACTGATCTTCGACAAGGCAGGAAAGAATATCCAGTGGAGAAAGGGGAACCCTCTTATACTGCTGGTGGGAATGCAAGTTGGTACAGCGACTTTGGAAAACAGTGTGGAGATTCCTCAAGAAATTAAAAGTAGAGCTACCCTATGACCCTGCAATTGCACTACTGGGTATTTACCTCAAAGAGACAGATGTAGTGAAAAGAAGGGCCATATGTACCCCAATGTTCATAGCAGCAATGTCCATAATAGCCATACTGTGGAAAGAGCCAAAATGCCCTTCAACAGATGAATAGATAAAGAAAATATGGCATATATATACGATGGAATATTATGCAGTCATCAGAAAGGATGGCTTTTGTATCACTGTGGATGGGACTAGAGGAGATTATGCTGAGTAAAATAAGTCAAGCAAAGAAAGTCAATTATCATATGGTTTCACTTACTTGTGGAGCATAAGGAATAACATAGAAGACATTAGGAGAAGGAAAGGAGAAGTGAATTGGGGTAAATCAGAGGGGGAGACAAACATGAGAGACTGTGGACTCTGAGAAATAAACTGAGGGTTTTGGAGGGGAGAGGGTGGGGAGTTGGGTAAGCCTGGTGGTGGGTATTAAGGAGGGCACGTATTGCAAGGAGCACTGGGTGTGGTGCATAAACAGTGAATCTTGGAACACTGAAAAAAATAAAATTAAGATGCTAAAATAAAATAAAATAAAATAAAAATAAAATAAAATAAAATAAAATAAAATAGGATGTGCTAAGTCCAGTCCTAGTTGGAGGCAAGAGAAGGAAGGGAATGGCTTCTGACACTGGGCATGTGATGCAGCTGGGAGACCATCTAGTCGGGGTTGGAGCTCTATGAGCATGAGGCTAATGCCATATTCCATTGCTCCCTCTGAGTCCAGGGTTAGGCTGGGGCTTGATTTGGAAATCATAGCATGATTTGGAGTCAGAGCAGCACCTGCAGTCCCCTGACAAAGGAGGTGACAGGAATTCTTCCCCCTGCACATCGGAAGCAGAATACCAGGTCTGCCCCTGACCTCAACTCTCGGGAGTGAACACCACCACCTCCTAGCCAACATCTACCAAGACTTACACTCTGTCTCTTTAACAGGAGCCCCCCAATTTAGAGAATACTAAAAAATCTAGCTACATTTTTTCTTGTAGCCCTAAAAAAGACTGTAAAAGTTAAGCCATTTCTATGCACTGAGCCTAAAAATACCTCTATATTGATCTCCCAGAAAGCTAGGGCTTTGAGTCATCTGAATGCGGGCGAATTCGTGTACTTTTAAGCATAACCTGATCAAATAGCTGATAATGTTTTTAGTGCCTAGTAAATTCAAAAGACTCATTTTGGTTGAGGAGGCACCAGTATTACATAAAAATGTTCCATCAGGTGTTAGCTGTACCCTTTCTGGAATTATTGAAACAATGAAATCAAACACAATTAGTCACACAGGACAGGAATGATCTGATTTGTACTCCATCAAGCCATTTCTACTCTGCACACACAATTTATAAAGGGAAGCAAATTGCATAGGTTTTCCTACCACAAGTAACTACGTGGAGCCACGTGTGAGAAAAAAAGAGAAAACACAGATGGTCTTTATAGGCTATGTCTTTCTTCTAGATCATCTAACTATGCAGATACCAATGTTTAAAATTAGTTTAAGTGGTTATGTTTAAGCCCATTTTGTTGTAAGCATTACTGTGGACTTGCTCAGATGGTCTCTTAGATTTCACAATAAAAATTTCTCCATAAACATCAACTTTCTGTGTCATCTGGCAAATGGCGGACAGGAAAGACAAAATCCTTTCAGATCGTCGGGTCAGGTGCAGTGACTAGGTTCAGAGCTGCTGGCCCCAAGCATGAAGGTTCTTCTTGCTGGGAACTAGTCCCCAGGGGGCATGCAGAGATGGCTCCGTCCCCCCACCCTGCTGTGCATGCCAGCCCTCCCACCACCCAGGCTGCAGCAGACCCCTGACCCTTACTGCTACAGAGGCTCATAAAGATGTTTTTCCTGAGGCCTGGCAGAAGACAGACTGGCTTGATTTGTGTCTGTGGCCATCAGCTTCTTGCAAGCCAAGCAGCCGGTACAGATCAATAGCCTGGAAGGTGAAAGGACAGTTTCACAACCAGGCACGTGGCCTCCTAGGTCCCCTGCCCTCCCAACCGTGTGCGGCCACACGCAGGGCCAGCCTGGGCTCAGAGCACCCACAGGGTAGGTGTCCCTCATTGTCTAAGGCAGACAGATGCCTTGGGAACTGGGATGTTTACTTCACAAGGCACCAGCACGGGGCAATTTATAAGAAATGCAATTTCACACACCGAGGGAAAAAAAGGACATATTTGTAATTGATGATGGGGAGGTAAAACTCTGTGTTCTTGTTCTTTCACAGTCAGTGTGGAGAGATGGATACAGGATAAGGGACACCGAAGGAGCGTTAGTTGCAGATTAGTTTTCCTGACTTAGAAAACCTCCCAAAATAATTTAGTAATGAAGACCTCTTCTGTGAACTGTCAACTTTATTTATCTGTGCTCCTCCACTCTGAATCAAAGTCATTTATACTCTCTTTGTGGAACGTGTCACACTCAGCAGAGAAGCGGCACACTGTATGGATTTACAGAGGGATGTGTCCTTTAAAGTCAACTAAAATGACAGTTTTTATCACATAGAATGTGACCCACAAAAATAGCTTTTTGAGTTATTTCAGTGATAGACATCCTCTCTTTTGGTCTAGCAATCAGTATCATTATTTCTAACAAAGAGTGATACGCCATTTCTCAGATAGCTTTAAAGAGCAGCCTTATAGCATTATTTTGGGTGGTAAACAAGGTCATTTGGAGACATTAGTGGGCTCTAGGAACAGTAAAATCTGGAGAAGGCAGAGGGTTTGGTGTGAACCCGACCCGCAGGCAGAAGATCTGAGTCTGGGCTGGTCACCAACTAGTCAGGGGACCTGGGACCGGCCACACCCACACTGGAGCTTTCTAGTCTACCTGCTTCACAGGGTTTGATGAGATAACAATGATCGTGAAGATGCTCTGAAAATGCCCGTGGCAATACGCATGGATGGTGGTGCCCCATATTTATACTGAGACACTCCCTGGCATGAGTGAGTGCTGCCCCCATCCCCATTCTAGTTCCCTCAGGTACAGATTTTAGGTCAAGGGAACAAGATGTCAGTCATCCCACACACTTTCAAGCTCACGGGACAGGCTTCTCAGCTCATTGACCTCTTTCTTCTCTCCCGTCTACCCTGAGCTTCCAACAAAGGGACCTCCTGGTCTCTTATGGTCCTGATGGGGCAACTGATCACGCTGGGCTTTGTGCCTCTTTTGACTGATGTTGGTTCTGTATATTGGGCACTTTTGCACATTTGAAGTATTAATTTCAACACGGAATCTCTCTTTCTTACCCACTGTAGTTCCCCCTCTTGGCCCTAGCTCCAAGACATCTTCCCACTCAAAATGTCCTTTCTGCTGTCCACCCAAATTTCTGGGTCCATTGTGGGTCCCAAATCTGGAAAAAGACTTTTTCTTATTTTACTGACCCAAGTGCATTTTTTCATCTCGAATCCATGTTCTGTCTGTCCATTGCTGTGGAACAAGTTTGCACATGAACACTATTTCTAATGTTCTTTTATTTGATATTTATAAGAGTTGAACTTCCTTAGAATGTGGCTTATATCCCCAAATGGCTTTGAAATAATAGATTCCTAGTGAAACTTCTTGATTGACTGCTGGTCATTAGATATTTTCTAGTAGAGGACTGATAGAAAATATTCATTCACTCATTCCCTTGTCTATCCAACCAACATTTATTGAACTCCGATATGTCCCTTCAAAAACTGAATAGAGCTTTTCTGGAAGTTGTGAAACAGTGACTTGAGGAACACAATTGTGAATTACAGGTAAATGTTTATAGTAAGATTCTCTCCCTCCCAGCTGTTTCTCTGGGTTTTGACTATTGGCTCTTTCAAATAGAAATATTCCCTGTAGCTTTCTTCCAGTTATCTATCATTGCATGCGTAACAAACCATCCCCAAATTTTGTGGCTTGAAATACAATTTATGATTCTCCTTCATAGTTCAGCGGATTTGCGGGGCTCAGTTGGGTAGTTCTTGCCCAGGTTCTGTCATATGGCTGCAGTCAGATAAGGACTGAAGTTAGGGAGGTCTGAAGGCCCCCATGGGCTGGATGTCCAAGATGGCCCACTTGTGTGGTCTGAAGTTGATGCTGGCTGTTGACGGGGAGCTCAGCGGGGTTGTCAGCTGGAATGTCTACATTTGGCCTCTCCACATAGCTTGGGCTTCTTGGCCTGGTGGCTGGGTTCTGAGGAGCATCACAGGAACAAGTGTCCAAGAGACTTGCCATTTTCAAAGCTCAGGACTCCTTATGACCTTGTTTGGAAGTCCCAGAATGTCACATCCACTGATTTCTACCAGTCAAGCCAGTAAGTCAGTCCAATCCACATTCAGAGGAGGAGAATTAGGCTCTGACTCTTGATGTGAAGAATAGTATGTGCTTGTAAGGGGGGGAAAGAATTAATGACAGACATCTTAGAGACCTTCTATCATGGTCTTCCTTTTTTTTTTTTTTTTTAAGATTATCTATCTATCTATCTATCTATCTATCTATCTGTCTGTCTGTCTGTCTGACAGAGAGAGATCACAAGTAGGCAGAGAGGCGGCAGAGAGAGAGGGGGAAGCAGGCTCCCCGCTGAGCAGAGAGCCCGATGCGGGGCTCGATCCCAGGACCCTGAGATCATGACCTGAGCCAAAGGCAGAGGATCTAACCCAGTGAGCCACCCAGGCGCCCCAATCACGGCCATCCCCAATGACAGTGCCCTAGCTGTCATTACCAAGTGTTTACTTTGCAGCTTTACTTGTTTTCTCCACTAACTTTCTTAATGACTTCCTAAGATAGGTGTTTGTCCCTATATTAGAGACGACAAAAATAGGCTCAATATGGTTATGTAATGTATTCAAGGTCAAGCAAATTACGAGTGGCAGAGTTGGGTTTTAAATCCTGGTATAGTTAGTTGAAAGCATAGGTTTTTACATCATGCAACCCTGCCTGAGATTATTACACATAGGAATAGTGCCTAAGGAAAGGAAAGGTGAAAAAAAAGAAATGAATAGAGGTGTTTTCATATAAGTGACCATAGCTCTCCAATGACAAGCCCCTGTTGCTTTTTAGGTAATGTATTTAGATGTTCAAGCTCCTAACCATTCTTGCTTTATGGAAAATGGTCTCTAATTTTAAATTAAACATTTTAAGGTTACATAATTTACCAGAGTGAAAGCCCACCATATAATCTGAATTAAAAATTACTGTCAAGTAATACATCCTTACAAAATGGAATAACAGTTTTCTAGTGATTTTTAAATTATCTTGAAAATAAGGCTAACATGAATCTTACTATCAAATCCGAGCTTTAAGAATTAATCGGAAGATGTGGTTTGGTATTATGCTCTGAGCAAGTTGAATTTTTCAATAAATATTTGCATCATTAAAATAAAACACAATTCAGAGTACAAGGAATGCCATTGTTTCTGCCTCATTTCCTTTCAGCGGCAGGAGGCAGCACTGGTCAGTTAATGGCTTTTCCAAAAGAAGAGACATTTCCTTCCATGACATGTTTTCATCTCTGCTCTTCATTGGGTAACATGTGGCCCTTCTGGAGGACTGCCTCCTGAGTCCCTATTTGAAACGGTACTTCAAACAGGAGACTTTATTTTGGGGACAGAAAGATTGACACAAGTTTCCTACGTGTCTTAAATTTTCAGTTTCCTTATGAAATGGTTCTTCCCCTGCAAGGAACAAGTAGGAAATAAAGAGAAGGCAAAGATAAAGAGGAAAATCAACCATAAGGAATATCACACTTAAGTGTCGGCAGGAAATAAGAGTTGTACGCACACCTACTGGAGAGGTGTTGGTCCCTTGAAAATGGAAATCTTCTGGGCCAAGGGTATTCCTTGGCTTTAGCCCACTTGCGTGCGACTGAACTCTAAGAGCTGAGGGAAGAAATTCCTTTTTTTCTGTGGGTTTTCTTAAAGGAGGAAGGGCAAAAATAGAGTGATTATCTAAGCAGTGCTGCCCCCTGCTGGTAGCAGTTATGCAACCCTGAAAACAGATGTTTTCTATTTCCTTGTTTCCAGTATCTGCTGGGATGTGTTTAGAACTCTAAAACTCTGGGTGATAATCTGGGTCACACTAACCCTGCCCACTCCACCTCTTCTGCACAGTGGAAGCTGCAGTCAGCTCTTGGAGGGGAGACGACTTGTTCATAAACAGCTTTCAGTTCAGATCTGTATATGCCACCCATCTTCATGGGACACCCAACATACAGAATTCACAGTTCCAAAATAGACCGTGTTCCACATTGCTGTGTTGTTTAGGTGTTCTTTTTAAAAGAGATGTATGGAAATCTGGGGCTCTGTGGTGAATCTTATCCTTGGGATATAACCCCTTTAACTTAGAACTGTCAGAATTTCTCTTAAATACCGAAATATGATTTGTAGGATATAGGTAGGATTTGTGGTTCCCTACTTCTCTTTCATGGAATAAAAATAATAGAAAACTTTATCTACTATTCTGCGGTCTAATTTCTGGGGAAAGGATTCTTTCATAACTGGAGCTAATGATTGGAAGATGAAATTAAGAGAAATGAATTTGATATTTACAGGGCCAGATAGTTCTTTCTAAATTTTCATGCATTTAGCTAAGTTTTATTTAGACTTCATTAGTACTTGAGCCTTCAGTCTCTCATGCTTCATCTCCCCCTTCATTTACCATATGTACCTCAGTGATCATAGCAGCAACGTCCACAATAGCCAAACTGTGGAAGGAGCCGAGATGTCCTTCAATAGATGAATGGATAAAGACAATGTGGTCCATGTAGACAATGGAATATTACTCAGCCTTCAGAAAAGATGAATACCCAACAATTGCATCAACATGAATGGGACTGGAGGAGATTATACTAAGTGAAATAAGTCAAGCAGGGAAAGTCAATTACTATATGATTTCACTTATTTGTGCAACATAAGAAATAGCATGGAGGACATTAGGAGAAGGAAGGGAAAGATGAAGGGGGAGGAACTAGAGTGGGAGATGAACCATGAGAGAATATGGACTCTGGGAAACAAACTGACGGTTTCAGAGGGGAGGAGAGTGGGGGGATGGGTGAGCTTGGTGATGGGTATTAAGGAGGGCACAGATTGCATGGAGCACTGGGTGTTATATGCAAACAATGAATCATGGCACACTACATCAAAAACTAATGATGTACTGCATGGTGCCTAATATAACACAACAATAAAAAAATGCTATGATAGAAAAAAAATACTTGAGCCTTCAATATAATTCAAGGGATCAAAGAAAATTGTGTGTACAATTTTACTGGTCAGGGTTTATTAGGAAGTTCAGAATCTCACAGCAGCGTGGCAGGATCATTAATCGAAATTTTTAACAAGCTCATCTATTCTTTTGAAACCTATCCATACGTTTTGATTAACTGGTTTAGCTACTAGTTCCAAGATGGCATCCACATTACATCTATGGAGATGAAAGTTGAGAGCTTTTATGCTTCCACATCTAATAAGATGTTTTTTACAACTATAATGCAGCTTCTGTGTCAGAATTCTTAAGTTCCTTTATCAAGAGAAAGGCCTTGAGATGCCTTCATCCTCTCTCTAGATGAAGCCGCTCCCTACACATGGTGCCTACAAGAGGCTTTCTGTGATTCATCCCGTCTGACTTTGGTCCCTTCTCTTGATAGTACCCCGGGATTTATGTTCTCAATTCTTGCCTTTTACAGTGAAAATGCCTCTTAGTTTATGTGTGTGTGTGTGTGTGTGTGTGTGTGTGTGTGTGTGTGTGTGCACGCGTGCATGCGCACCCCCACACATGCTTGTGCAATGCTCTAGGGTAATTTAAGCTATAAGCTTCCTGAAGACAGGTACTGAGTCTTTTATTTCTTTGATACTGTTCAGAAGGGCCTGATTTAATGTACTGAGATAAGAACCTAAATGATGTTCACCAGGGCACTTGGCATTTCTTAGTGAACCGGTTATAGGAAAAACCTCACGGAGGGTACCACATCTTGCCCTCCCTAACAAATGTGTCTGTTTCTCCGGAGACACTGTCTACTTATCCTGCAGCCTGCCTGTTTTCCAGTCACTACCAATTAGCATAATTACTATCTCCAGGCCTTGCCCTTTATCGATCCTGGTAGTTGAAGCAGTTTACAGTCAAGAGCCGTGCTGACAGAAGGTACAAATACATTCACTGGGAGCTCTAATAGAGTTTTGTCCCTTTTCTTGCCTTTTGGAATGGCTTCTTCCTGCTTTTGTTTTTAGATTATAGGTTCCTGATTCTCATTTTACCCCAAGTTCCCATGGCAGAAATTCAGGAGATCACTTAACCCAGTGACAAAAGTTTGGTGGCAGTACAGACTAATGTGATCAACCTGTCGAAATAAGCATAAAGCCACATAAATAATCAGCGAGGTATTTATCAAATTCCATGGCAGCACCATATGGAGGGTTATTCAGGGTTTTTTAGTTAATAGAAAGGGTTGAGGCTGGAGTCCCTGGGTTCTGAAAAGACTCTCACCATGATGCTATTAAAGAAATGAACTAACAGCGAGCAAGCTGGCAAAACACCAGACTGTATCCTGAGCCACTGTCAGAAAAATGCATTCCTGAGCCTCTGGAAACTTAGAAATATGAGGTGACATTCCCTGACATAAAGAAGATTGTTTCCCATTTAGATAAGAGGCGTACCAAGCCAAGGAATTTGTTATATAATATTAAAATATCACCGTATATAATAGTGACTACATAGCTTGTGCATCTTTGGATGTACATAATATAAGCTTCCAGGAGTAAAGATGGGCATAAGATAGATAAGGTCAGGAAACTCTTTTAAGGGCAGCTAACTCAGAAGACTCAGTGGGAGGGCTAGTGGCTTGAACTTCCTGAGCCTGTTCTGATTGTGGTGAAGGCTGCTGGGGCCTGATGGGAGAAGGACTTGCATAGGGCTTCCAGCCGTGGGTGCAAGGGTGTGCACTAAGTAATAACTCATGGGTGTGCCAGTCACACAGATACACACACACACACACACAGGACAACCTTGATTCTACCAAGCCCCAGCAAGGCTCCGTGAGAATAAATGCCTTCCTTGACTGATTCATAATGTTTCCCGGGACGAGACGGGTGGAGATGGGAAGACACCTGGAATGAATTTGGCATCCTTGCCCTTAGAGGCAGTCCTTTCTGCCTTCATCCCTGGCCAGACACTGGCCAAAAAGAGGTACCATGTCCCTGGCTGAGTCTTTGTTCTATGGAAACTGATGGGAGTGGGTCATCAATATTACCTTCTTGTTGTTAGATTTACTCTCCCCCATGTTGGCATCTAAAGAGCCAAATGAGATTTCCCTTTATTAGAATGATGCGAAGATGTGAGATTCCTCCTACTGGAGAGAAATGTGACAGCTCTAATTCCATGTGAATAATATCCCAGCACCTGCCCTCATTTGGTAATTGATTTGGCTGTTTGCATAAAGGCCTCGTGTAGGTGATATGTAGGCACATGTATGAGATTTTGGCTTTTATTTTGATTTAATGATACTTAGTGTGATAAATATTGTTTTTGTGTGTCCACTATGGATTCCCTCTTCTTTTGGCAGAGTAGATGAATTCTTCCCTGGAAAGTCAGCCCTTTCCTACTCTTACCACTTAGGTTTATGGAGGTAAGGATATTTCTGCTTGAGGGGTTTTCACGTGACCCAGATCTGAAAAATCAGTGCTTTTGATCCCCTTAACATAGTGTGTGCTTAAGGGATTGTTAGGAGTTGCACTGTTGACCCCCCCCCAAAAAAAGATTGGTTGAAATCCTAGCCCTTAGTACTTCAAAATGTGATTTTATTTGGAGATAGATTCTCTTCAGAGAAAATCAATGTAAAATGAGGTCATCAGGGTGAACCCCAGTTCAATATGACTGGAGTTCCTGACTATGAAAGGGGGAAATTTGGACACTGAACTATAAATAGAGGGAAGACAAAGAGAAGACACAGGCAGAATGCAATCTACAAGCCAAAGCTCCCAGAAACTGGGACAGAGGCACGGAATAGATTCTCCCTCACAGTCCGGGGAAGGAGTGAACCCTGCTGACACTTCGTTTTGGACACTTGGCCTCCAGAACAGTGAGAAGATACATTTCTGTTGTTTTAGCCACTCAGTCGATGGTCCTTTGTGACGGCAGCCCTGGCTAACTAATACAGGAATGATCATGTGATTTAAGCCCAGCAAATCCCAAGGAATCTCGGAATCTTTACTGAAGCAATTGGGAAAGAGATGATTTCTTTTCTTTCATAACTGTGAGAAAGTCAGACTCAGCCTCTGGGGCTGCCAAGGGGACAGAACCTGCCAGATCCCGAAGGGAGCCCACCTGAACAGAACAGAGATCATGAAAGAGAGATGTGCTCCTGATGACATTGTTTGAGGCACAGGATTAAAACATCTGAAATAGCTTCCTGACCTTAAGTTTTCAGTTACATTGGCCAATAAAATCCTTTTGTTGACTCCAGTTGAACTGGATATTCTATCAATCCCGTAGCTATCTCATTGAAAAGGTCCCAGCCAAGGCATTTAGCACCTAAGAGTGGATGTGGGGCATGACTGAGCTACCCATGCAGTGAGAGCTGCCGTCAGTTCATACCTATTATTGATGAAGATGGTTCAAAACAGTAAAAGGAAGTCTGGAAAAAAAATCCTCATTATTATGTTCTACATTATTATATGTCACAATTATATAAGGTTGAACTCAACATGGACTGTGAGCTCTTCCAGAAAAGTCATCTTGCGGCACAGGCGGTGACTTGAAAAGAACACGTTTTCAATAGAGAAGTGTGAAATTAAGTTGAATCACTCAAATATTAGTGACACAGGTCAAATCTGTTTGCCGTGATCTCTCATGTTTTCTTTATGCTACTCCCCAGCGATACTCCATGAGACAGATACTTGTAAGGAAGGACAGCTTTAGAAACATCCCATTAACACTAAGAAATAAAAAATATGGGGGCACCTGGGTGGCTCAGCGGGTTAAAGCCTCTGCCTTCAGCTCAGGTCATGATCTCGGGGTCCTGGGATCAAGTCCCGCATCGGGCTCTCTGCTCAGCGGGGAGCCTGTTTCCCCCCTCTCTCTCCCTGCCTCTCTGCCTACTTGTGATCTCTCTCTCTCTCTGTCAAATAAATAAAATCTTAAAAAAAAATATGGGCCCTTTCAAGGACACAGATGGTGAAAATATTTCTATAACCTCCACTTTGGGATGCGCGCACAGGTGCATACAAGAAAGTTTTCTTAGGGAAGGAGAGCAGCCGCAGACTTTCTCGGTGAGAAGGCTCTGAGCGGGCATGCAGACCCTGGGGGGCTTGCTGCCAGGCCCGAATGGGACTTCTGTTAAGAGTCAGTGGTGAAAACCTGGCCCAGGACAGCCACGACCCCGAGTGATTGCCATCTGTTGATGACTGGTTTCAATCCAAATCTTCGGTCTGGCATCCGCATTAAAAAAGATATACACACATATTAGCATCAGAATAATTAACCAACCACCACAGCATCTGTGCCAAGGGGAGAACGAATGGGCCATTTTAAATGCATGGTCCATTCACGCCTAAAGGTGACCTCTGCAGTAATTCTGGAGCTGCCCTCCTGGATGATTTGGCTGGCTTGGAGCAAGATTCGGATTTGCTGAATTCTGGGATAAATAATGGATTTTTCAAAACTAGAATCTCAAGAGAAAAAAAAATATGGTTATCCATTATTTATTTCTTTTATCCAAAAAAGATATTTCGAGCAGCTTCCATAGAGATACATAATAATACAGCTACCTAATATAGGCTTAAGTTAAAAAAAATAGGGCAAAGAGAAAATGTATGAAAATCAAATGGTGCCAGGAGGGAGCCTAGCATTAAGAAAGCATGTCCTACAGTCCTAGATATTTGCTTGTGGTTGACTTTCTTGCATAAAATATGAAGAAGAAAACTTGATCGGTTCCAAGAATCAGTCTCCATAGAGTAAACACAAACACAGAAACAAAACCCCTTAGTTAAGAGAAAAAAGAACATTGCCTGACTCGGACACTAGAGAGGAATTTTCCTTCCATAAAGTGGCATTTCAGGGATACAGAGAACACGAGACTCTCTGCTTTTTGCTTTGCAAGACCACTCTCCCACTTCTCCCTTTTGTCTTCCCTTATTTTCCTGATAGTGATAAAAAAAAAAATCATAGTTCCTGTTTACCAGCCCTTCCTGTGAGGTAGGCACTGTGTTAATTACAGTACTTGCAACATTTTGGTACACAAGGCAACAAACTTGTGATGTGGTAGCGGATAATATTGCCCATTCGCAGATGAAGACGGGCTTGGGGCCAGAGTGACATGGTCCTGGTTACAGGATCTGTCTGACTCCAAAGTTTCTGTCCTTATCTGTTGCAAGATACAACTTTTAAAGAAGCGTCCACAAGATCGTTAAGAAAACATCTTCAGGTAGCTTCTATTGGGTTCTATTTCCCTAAAGCATTTCCCCAAAGGCTCAGGTTGTTTCTGATGATTCCATCAGGAAAACGAGATAATAATCTTGTTAACAGATCATGTGTGGTATCATAAAAGTTTATTGTACATCATGTTTATTTCATGAGACGGAAGCCTAAAATAGACCCTGTTAAGAGTCTAAACTTCGACATATCAAATGCAGAATGCTCCTCTTCACTCTTCTTTGAACTTCTCAAGCTCAGGGTGAGCAAAGCAGAAACCATCAGGGGATGGTTCTCGGTGGGGAAGCCAGTTTATGAGGTAGGCAGGCTGGCCATTCATCCCCAAGCCTGAGACCTACCATGCCTATTGAAGTGACATCCCGTGTATTGCATGGCTTAGCTCTACTGGTCCGAGAGGTGAAGGAGGCTGAGGACAGGGTCCCGTCCAACCCACTTCCCTTTTGGCAGAGTCAGCCAGAAATATTTTCACGGCAGAGGATGCTACAAGAGCAACATGGAGGCAGTGTGAAGAAAGGCAACAGAACTACTGGTTTCTAGGCACTAGGCACCCCATCAAAATTTAATGTCTTTTTTTTTATTAAAGATTTTATTTATTTATTTGACAGAGAGAGAGATCATAAGTAGGTGGGGGGGGGGGGGAGGGAGCAGGCTTCCCGCTGCTGAGCAGAGAGCCCGATGAGGGGCTTGATCCCAGGACCCTGAGATCATGACCTGAGCAGAAGGCAGAGGCTTTAACCCACTGAGCCACCCAGATGTCCCCAAAATTTAATGTCTTAAAAGGAGCCACTGTTGGTCAGTCTGGGCAAAACTGTTAAGGACAAAACGTAGAGACAAATACAGCTCTGCAAACACATTATGTGAGTGCATACACACACACATAAACACACACACACACACACACACACCACAAAATCCATAGAGAGAGTAAATGGACTGAGTCTATGATCTGCAAGGATGGTCACATGTTAGATATTTCACTTCTCCGCCATTATATCTCTGTCCTCTGTCTGATCCCAAATGTCTCAAGCTCAGCACATTGACCGAAATGATTTCTCCTGAAATCTAATATGACAGCATGCTCATGATCATTTGTATTAGTGAAGGTGGTGAAGAAGACAGAATGGTATTGGAGAAAGAGAACAATACCTATCTTGGCAAGATCCCTGAGAACAGAGTAACAGTGGGGGCAGGGTGAGGAATCAGGAACTAAAGACAGCAAAACCAGGAAGGAATCTATACATCCAGCCTCCCTACAATGAGTCTCCTGAAATGTTTGTTAACAAGTTTGTTTATTCACAGCAGGACACATTTCAAACAGATCTGTTTGAAGATGCATTTAATTACTGTCATGTTGATAATGAAAAGTCTTCCTCTTCTACCTACAAACTTAACTGTATGTACACCCATCTTCTCTGCATCAGGCTCACTTCCAGAAAGCTTTCCTTCCATTCGAAGCAAATTCAAAATCCTTCCCCGTTCTTCTCGCTTCCCTTTAGATTTTCGCCATCAGTCAGTCCCTTCCCTGTTTTGTTCTTCCATTCTCAACTAGTATTTTGCCCCTTTACTTCAGTTTCAGATAACTCCCATCTTGAAAATAAGCCTCCATAGTGGTACTCTTCAATCTTTCTTATTTCTTTTCCATTCCAGCTTCTGGAGGGAGGCATCTGTATCCGTGGCCTCACCTTAGCTGCACAGTGGGATCCTGGGAGCTTTCACTGGTCTGAGATGTAGCCTGACCACTGGTAGCTCTTAATCTTCATGTGATTCTCATAGGCAGCCAGACTAGAGATGTGCTAGTTTTTCCTGGTTTCTGTTAACTCCTCCAACCCTTTCTCTTCTGGTTTATGATCACTTCCCCCTCTTTAGATTTGTCTTGCTAAGGTAATCCATGGTCTCATGACAAGGTTCCATCAATCTTTTTCAGATCTTCTCTATTTCCTTCCTGAAACATTTCTACCACTGGTCTCCGGGCATGTGGTTCCAGAGCCCTGACTGACTTGCACACTTGTTGCCAGAAGTTCCATTTCCTCACTCATTAAAATGGCGCCACACTTCACGTAGTCACCTGAGCTAGAAACCAGGGCATCGTGGTCAGCATTATGCCTTCAGATTTCACATTCCACCTGTCACCATGTCCTGCTATCTCTACCTCTTTAAGACCTAAGTATCTATCTCCTCTTGTCCATTTCCACTGCTTGGCTTGGGGTTTGATCATTGTTGTTGACACTCATGGAAGTTTTCTTAATTAGCCTGATTCCAGTCTTTACCCCCCTCACATTTTGTCTTCTCTATTGTGCCCCAATAAGGAATGAAGCTCCTCTACCACACAGCTTCCCTCTGCTTTTCCATGATAATCACCCCTATTTATTTCCCCATGCACCTTGTATCTAACAACTACAAGCTCCTACTAACCCCACACATTTACCTCTGTCATTGTGCTTTTCAGGTGGTTCTGTCACAATTTACTATTTTACTCCTCTCAGCCTGGGCTGATAGAGGAGAGTGTTTTTGCATCTTCATACCCCTATGCCTACCATAGAATCTGGCATATAGTAAGTGGTCAATAAATTTTGGGTCAGTGAAGAAATACATTAATATGCAATTCTCTTCTGACTGATGGGCATGGCCTTATCTAACAGCTAATATGTAAACAACTTTTGTAGAGTAATTAACATAGGCAGGAGAGGATGAAAGAAAGAAATGCAAACCACAGGTCATTCTGAGCCCAGGGGAGGCTGAGTGGGGAATGGAGAGGAGAGAGGCAGCGCACATTAGGGAGAGGGCCGCCCACTGATTCAGCTCTGCTGCAGGTGCCTTGGTTCTCTGTCAGGTGTGATTTTATGCATATAAGAAATAATTTATTTAAGACAAGTCCAATGCCACATAGGAGTTTCAATACAGGCCGGATAGGAGATAGGAACGCTTCCTGGAGACGTAATAATGGCATGAACACATTTGTAGATATGGTCTGGCTCAGTATTTGAATGAGGACTGTATTTACTACAGAAGCCAATATTCTGAGCACCTATGACATTTGAAACAGGAGATCATTGATTGGCCAGACAAATCAAAGGAATGAAAGATTTGTAGGGATGGGGTCCCTTCCTTTAACTGAAAGTGAAATGACTCTTATTTAATGTTTTATTTCATTCTTCCTATTTCATGCCCATTGCTTATGAATTAATTTGAATTCCAATATGTGGGTGGCTGTTATATGGGCTTCTGGTCGTCCCTTCCGTGAAATACTGTTTTGATAATCCACATGGAGAAACACACATTTCTTCAGCTTCAACATTAACTTGTCTGGGAGCAACTTAGCAGGAAGACTATTGAATCATCAACAGTAAATTGTGTTCTTTGGGGTGCAAACCTCTAATTGCTTATGCATTAGTTAAAACAATTTGGGCTTTTTTGCTTCAAGAAGCAAAGCTTATAAAAACCACCCTGTTGCCTTTTTTTGACATCACCCTCACCCCCTTCCTGGATAGTAGGAAAGAGAAAATGAAGATAATCTGCATGCACATTTCTGACAACCAGTTTAGGGTTCTGTAATGATAAAGAACAATTAAAAAAGGTTTCTCTGGCTTTGACCAACCACTTTCTGGATAGATGGTTTAATTAATAAAGAGGATGCTTCCTTGGGTTGAATCATGCAACATTCACACACAGGCTGCTTAGCTAAGAAAGCGAAGGACTACTCTACTCCATTTAGTCATTTGGATAATGTGTCCCTCTCCACAAGATGGCAGTAAATGTTTGATGAGTCTATGATAATTTTCATCTTTTGTGTGTGAATGGGGGGGGGAGGAAAAAGGGGAGTAAGACTTGCTCTAGAAGAAAATTTTATTTGATTTTTGTTTTGTTTTACATTTTTGTGTCAAGTAAAAAGTAGTATATAATTAATTTAAAATGCTTTCATGTGGGTGACAGTTACATGGCTTATCACAATAGTTAGGCTGTGTATCATAACAGCACTAATATAATTGTATATGACAAAAGAAGATAAACAAAAATTAACATACGGCTTGGAGAAATTATAGCATTTTAACTATCCTGGCTAATAATTTGAAAATATAGTTTACCCGTAACTACAATGTGGGGTGTTGGGGGTGTGATTCCTGTGCAGTTGAAAATTCATGCATAAGTTTTAGTTCCCCTGAAACTTAACTACTAAGAGCCTACTCTTGACTGGATGCCTTATCAATAACAAAAATAAGCAATTAACATATTTTGTATGTTACATGGACTGTATACTACAGTCCCACAATGATACCTACTTTTTCTTAAATTTTTTTTTAAAGATTTTATTTATTTATTTGACAGAGAGAGAGAGAGAGAGAGAGAGAGATTACAAGTAGGCAGAGAGGCAGGCAGAGAAAGAGGGGGAAGTAGGCTCCCTGCTGAGCAGGGAGGCTGTTGTGGGGCTCTATCCCAGGACCCTGAGATCATGACCTGAGCCAAGGGCAGAGGCTTTAACCCACTGAGCCACCCAGGTGCCCCTTAAATTTTTTTTTTTGGATATTTTTAGGCTATGCAGTTCATCTGTGAGTTTTCTCAAATTGCTGCAAATCTCTAAAAAATTTCCTAATATATCTATTGAAAAAAATCTGCAGTAAGTGGACCAGCACTGTTGAGATCTAAGCCGCTCAAGGGTCTACCGTATGTGAACAAATCGGTTTGTTTCCGAATCCTGGGTGACTGAATGCTACATATAAGAGTTTTGGGTGACACTGGGGTTTGGATATGATACAGGAGGCAGGGCAAGACCCCTGAAGGGTTTTGAGCTGAGGAGTAAGCCTTGCAGCAGGTCTTCAGAAAGAGGAGCCTGGAATGTGTGTGCAGGATGGATGGAAATAGAAATGAAGAGAAACTGGTCATGCCCTTGTGGATAGTTCTGGAGAGAGGCAGCTGTATGCTCATATCCAAACTATGATCCTAAAGCCAGGACCATTAGCTTCATTTCTTTAGGTCATTTTCCATGGATAAAAAGCAAAAGGTTGGACCAGGTGGTTCTTTTCAGCTCCAAAAGCCACAGGCCTGGCTGGGATCACAGAGACAGGGGAATGGATTCAAGAGAGGTTAGCGAGGCAGGCAGAGCGGCACCTAGCCTCTTAGTGAAAAGTGAACAGAGGGACATGGGGAGGGGGTGCCGGCAGAAAGGGGAGGGCGGAGAAAGAGAGAAGAATATTTTATGCAGCTGGAAAGACCATGGGGGCATAAGTAGAAAGTGGCAGCACCAGCTTTGTGCAGAATATGTTTTCAGCGTTGCACATACTGGTACACGGACAATATCTGTCGCATTTAGATCACAGACACAAGGATGGCTTACATGAATCCGAGTAGTTGAATAAATGAACTGAACAGATAACACGACGACTGTCGTAAGCGTTTCCATTCTTCCCCTCTTAGTAAATACAGATTTCAGCACGGACAGCATCATTAGAGAAGGCAGAGAGACCGTTAGATGTAATGTTGGAATAGACGCAACACAGGCAGTTCTTCATATACAAAGATGGCGGCATGGAGCCGCCTGCGGGGAGCTGGGTCCACACTGCTTTCCCGCTGTGGTGCAGCACGAGGCCCAGGCTGCCCACGTGCACTCAGAGAGTGACAAGCAAACAAAGGAGAGCGAAGAGGAAGCACAGGCTGGGTCCTCAGGAAGACCTTGTCCTTAGTCCAATGCTATCTCAAGAGCAGGAGCAACTGAGTGAAGTTTTCTCCCCTCCCAATTCCAAGTAGATTTTTTGTGTGTGTGCAAAAAGGACAAATGTGAAGTCAACAATAGTTATCAGGGAGTGATTCAAACAGTGCAATTTCCAGGGCTGTCACAGAGTGAGATCAGACACCCAGCCTAATCTCCTGGACCACAACACTAAAGGATGACAAGTGACATCTAGAAGGGTGGATGCCGCAGGAGGGAGGGAGGGACAGGGATGGGTCTCCAGAGCATCAGAAATCATAGTCTGTTTGAGACCTGTGAATCTGAATGTGATTTCCAAACTTGCTAAAAACCTAAAACACTTTTCCTGAGAGTCTGGAGTGGCTCACATGTCAGGGACTGGGGAGATAATCTGAGGACAAAATGACAGCTTTTAGAGACCGCCAGTTAATTTCCTCAGTTGCTAATGATAAAAATGTTAACTCTTCCTTTAAACCAACAGTAAGAAAGCACTATCCAACTTTCCGTTTCTTTTTTTGAAATCCACGTTTCCTCCTTCTTTTGAAAATGTTAATTTAACAATTAAAAACAATGTTTTCTTCAGTGTGACTGGAGTTGGTAGAAGATAGGGCCATAAGATTACTGGAGGTAGGAGATGTAAGGAAAAGAAAGAAACCTGTAAAGGAAGGAAGCAAGGGCTAAAGTAATTTTTGAAAAGGGAAAAGAAGATGGGCCTCTTGTTAGTGAAATTAATTTTCTGCCTTGATAGTAACCATTACACCTTAGGTCTCATTTATTTGGGGCCTTCCTTTTTAGGGCTCTATCTTTGTGGTCGGTCCTAAGCCAGCTTGAGCAGCTCAGTGCAGAAACCATGACTTAATTCTTTCTTCCCCCCAAAAAAACCTACTCTGCCAGCACCTGGTGACGGCATACATTTGCACATGTTGCATAAATCAATGAATCACCCTTTGCTTCTCCCCCTCTTAGTTTACAGGGCTCACAGATGTGTATTAACCATAAAAAAGTAATATTGTAGCAACATAACACATTGTAGGAAGTTAAACTTGATGTTACATAGTCAATACAAGTGAAAACCAAATATAATAGTCATGATATAAATGATTTGGGGATTATTCTTACTATCACTCCTTCCCTCCCTCCTTTCCTTCCTTCCTATATGTGCTGGTATTTATCATCTGTAAGGTACTAAGATTGCAGAATGACTGAAGAAACCTTAAGGTAATCAAGAATAGCCCTTGTCTTATAATGAAGTTGTTCTATCATA
Source organism: Procyon lotor (assembly GCA_028646535.1). NCBI lineage: Eukaryota > Metazoa > Chordata > Mammalia > Carnivora > Procyonidae > Procyon > Procyon lotor. Next base: position 13,904,293 of record CM053608.1, read on the forward strand.
TTCTTTTCATTGCCCTTTTAATTTTTCTTAGATTTTATTTATTTATTTGAGAGAGGGAGAGAGAACACAAGCAGGGAGGAGGGGCAGAGGAAGAGGGAGAAGCAGGCTCCCTGCTCAGCAGGGAGCCCGACATGGCACTCGATCCCAGAATGCTGTGATCATGACCTGAGCCGGAAGCAGATGCTTAGCCAACTGAGCCACCCAGGTGCCCTGCGTTTCCCCCCATTTTTTAAAGAAAGATAGTGGGAGTGGAGAGGGGGAGAGGGAGAGTGGGAGAGGGAGAGAGAGAATCTTAAACAGATTCCACACCCAGCATGGAGCCCAACATGGGGCTCAACCTCATGACCCTGAGATCATGACCTGAGCTGAAATCAAGATTCAGACGCTTAACTGACTGAGCCACCCAGGTGTGCCTGTTCTATCATATTCTTGATAAGAGTCTTATGACTTCTGCCTGAACATGAGCAGTGATGAAGAATGCATTACCCCTCTAGACCTCCTGTTTTATATATAAACCTGTATCAGGCTGCTCCTCTTCATCATTTGGGGCAAATTTGGGGTCCCTGTGACTCCTATTTTATTGGTCCCACTTCTAACCTATAAATAAGAAATAATTCTAAGTCCTCCACATTCTTAAAGTATCTGAAGTCACTATCATGTCCATCCTTCATCTTCTCTCTCTTTTTTAGTCTAAATTCCTTTGTTTTTTCTCATCATTCTTTATCTATCTGGACCTACCTCGCAGATACAGGATGCTGGTGATGGGGTTATCATATTTCGGAAACGTGAGCGGGCCTGGGGCGGGGACGCTGTTCCCAGCCATCTGCAGATTACGGTCTGTGAAATATTCAAGGGCGTGTGTGGCTGCCGCTCCAGGAGATTCATTTTCAGAAAATTGGACAGACTGTCCAAACAGAAAGAATCGATAGCCACCTCCCTCATCCCCAAACTCGTGCTTTTCAAACTTAAGCTTACACCAGAATCAACTGGAAGGGAACACAGTTATAGGTCCCATCTCCCCAGAGTTTCTGAGTCAGCAGGTCTAAACCGAGCCCTGAGCACCTGCATCCCTAACAATCATGCCCACGTGATGCCAGTGCCTCTGGTCCAGGATGTGGACCACGTCCATGTGGACCACGTGGTTCACCCTGGGAGAACCACGGCTGTAGAGAATGAATTGAAGCTGAGATGCATTACCAGGTAGGGACAGAAGACTCAATGTTTACTGTAAGTCACTCAGGTCAGGCCCGAGACTAGGGTGACATGCCTAGTACCAGCGCCTGCCTAGGGAGCAAAATGCAAGAAAGGTGCTCCTTTTCAGGGCCCCCATAAGTTCAGGGCCCTGCCTAAGAAGAGCCAGTTACAAGCAAGCCCAGGCCACAGGAGCTGCTGGCTGGATTAGTTTTCATGCTGCAGTGTGGCCTCCTTGGTAGGCGGAACATTGGGCCTCCAAGATGGGAGTGTTCCTGGTTCCTCCACCATCCTGGTGACTATCTCTTCCAGTTATCAATGTCTCACAAGCCAACCTCCCCCCCTTTGCAAAAAAAAAAAAAATAATCCTGTGAAATTTTGGATAATGTTAGGGCAAGGTGGCATTCTAATAAACATTTAAAATTAAAATGTACAAGAGTAGATTTTCAAGTTTCATTCAAATCCTGAAAATACTAACACGGAATGTCTTTTCCAGAGGAAGGGAGATCACACAAAGGACAGCAGGTTGTACGAAGTACAGGCTGAGATCCATGAACTATTTTCATATCATTTCCAACCTCAAAGTCTTTCCTGTCTCCTAGGAGACAGGCATGTAAGTGAGTGATGCTGCATCACAGAAAGAGATGAGAGAGGTCCAGTAACAGGGCTATGGACTGACTGCCGTGCTAGCACAGAGCACGGAGGGGTCCTACCCTCCACGTGTATGTTAATGATTGTGTGCTTCAAGTATGCTTCTTTAAGAGGAGTTACTGCTCCTACCTCCGAGAAGTCTGAAATTGGCAGCTGGACATTCCAGATGAGGAGGAATGACAGGGAGAGACCAGAGCTGGCAATGCTGTTCACCAGCCACCACGCCTTCCTCCACAGCGGCTGGTGTTCCGGAGAAACCACGGCTCCCCCTAACAGTCTCACTCTTTCACAGGAAAGAAATCCAGTCTCAAGTTTGGCAGTGACATGAAGGATTCTTCGGTTCCCTCCCTGGAAGGATGCCAGGTAGAACTTCACCTTCATAACCAAGACAAAGAAGTACTAGCTGGAGGATATTTTTGAAGGGCTTGGAGGAAAGTTTCACAGGGATGCCTGTAAGTTGCTGTTCCAGACTGCATCTCTGTGTCCCCTTCGAATTCACTCGCTGAAATTCTAGCTGCCAACGTGATGGCATTTGGAGGTGGGGACTTTGGGAATGATTACGTTTTGATGAGGTCATGAGGGTGGAGTCCCCAAGATAAGAAGAGACAAAGAGACGAGATGACTTTTCTCTCTACTACGTGAAGATACGACCAGAATGGTCATCTGTGACTCAGGAAGAAGACCCTCCACTAAGAGCCTGACCGTGCTGGCATCCTGAGCTCAGACTTCCAGGCTCCAGAACTGAGAGAAACAAATTTCTTAAAAAAAAAAAAAAAAAAAAAAGTAAGCCAGCCAGGCTATGGTACTCTTCTCTAGGAGCCCAAACTAAGATACATGCTTATCAGTGGACGCTTCCTTTGTGTCACGTGACTGTCATTTGAATTTCCTTTCTCTTTGTCCATTTCAGTCAAATTAACCACTTGTGAAAAGAAACATCGACCAGTCACCAGCAGGTTTTCTAGGAGTCTCTAGTGTCCCCCTTGACAGCTGGGAGATGATTGGCAGCTCAGATCCCAGCCTGTGATGATAGAATCTGAAGTCCTTGAAGTCCTTGTTGAGGAGAACAGAAAACTTTACAGCTTTTCGGGACTGAGCAAGTGCCCTGTTACAGTAGAGGGAAGGGAGAAACTGAGGCAGAGCCCTGGTTTTCTGTTAAGTTTGTACTTCCTGTGGCAAGGATTCCCTTTGTCTCTGGGTGAGTGGATGGGTAACATTGGAATCTAGGCTCACTGTATTTCAGACGATCTGTTTCCTACACCTGGGTCAATTTCTTAAGTTAGGAATGGGGAGGCTTGGATTTTAGTCCTGTGTGACTTTTATGCGTAGCACCTTTCCCATCATTCATCTACAAAACTAGGGACTTAGATTATCTATACATAAGGTCTCATCTACCTCTTAAATTGTCTACATTTCTTTGGTTTGGGGGTGCTAAATGTGAAAGTGCTTCAAATTGTGTTTTCTCTGTTAGTTAAGAAGCTGGTAAGATGTCATCTTCTCTCTGCACAAGACAAATGGATGCTTCCCATCAGCAGCTTGGCTGAAGCCCTCGGCTAAAAGATGTCCTCCCGCCCACCAAATTGTGCACTCCAGGCTTGTCACACAACTCCAACCTGTCACTGCACGTCACCAGGCTAATTTGTCCTAATCCCATCAAGTCCATAGTCCTGTGGATGAGTTTTCCTATTGGCAAGCTCAAGGCTGATTAATGGGCAATTAGGATGGGGAACATAGAGGTAGAAAGGGTTAGCAGGAGGGGATGGGTGAATATTACCTGGAGTAATTCACTAAATTCAAATCAGAAAACATTAACCTCTTTTCAGGAAAACATATGGCAAGGCTGAACTTACAGAGTTCAAATACCCAGGGGCTGGGAAAATGGAGCTTCGAGATGATGAGAATATTTGTAACGGAAGCTTCAAAACCACACAGCCCTTCAATGAGCGATGCCTTGACATCCGATGAGTCGGTTGGCTTGTTCCTTCTGAACAAACTCACTACGTTCAACCTCAAGCTACCTGGGGTCGTTTCCAGCTTGCTGACTGGAAAAATCAAAGTGGAGCCTGATTATTTCCCTTGCAGACAAAGTCTGCCCAGGGATGCAGCAGAGATGGTCAGGAAACCTACTTTGCCCCTTGAGGCCTTTTCTCTGTTTTGTATTTCCAGTTCTCAAGGCCCACTTTCTTCATACACTACACACAAGGGCCACACTGACTGGAATCAAGTTTTAAGTCATGGCCTCTATTTCAGTGACTTAAAGACTGCCTTTAAATTGAGAGGAACCTACTGTACAATCCCAATTTCTAAAACATTATCTCTTCCTGATCATAGAGTCTTTTATTATTTATTTGAGCGAGAGAGTGCACATGAGTGGGGAGGAGGGGCAGAGGGAGAAGCAGGCTCTCTGCTGAGTGGGGAGCCCAGACAGACGCAGGGCTCAATTCCAGGACTCTGAGATCATGACCTGACCCGAAGGCAGATGCTTAACTGACTGAGCCACCCAGGGCCCTGAGTCTTTATTTTTAATTGGTCCTTCATAATAGGAAGTTTTTTTGACTGAAGGTTCACCTGGATTCATTCGAACTAGGAGTCATTCAAAGCCAACTGTATGCTATGCCAGTGTCCTTGAGGGCTCTGGCTCACAATCTGGATCTATTCTGTGGTTAAGAAAAGAAGGAGGAAAAGAAAAAGGGAAAGCTTAGTAGCCGCTTCAATGATCCTGCTAGGCTTCATAGGGGTCACTGCCATTTAGACTCCAATAAATGGACCTTTTGGTCCAATATGGCCAGAATGGTTAGGGTCCCCGTGCAGAACAGATGCCTGCAGTCAGAGCAAGAACAAATACACAATTTGCAGTGACTACTTCCTAAACATCATTAGTAAGCTTGTTGCAGGCACTTTGCTGCTCACTGTACCAATGCCTTGATCCTCAGGTTGGTTCTCTGAGGGAAGTATTATGATCCCTGTTTTCCAGGTAATGAAACAGAGTCTTTGAGAGTTAAATGACTTGCAGAAGGTCATATGACTAGGAGGCGGAGGAATCAAGAACGGGACCCAGCTCAATTCGACACCCAATCTTGTGATCTTTCCATCTTCTCCCCTGAGCCTCCAAACAGAGCATTTTATTGTCAATTTTACCTTTCAGCATTATTGATTTTCCATATTCAATTCTGGTCACAGTGATACAGAAGTAAAATGTGTGAGTTCATGGGTCTCCTCTTGACTCATAGAAATCTGGTCTATGATGATTTGGGCACATTTGTCTTTAGTATCATTTTAACACATGCATCAGTTTAATATAAAAGCAGAAGCCTTATGTATTAGGCCCTTGGTACCAATATGTTTAGATTATGTATAGCTCTGAGCCTGTTTTACTGTAATAGGGCCTCATTCTCTCAAATATATCCATCAACCATCCATCAGTGTAATATACATCCCTCATTTAAGAACACATTTCCATCACACCTTTTCTCACTCCACTTTCTATTACCACATATGGCAATTACAAGTTTAAGAATCAGAAGGCTATAAAGTGAATAATCTAAAAATGATTAATTTTGCCATTAGAAAGCTGTCATTTCTGTTCTTATGAGCTGATAATAATAAACCTTGTCATTCTCCTCCTTCTTTTCTATGCTATGGGCTTTGTATGAATTTGGGAGGGCTGCCATAACAAAGTACCACAGACTGGGTGGCTTAAACAACAAGAGATTTATTGTCTCATAGTTCTGGAGGCCAGAAGTCTGAGATCAAGGTCAATAGGAGTGTGAAGGCCATGAAGAAGAATCTATGGGTTCTCCCTGGCTTCTGGGGAGTTTTCTGGCAATCTTGGGCACTTTTGGCTGATAGGTGCATCACTCCAATCTCAGCCTTCACGGTCACACGACATTCTCACTGCCTGCACATCCGTGCTCAAATGTCTCCTTTCTGTAAGGACACCAGTCATACTAGATTAGGGGGCCATCCCCTAATGCTCTAGTATGACTTCATTTTAACTTAATGAATTACATCTTCAACAACCCCATTTCCAAGTCAGATCACATTCTACGACACCGGGGAGTAGGGCTTCAACAGCTGCAGTTTGGGGGATAGCATTCAAACCCTGAACAGGCTAGTTGGATCCCAGTCAGTGTGTGGGAGGCTTAGCATCCGGTCCACTCTTGGAGATCCCCATTGGGGAGCAAGGACCCATTCCAACACCGAGGAAGTGCTGATCCAGGAGCCCCAGGTCTGTCATATCTGCAGAGCTCACAGGATGGGCTGCGGACATGTGTAAAGATATCCTTGGTGATGAGAGGTAGGAAGTGCTATTTTGGAGTATTGAGCAACGTACTGTAGGGTCACTGAGCACCAAGCACTAACTCTGCCTGAAATTGCTAGAAAAGTCATCCACGAGATGCCCCCTGCTCCCAATCAATGGCTTCTCACACCCCAAAAACAAGCATCAAAGTTTAAATAGGACTCATTGTTATCTCTTGTACTTCTTCACAGCTAAACTGGGAGAAAAAGGCTGATGTGAAGGGAGAGCACCAAACAAGAGTTTTCGAGAGTAGGTTTCCTGGTCTCTCTTTGCATAGTATTTTGTCTTTTCAGTGATTTGGTGAGGAATAAGTCTGAAGTTTAGGGTGATGGATGGAAATGGGGTCAGTCTACAAATACACCTTTATGTTTTCCGGTGTCACCTCTCTTGGCAATATAAGTCAAATCTCATTTGAATCAATATATCCCAGTGTAAATAACTGCATATAGGAAAAGGATTTATAATGCTCAGCTGATGGGTTGCTGATGACAAACAATATGGGCACTCTTAAATTCCTACAGCATAAGGCAACCAGCATTGCCTGAGCGCTTGCCACAATGAGAGCTGACCTTGATTCCTAGTAACTACCCCACACATCATAGCTTACAATTTGTTTTATCCGCCGCACAGCACTGATTAGTTCCAAGCCTGAAGCTGAGGATGATGTTCACACATCACGTCTGAAGTTTGTATCTAAGGCAAAGGCAACGACTGTTTAATTAATTCCTACAGGATGTCAGTGCACTTTTAAAATGTAACAGCAATCATTAAAAAAGGACCATAGATATTTCATGAAATAAGGAAAACATGAGATATTTAAGTGTTTTAGATGTAGCTGGGAATCAGCCTCTTTTTTACTTTTTTTGCAAAAATAATTTTTAAAATTATTCCCTTTTACTCTGGAAACATAATCATCACACTCTAATCACAGGACAAGACAAACAGCTTTATTAATAGCCTGTGATTTAAATACTCGAACACCTTCCACCTCCTGCACCCCGGTGCTCTTTCTCTTTGCAATACCATTCTCTCTATGATATAATTCTGGACTTCCAAAAGTACCCTGAAGCATGCTGGCAGGACCTTTGTGAGAAGTGAGGTGCGAGGTGAACATTTAAGTGACACTTCTTTCCTGTGGCAGAGATTCTTGAAGGGTTGAGGAGTTGGATTTGGATGTCCTCATCAGAAAGACTCTTTCCCATGGCAGCACCTCTTTCTTGTTACTAAGTCCCCAGAGAGTCATGGGGCTAGCACCCTCTCCCCACCCCAGCTCCCCATGAAAAGCAGAGTAAGGCATTGTCCCATGTATGTCTTAAGGCTGAAAATGCATAGGGGATGAATATTCTGAAACTTTAAATACATTTATTTGGAAAATCTATCTTTATGCGGAAAAAGAATTTAGTACATTTGAGAATCCGGGTTATTCAAGTAATGAGAAGGACCTTGGGCACGTTTGGGGTTTTGATGGTGGATATCTTAAGCTCTACACCTGTCCTTCTAACTGCCTCCCTATCTCTCCACACGGATGTCCTGGGGGCCCTTAAACTCGATGTGATCAAATTTAAAGTCATGGATCGTCCCTTTCCTCTACCAGACACCCTGCCATATTCTCCCTGCACAGTGATTTCTGTATCTAAAGGTCAGTGAGTGATGTCTCCACCCACTTAGTCACCCAAGCTAGAAACGTGACTGTCTGTTATCCCAGCCTTCCCTTTGTATTGCCAACCATGTCAAAATTTCTCTTTCTGAGTGTTTCTTGATCTGTTACCTTCTCTCCATTCCCTTCACTCCTAAGTTCAGACCTCAGCATCTCTCCCATGGACAATGCTCCTGGAACTGGCCTCCGGATACATAGTGCCTTCCCCAGCCCCCACTCAGCTCTGGTTTTTATGCTGCCCAACACACAACAAAAGTGATATCACCTTCTACTTCAAATCCTCTGTCAACAGGGTGAAGTTTGAACATCTCAGCAGGGCAGACAATATCCTTCCCCATATGGCCGTAACCTTTTTCCTAACCTTATCCTCTCCTTTGCTTGACCCTTTATTATGAAACAGATGATGGGCTTTCATACCTCCATGGAGTTTGTAATTTTTTCTTTCTCTCTCCTATTAAATACCAATTTATCTTTTCAGACCAAGTTGATTCTACCCTTTATTAGTCAAACTGTCAGATTTTCCTAACTATCTCTGGGCAGAATTCCTTCCTCTTTGTGCATACAGCATCTTATACATTCCTTATTCTTGCTCCTAATGGAATTAATGTGTAACTCTTAATTAGTCTCCCTGCCTAGGTTATTCATTCCTTTAGGGCAGAAATTGGGTCTCATTTATTTTTCAATTTCTGGAGCTTGTCTGAAACATCGTGAGTACTTAATACATTTTTGATGAATGAATGAATGAATGAATGAAGTCAAGCCCACCATTAATTTCACATTAGGAGCTGGTTTTCCTCCTTTTTAATTTCAGATTGCCATTCTAGATAAGGAATAAGGGAAACCTGTCCCATTAAGTCTTAATATAAAGCTATTTAGTATTGACAAAGAAATTGACAATTTGAATGATGGAACAGAAGAGAGAGCCAGAAATAGACACAGCCAAAAACTTGAGTTATGACATTTCTGCCATTGTTTTCAGTGAGGAAAGAATAGAGTTTTCAATAATGGGGCTGGGGCAGTTCATTATCCATATGGAAAAAGGATGAAATTGGATGATTATCTCTGATCATATGTAATATTCAATCCCAGGTGAATTAAAGACTCAAATGCAAAAAGCACAACTAATAGTATGAGACTTTATGAAGACATTTAGGAAAATATATTTATTACCAAGAGGAATTTATTAGATGAGAAATAAAAAGTAGAAAACCTAAGTGAAAAAATTGAAATATGCTACATTCAGTTTAAGAAAGTTTGTTTGTGGAGTTATATAAAAAAGTGAAAGACAAGCCACACACTTAGGAAAGATATTTTTAAATGCATACAACTAAAATTCCTGTACATCATTCTCAAACATGAACAGGCAGAAATGGATCTCCAGACTTTGAGACAAAGATCAAGGCCATAAAAGGGAAGGTGAAACAACTCTGAGCATGTAGAGAACATGTCAGAAAAAGAAAAGTTGGAAATCCTCAGGTATGCAAAGAATCATATCTATTAAATAGCAGAATGCTATAAAAAAGAAATAGTCCAAGAAAAGAAGGAGCTCTTGGGAAATGTAAAAGCTTGATGCAGAAATGAAAAACTCATGTGGGGAATAAGAAGATAGAGTTGAAGAAATCTCCCAGAAAGAAGAGAAACTGACAAAGGGAATGAAAATAGGAGACAAAATATAGGGAAACATAAAGATTGGACCAGGACATCCCATATCTAAATAATAACCATTCCATAACAATAGGACAGATGAAAACTTAATAAAATGGTTGAAGGAAAATTTTTCAGAATGAACAACATGATTTTCCAGATTGAAAGACTCACTGAACATTCAGCAGAATGGAGGAAAAGAGCCTCTATCTTGGAACACTTCATCATCATGAACTTTCAGAGTATTTACAAATACTTTGAAAGTTTAATCAAAGAGAAGGTCCTACAATCTTGCAGAGAAAACTACAGCTTTCACACAAAGCATTAAGACACAGAAAGTCTCGAGACTTTCCAGTAGCAAGACTGGAAGTTGATGTCTTCAAAATTCCAAAGGAAGATAATTTCCAACCTAGATTTTTATAGCCAGTCAACAAAGACATTTTTAGATTTCCTTTATCAAAATTTATCATCCAAGCATCCTTTTCTACAAAGCTATGGGCATATGTGCTCCAGTAAAACAAGGATGTAAACTAAAAGAAAGGAAGACCTGGCACTCAGGAAAGGGAGAGCCATTGCAACAGAGAAGAGAAGACAGTCCCTAAAATGAGAGTTTCTAGAATGAAATTCCTAATTGACAGCTGTGAACCATTCTGATCGGAACAGTTTGGAAAATTTCTCCAAGAAGGTGAAAATAATAAACTATTTAACAGATTTGAACATGTTGAAAGGATATTTACACAACAGGGTGAAATTTGTGAGTTGAATTCATCATGGGCACATAGAAAACTAAATGAATAAAAAAGTAAGTTAATCATTAATTTTAGGGAAAACCCAATATTGTGCAGAAAAATCTGAGGGAGGCTGTGAATCGTGTTCACACACAATTATGAATGGTTTCATAATTATATAAACTCTGACTAGTGATCTAACCATGTATCATCTAACTGATGACAGGGGTCTCCTGGATGGGGGAGGGAGCCCAGGAGATGGAGAGTGTAAGGAAATATGTGGGGAGATGAGATGTGTATGAAAAAAACAAGTTCTCACATTCCAAAGTTTGAAGAAAATAGGTATTTTCTAGAATTGAAAAAAAAAACAATTAGTAGCAATATAAGCATATTATTTAAAGATATATAGGTAAGTGATGGATTTAAAAAAATCCACGTAAAAAGCTAAAATTGTGGTAGGTATTGGAGTGGGAACTGATTTTTTAATGTCAAGATTTGTGGTACAATTTGCCTCTTTATGTGTTTTTGTGTAACTTGGATTAAAGTAACAACTAAATTAAAAATAGTAATAAAAGAATATAGAGTATAACATTTTATAAAGTACAAAAACCAAACAACATATTGTTCAGGGAAGCATACATATGTGGAAAACCATAAAAAAATGGAAAAGTAATGGGGTATCTGGGTGGCAGTTGGTTGATCATCTGACTCTTGATTTTGGCTCAGGTCATGTTCTTGGGATCTTGAGCTCAAGCCCCACATGGGGCTCCTTGCTCAATGGGGAGTCTTTGAGATTCTCTCCTTCTGCCCCCTGCCCCCTTGTGCTCTCTCTCTCTCTTTCTCTAAAATAAATACATTTAAAAAAATAAAAAATGAATGACAAAGTGAATAGAATAAGAACAAAAAACCAAAAACATCAGGATACCGATTACGAAGAGAAGGGATCAGAAGGGGAAGGGACTTTGGGGCCACCTCAACAGTAGTAGTCATGTTCTATGTCTTAAGTTGAGTAATGAGTTCATGTGTTTCTTTTTATGGTTCTCTTTCATAACTGGAGCATATAAAAATTATATATATATACACACATTAATTTATATGTATCAACATCTTATAAAACAAAGTATACTGCTTTTGAACAATGCATTAATAAAAACTTTGAAAATTTATCTGTAGCTTGATTTCAGCCTTTAACAGTGAATTTAGAAAGTTCACAGAGATGACCACTACAGGAAAGAGCGTCACGAGGTAGATCTATCTATTATCAGTCTACTGATATCAAGAATTTAACTTGATGGGGATTTTTCATATTGCAGTTAAAAGAAATTAACAACAAAAAAATAACAAAAAGAAAAAAGAAATTAACAAAAAAATGACTCTCAACTTGTCTTCCTTTGAACTAACTAGAGAATGCCATTATTTACACTCGTGGCTTTTATCTTTATTTGGGTTCTACTGGAGATTAATTGTGGCCAGTCCCACACTTTCACCTACCTGGTTTTTATGTTAACCTAAGCTATTCCATTATCCATTAGCACCAAGTGCCATTAGCAGTTACATTACCTTCTTGACTACTCATGCTGGACTCGTCTGTAATAACAATGAACCGGACTGTGAGGAGAAATTCATCTTGCACAGCATTGCTGAAAAACACCTCTAAGGTTTCCCCGAGTGATATAAAATGCTCCTAAAGTTATAACAAGAGAACATCCAATCTCCCCAAATGGCTCTGGTTGTCAGTAGCTTTATTTGCAATACCAATTGTTGGAAAATAATGTACTTTTATCCAAGTTTCAAGCTGTACTTACTGGTACTCATTTGCACAGCTTGCGAGATATTTATTTGGGATGACATTGACTTGAACTTTCAATATATCTGTTTTATATCTTCTCTTTGAGATAGGACATCTCTGACACAGCAAGAATCAAAATACCTATTTGAAATACATATTGTCATTTGCTTGTAGTGTTTTATTGGGGCTGGGCAAAGCTACGCCAAGGCTAATTGGACTCCTTCTTCGCCTTTCACATTCTGGGATTTTTTTAATACCGAAAAACAAAAACTTACTTGTTAAAGCAATATTCAGTACTTAGGGCCCAGCAAATATTTATTGAATATATCTCTGACATAAATAGCTCTGGTAAGTTATTTTCCTATTCGTCGACACAAAGCGGTGGGGCAACCGAAACAGCTGTCAGACTAAGAAGACTGTTTTCACCCTCAATTATATCCCTTTGCTAGACAGCTCTGGCCTGCCACCTGTTTTCTTCCCTTTTCCTTTTTTTTTTTTTTTTAATGGAGAGCTACTCTACTCCCCGCCCTCTTACATTGAAAGAAAGGCAGGAGGGGGAATGGAACAATAATTTAGTTGAAGGTCAACTAGGGCACCCTGCTAATGGCTCTCTCTCCTCCCATGACTGATTGCCTGAGAATAGGAAATCAGCCCAAATCTATGGTTGTGATCAGGGGGCAAAGCTGTAATGTTGGTGAGCGAGCACGTGCTACTTACTGCCTTTTTCCCTTCAGAGAAAAATAATTACTACATTTAACTGACATACTTCATAGCAAATACCTTCTTCAGAGCTCATCAGTGTGAAGGATACTGCACAGCCGCATTGGGACGAAAACACACCATGGTCAGACCCTCTATGTTCGTCCCACAACCTCTTTGCTCTTGGTTCTCTCTGGTCTGCCTTAGCTAAAGGCAACTTTCCAAACTGGGTGAAGGGTGATGGTGGGAATGTATCTGTGTGTAAATGGGGATGCACCCAGAGAAGCTATTTCTCCCTCTGTCTGTAAGAACCACAAAGGTGAGTCTGTTCTAAGAACAGGCAAGACCCAAGGCGGGGAGGGGAAAAGCCATCCTGAGAGACTCATCATGCCTGGAGCCTGGCATCCCGTCAAAGCCACATCCATCGCTCCGAATGGGATCTGTGCCAGGTGACCCAGCAACACCAGTGGGAATTAAGCCAGAGATAACTCCTGGGAATGTCAGACTTCCACAATTGCCATCCACCTTTAGGGGTGCAACAGGAAATGAGTTAGGGAAATGATAATTATAGAAAAAAATCCCAGTGTCTTTGAACTTTACAAAATGCTTACACGCAGGTAATCAGGTAATCTCACCTTTTAATTGACCCTGACCTCTGGGGCAGAGCAGATTATTGTCCTCATCTTAGAATGAAGAAACAGATTTGGAGTAGTTGAGGTCCTGTATGAGGTTATAGAAAGGTCAGAGTTAGGAGCTGACTCAGGTCTCATCCCCTCTTGGAAGATGGGGACATTTCCAGCTCAAGTTTTCATATTTAATACTTGAAAATACTAGCTCCTGATGAAATTGGTTTTTGTAGATAGTCTTTGACATTTTTTCCCCTTTACTAACGCCGCACAATGACTATGGTAGGTGATGTGTTCTTAGAGCTGCCAAGAAAAAACTCATTATGATGATTATCACCGAGTACAAACCACTATGAGTTTCTGGGCTTCCATGGGGTTCTGAGAGTCAAGGACATTTTATATTTTCCAAATCTACCATTTACTTTTTAGGGATGTGCTTGGTCAGTAACTGAATAGTCTTTTACTCTTTTTTATCTATTAAATGAAATTGGTCCAATTTACCTGACTTGAAAACTTGATAGCAATAAACTGCTAAACATATTTGTACTTAGGGTTTCGTTTAAAAAAGGAAAGACCGTAACATTTCCTTCAATCAAAAATGCAGATACAATATTAAAATAAAAGGACTCATATAATATAGCAGGCCTATTTAGGAAATAATATATTCGAAAAACACACACTGACAATTTTAGAGCTACTTAATTGGAAAGGTCACTCCATTGCTCGCAGCCCAGCAGTAACAGATTATGAAGTGTGTTACTAAAGCCTGTAGCCCAATATTAAACTACAGTTTGCACCTAGCCCTGTGTTTAGCCCATATAAAACACTCAATCAATATCTGTTTCTTGAACGGTAACTAATTGTGTGTGTTTTATAGATCCCATCCGTCATTGTTAATAATTTCACTATAATCTTTTTTTTTTAAATTTTGCTATAATCTTAAATGGATTTTTAAAGGCTTTAGCAAAACACCATCCATTTAGTATATATATTTGGACCTGTGGACTATGAAAAGTATTCAGGTCACTCAAAGGATAAATAAGTAGATATACCGTCTTTGTAGCATGATTTCAATTTTAGAAGATTATTCTTATGGAACATTCCCTCACTTCATTTTTGTTCTGTTCCTCCCACTCGCTGCTTGGGTTCTCTTAGGAAACCAATAATGTCCTTGCCAGTTTAAAAAGCAAAGGCTCTACTGAGCCCTCTGGTGTTGGGTTTGTTTCATCACAACATTTCGTATGTCCTAAATTCTATCTTCACTTTGCTCTGAAATATTGAGCTATTAATATGATCATATTATTATGATATAACTAGAAAAGCAACAGTCCCAAATTCAGAGAGCACCTTAACCTCTGAGACTCTTTCTTCCACTACCAATCCAATCCCAGTCCATTCATAATTCTCCAAAAGATTAAAAAAAATTCATCAAGTAATTAATTATTCAGTCCACTGTAAGGGTGGTAGATGACACAGTGCCCATGAATCATTTTTTCTGGACTTACAATTTAGTTAGGCTATTTCAGAGCTTAGAACAGAAGAAAACATAACTTCATTAGACCCACGAAATACAATTTTATAGGACATTCTTTCTTATAGACACCAAGCCAGCCCACAAATAACACCAACTGTGCAAAATATGTTCATTTTTATTCTGATATGATATTACATATTATAGGCTATTTTGTAACTTTAGATTTCTTGTTCCCAGTGGTGGTATAATCCAGTTGATAATTTAATATTCCTTTTGTTCCCACAGCCCCAAATGGACTACAAATACAATATAATCAGTCCTCAACATATGAGTGAGCAGTGTGCCAAAAGTTTATATATGTGTTGGAACTCAAAATGCATTTTCCCAAAGCAACAGTTTTAAAAAAAATGATAATTAGTTTTCAAAGGTAATCCTCTAAAGCCAGTTTAACTCATATTGAACTGGAAATACATTACTAACAATATCTTTTCTACTATACTTGGGCAATATTTATGAAATGATTTCTCTGAGAAAATAAACTCCAAAGTCGGCCTTAGGAGTACCAGAAACATACCTCCTCTCCTTCAGAGCAGGAGACCCACCCCGCTTCTGACTAGGGGCTGCAAAGGGTCTGGCTTGGATGACCGGCAGGTACTATGTGGGGACAGGTATGTGCCTGGGGTGGGGAGGGAAAGGGAGAAGTCCTTTCCCCAAATTGCTGCCCCTGTCCATATCTTTGTCATGTGAAGAACTTCTGGTATTATATGATTTTTCATTTAGGAGTGCATAAAGACTTCATCTGAAGACTTCTACTTCCAGGGACTCTCCCTTGGTTTGTGGTAAATGAAGGATTATGGAACATATAAGGAAGCACATCCCTCCCCCACTCACTCATCAGCAGACATTTATTGTTCCCTGTGATATTCCTGCTACTCTGTCAGCTGCTGGGGATACAGAGATGAATAAGACACAATCCTTGCCTTAGGGGCATACATTCTAATTAGGAATGCCAGATATCTAAATAGATGTTATGATATACTATACTAAGCATAATATATATGGAATCATACCATATAACTTCAAGAGGTCCTAGAGGATAGCTGAGGATATGGAATAAGCATAAAAAGAAATTAAATCAGAATGAAGAGCATAATAATCGAGATGTCACAAAGAAAACTAGAAGCAAGAGCCAGATGAATGGTATATATCATTCCTTGACCATGGAGCTCCCTTTTCCCATGGAATACCTCCTCACATCTATCAGAATACAACTGTGACATGCAACACAATTCTAGGATATTCTGGTGTGGAAAGTCAGTGGCATAAATTCAAGAGAAGGAGAGACTTTTAGTTAAGTCATGCTTATCTGTGCTCCCTGTCCAAATAGCTCTAAAAAGGTAATAATGAAGATGCCGTAAATACACAAGGGCTAAGAAAGGATGAAAGGGCAGGCAAGAGACAGCTGAAGACAGATGAATGTGCATAGGCGATGACCTGTGGTAAGAGACTTAGCAGAGAGAAGAAACCCAAAACTCAAGGCTGTCAATGGAGTGTCAGCAAGAAACCTTGTGTTTTGCACCACCGAGCTCCAGAAAGCCCCAGGAAATGGAGATAACAGGTACTCCGGAGGTACCCAAAGTGGAAACTGTAGTTTTGTAACGTGTAGTTGGGCCTCTGGCTCCCCTCCCCCCGCCTGTGAAGCCAGGCACTTTCCCCTCACCTCCCAGCAGAAGCCTGTTTGGTCTCCAGAGAGGAGGATGAATCACAGAGGCTCTGGCTGACGATGGCAAGGAGACATGATGGTGAAAACATGGGAGTTAGATTAGGGAAAGAGTGCATTCTACCAGCCTCTCCTCCCCAGGCTCCATTTGCTCTTCTGATTGCTGTTATCCAGGTTTATTACCTCCAGGCAGGAGAGATTAGGTGATTCTTTTATGGGAAAACAAATAATAAAAGGGGAGAATCTGATTAATATTTGGGATTTGCTAAAGCAATGTCCAGCTCTCCTGGCCAGAGACAAGTTTTATCTGTATACGAAATGTCTCATTAGAGTTACAGCCTTCACTCTTAGATATGAATGGTCCATCAAGGACCATGGGACTGTGAGAGACCCCAGAACAGGAAAGATGAAACTCTAAGGAAACAGATTCATTCAGGGAGCAGAAAAATATTCCTGTAAGATTATCATTAAGGTCCTTTTAAATTGAGAAGAAAGCATCCGTGGGGGGTGGGGGAAGGAAGAGAAAGTCACAAAAAAGGACATTTAGAGAGTAAGAAAAAACTCTGAAATTCAAAAGGAAATTGAAGCAGTATTAATAATAAATCTTAAAAAACTTCAATAGAGAAGTTGGAAGAGAAAGCATAGTATATCTTCCAGAAAGTAAAACAAAAAAGGGCAGAGATGGAAGACAGGGGAGAGAGAGGAAAACAAGAATACCATATATCAAGTAAGATTATATTTCTAACTAATATGAGTCTCAAGAAGGCAGATAAGGAATCAAAAAGGAGAGAGAAGGAATTTGTTCAATAAATACTATATGAAAAATTTCAAGAGTTTATGAAGAACAGAAATGTACTGATTGAAGGGGCCTAAATGTGGCCGGTACAATAAAAAAATTATGCAAAGACATATCATTGTAACATTTTTAAAATATCTTATTTTTTAAGTAATCTCTCCATCCAACATGGAGCTTGAACTCACAACCCCAAGATCAAGAGTCACAAGCTCCACTGACTGAACCAGCCAGGTGTCCCTCATTGTAACATTTTAAGGTTACAGAGAACTTTCTAAAACTTTTCAGTAACAGGAAAAAAAACTGTATCACATATGAGGAACTGGGTATCAGAATGGCCTTAAATAATAGTACCACTAGAAAACTGAAAACATAAAGACTTCAGTAATTCTTAAATTATCTGCCATCTAGAATACAATACTAACCCAAACTCTCAAGTGTGAAATTTTTTTAAAAAAAGTCATATTTAGACAGAAACAAGTCACAAAATTAGTCCCATTGTGACTATTCTCAGAAGGCTACTGGAGAATGTGCTCCATCAAAATGAGAAAGTTTATCAAATAAGAGAAAGATATGGGCTTCAGGAAACAAGAGATCTGATACAGGGGAGAAATGAAGGGTGTCCCCAGAATGAAAGTGTGGGTGACTTCTAGAGCAAACATTGTAGGTTAGAGGAGAAGAGGAGCCAGAGGTCTGGGAGGAATACTCCCAAAGAAAAAAGTGGGAGTTATTTTATTATGTGACTGACAACATTAGGAAGAATTTTTATAGCTATTTTGGAAAAGTTAGGGTTGAAGTAAGTGGTGAGTACAAAGAAAATGAAGCAAAGAAACAAGCAAAGAGACCAAGATAACTATTAACTGCAAAGAAAATAGAACACTGAACAAGGTGGGTAATAATATTACTAAACTAAATGAAAGTAAACTACATGGCTCAGCTGTGACTAGTACTTACATGGTTATTACCATGTAAACACATACCACTGATATGAATAAAGACTGTAATTTAAACCTCATTGGAAGCATGGTGGAGAGATGTGTTTGTGCAGCAGGGGGGCAAGAAGACAAAGACTGGGTAAAAGGAAGTCAATAAATGTCTATAATTTAAAAATAAAACTATATTCAGTTAATCATGTTATGTGCCTTCGATGAGGGAAAACATTTAGAGGATTTCAATGTGGTTGTCTCTGAATAGTGGGAAATTAAGAATGAGAGGGGATAAGAACAGGGAACATTTATTTTCCTTTATTGGGTTTATAGCACTATTTATTTACTGGAACTATGTATGGGTACTGCTTTGCTAAGTACAAAAATTAAAATAAGGACTATAATACTAATGTGGAACATGCTTACAGTATAAAATGCAGACAACAAAATTATGTCAAGTCTCTGAATGCTAACTATGTAAAAGGAACATTTAAACATAAAAACAGTTGGTTTTTAGCTATTGTGGCATTTAAAATGGGCAGTCTGGTGCCATCAGCAAGGAGCTGTCACTTTGAAACTTGTAAGTTAAAAATGTGGTTTACCACATCACACTTTATCAAATGTCAGCAAGAGAATTATGTCATGTTTGTATTTTACTCAATATTTCAAAATACAAAAGTTCAATGTTATGGACTTAAAAAGTAGGATAATAAATTTTGACTAAAGTAAATAAAATCCCCAAAGTTACGCATTACACATGTATTGATTTTATAGTAGAGGAACGTAATTAATATGATTAAAATAAGTTAACATAGACATTTATGCTATTTTTATTTTCAAAAATTTTGGTGCCACTGCTCTTTTTGATTCTGTCCCCAGAACAGCAAATAGTTCAATTTAGCACTTGGTTGATCTATCTAAGACTTTTTCCATTTTAAAGAATGAACAAAAGAACTTTAGAAAAGTGGATTGCCAAAGGTCTTCCAGTGACAAGGATGAGATGTAAAACAATATGGTTTGTTAAATGAAGACAGAACAACATTTCTAAACTTCAAACTCAAGGAGAAAGGCATAGTTGCTGTCTGTTGGTCAAAGGACTAACTGCAATTTCCCACAAAACTCAGTAGTTCAGCCACTTCAATTAAATTTTACAAAAGACCCAATCTTCCAAAATGAAGTAGAAATACATTTTTTTTTTGGGTCCATTCTGAAACTAAAATTGTCAGGACAACACGAAATTTTTTTTTTATCAGAGAGAAAATAGGAAGAAAAACATGAAATTTCTAGGAAGGTGAGAAATATAAAGGCCACGTTTTTCAAATAATTGTAGTGGAAACTTCGGCTGTAATTTAAAAAAAGTTTTCTGTGAGACACTTAAACAGAACTAAACTAAAGAGAACTAAACTAAAGCTTTAGACAACAGTGAAATCACTTAACTTCTCCTCCACTGAACTTTGTCCTTATGAAAATGCTAAATCAAGAGATTAACCTTTGTTATGTTAAAATTTATCTCTGCTAATAGAATCATACATGCTAATTTTTCAATATTTAAACATTGCAGTAAGCATGGAAAAGGAAAATTAGCCACATCCCTACTCCCCAGAGATAGTCACTGGTGATATGTAGATACACATCACCTCCATCTTCAGGGATGTAGGGATGAAAAGATGTATTTATTTCCTTTCGAGTTAGAATCAAACTATACATCTTTTTAATCTTCATTTTCATTTAATATGTCACAAACTTGTTATCACTAATTCTCTAAAACATTGGTGTTGTCTTTCTCTAAAATTTTGAGGGCAATTCTGAGTCTGCTGAATACCATGGCTCATGGGGAAAATAATCTATTCTCTCTCTATCCTTTTGTTTTTCTTAATTGGCTTTTAAAAAATACTTAGGGGCGTCTGGGTGGCTCAGTCAGTTAAGTGTCTGCCTTCGACTCAGTCATGATCCCCGGGGTCATGGGGCTCCCTTCTCAGTGGGGAGTTTGTTTCTCCCTCTGCCCCTTCCCCCACTCATGCTCGCCTTCTCTCTCACACTCTCAAAAATACATAAAAAATCTTAAAAAAACATACTTAAGCACATACTTAAAAAAACATACTTTAAAATAAAAAATCCCCCCAGAGGGAATGGGAGAGGGACAAGCAGACTCCTTTTATTTACATCAAATAATTATGCATGCTAGATGGTTCCAACCTTGACAGAGTAAAGCTTATTTCTATATAAAAGTGCTATTTGTTTAAGTATAAACCAGGTATTATGGGATCTGTATTGGTTTGTTATATATTCTCTGTGCCATTAAAAAAAGCAAAAAAAAAAAAATTAAAGAAACTATTACTTTCATCTCTTGGAAAAAAGAAGATGCAATTCATGATCTACAGTATGATTCAGGATCATGGAACATGATCCATGTTCTGGATGTTCTCGATTATTACCAGAAAGAAGTTCCTTTCCAGGAAGAAATTTGCCAACATTCTCTAACTCCAAAGTAGCACATTTTTCAACTCTCCAGGTTTATCAGTGATATTCCCATTTTTGTGTCACAGGTCGGGTTCCCCAGGAGGGAGGCTCTGAGGTGAGCATGCTGCCCACACCCTGGGGTTTCAATGTGGTCAGCACCTACAGAAAGGGGAGGAAAGGAAGCGAGCAGGACGGGGCAGACTGGGAAGGTGAGCCGTGTTGCCACCAACAAAAGCTTCAGGCACCTTACAAGGAGTTCTGAAGCTATAGCTCCCTGGGGGCAGGTGAGCAGTCTTTAATACTGGCTCAGATCACTGGATGCAGCTGCCTAGAAGCGGGTGGTGTCTTGTGTTTGTGGCTCTCAACTGAGACAATGTCCAGTGAGACTTGATGACTGAGGGCTGTCTGCCAGCAACACTGTTGGAGCTGGGGCAAGAAAACAGGCATTCCTGAAGGGGGAGCTGACTGTATAATGTCTACCTCCTCTTGTCTCTGCCGGAAACCTAGGAGTTAGCTTAGCTTAGCTTAGCTTAGCTTAGCTTAGCTTAGCTTAGCTTATCAATTCCAGTAAAGTTACTGTGCAGTGTTATATCTGTTTCAGGTGTACAATATAGTAATTCAATAATTCTATACATTACTCAGTGTTCATTGTGATAAGTTATACTCTTAATCTCCTTTTCCTATTTCACCCATCCCCCCACCCACCTCCCCTCTGGTGACCATCAGTTTGTTCTTTATAGTTAAGAGTCTTTTTTGGTTTGTCTCTTTTTTTTCAAAATTTTATTTATTTGAAGGAGAGACAGAGAAGGCACAAATTGGGGGTGGGGGACAGAGGGAATGGGAGAGGGACAAGCAGACTCCTTGCTGAGTGTGGAGCCTGAGGCAGCACCCTATCCCAGGATTATGACCTGAGCTGAAGTCAGACGGTTAACCAACTGAGCCATCCAGGTGCCCCACTCTTTGTTTGTTTATTTCTTAAATTCCACATATGAGTGAAATCTTATGGTATCTGTCTTTCTCTAACTGACTTATTTGCTTAGCCTAATTCCCTCTAGTTCAATCCATGTTGTTGCAAATGGCGAGATTTTGTTCTTTTTTTATGGCTGACCTATATATATGTATATATATGTGTGTGTGTGTGTAATGTATATGTATTATATAATGTATATATTATAATGTATATGTAATATATATATACACATACACACGCCATATACATACCACACTGTATGTATGTATGTATGTATGTATGCATAGGTGGTATACACACACACACAGATATACCACATCTTCTTTATTCATCTATCAGTGGATACTTGGGGTGCTTCCATAATTTGGCTATTGGAAATACTGATGCAATAAACACAGGGACGCATATATTTTTTCAAATTAGTGCTTTTGTATTCTTTGGGCCAACACCCAGTAGTAGAATTACTGGATCATATTATCTCTTTATTTGAAATTGTTTGAGGAACTTCCATATTGCTTTTAATAGTGGCTTTACCAGTTTGCATCCTGCCAACAGTGCACGAGGATCCCTGTTCTCCACACCCTCACCAACACTTGTTTTTTCTTGTGTTTTTGATTTTAGCCATTCTGACAGCTGTGAGGTGATAACTCATTGTGGCTTTGATTTACATTTCCCTGATGATTAGTGATGCTGAGCCTCTTTTAATGTGTCTGT
>CM053608.1:13927131-13953608 GCA_028646535.1 Procyon lotor
TCATAGAAGCTCAGTGCTCTTCAACAGATGTCAGGATATCTATGAGAAAGACCCCTGACTACTGGTTAAACTTTTGTAGTTTTGATCCCTTCATAGTTCTTTCTTGATAGTCACTATTCAGTGGACAGCTTTTTGAAGTCTTCATAATTAGGTATTGCAATTGTTTTATTTTTAACATAAATAATAGCAAAATATTATAGATAATTTTTCTATTTTTTATAATAGAAATACTGAACATTTTAGATATTTTTAAAATCTATTGGTTTGGGTCATGACATATCTACTCAGAAGTAGGGCTCAAGGGTTTCTAAATCCTCTGCCCATTTTTTAATCACATTATTTGCTTTACTGCTATTGAGTTGTATGAGTTTCTTATATATTTTAACTGGCTTTTTTTTTTTTTGTCCTGGGGCATTTTATAATTATTGAATTATAATTGGCATGCATTATATTCCAGGTACTCTTTATACATTTTGAATATTAATCCCACATCTGGTATATGGTTTGTAACAATTTTCTCCCATTCTGTAGGTTGCCATATCACTCTATTGACTGTTTCCTTTGCTATGCAAAAGCTTTTTAGTTTGACACAATCCCATTTATTTCTGCTTTTACTGCCTGTGATTTTGGTGTCATATCCAAAATATCATTGCCAATACCAATGTCAAGAAGCTTTTCCCTATGTTTTCTTCTAATAGTTTCACAGTTTCTGATCTTACATTTAAGTCTTTAATTCATTTTGAGTTGATTTTTTGTATATGGTTTAAGATAAGAGCCCAATTCCATTCTTCTACATATGAATATCCAATTTTCCCAAAACCATTTATTGAAGAAACTATCCTTTCCTCACTGTATATTCTTGGTACCCTTGCCAAAAACTATCCGTTGGTCATAAATGCATGGATTTATTTTCAGATTCTCTATTCTATTCCATTGGTCTATATATCTATTTTTATTATTGTAGCTTTGTAACATATTTTAAAATCAGTAAATGTGGGTGCCTCCAGCTTTGTTCTTACTCCAGATTGCTGTGGTTATTCAAGGTTGTTTGTGGTTCCATATGAACTATAAGATTTCTTTTTCTTTTTCTATTTTTGTAAGAATGCAATTGGGATTTTGATAGAGATTACACTGAATCTGAAGATCACATTGTGTAGTATGAGCATTTTAACAATGTTAATTCCTCCAACCCTTGAAATGGAATGCCTTTCTATTTATCTGTCTTTAATTTCCTCCAGCAGTGTTTTATAATTTTCAGTGAACCAGTCTTTCTCCTCTTGGTTAAGTTTATTCATAAATATTTTATTCTTTTTTGATGCTTTTGTACATGTGATTGTTTTCTTAATTTCCTTTTCATCTGTTATTAGTATATAGAAATACCACTAACTTTTGTATATTGAGTTTGTATCCTACAACTTTACTGAATTTGTTTATTAGTTCTATGAGTTATTTTGTTGTTGAGTCTTTAGGGTTTCCTATCTTTATGATCATATAATATGACTTACAGCCATAGTTGTATTTCTTTCTTCCTAGTTGGGATGTCTTTTATTTCTTTTTACTGTCTAATTGCTTGGGCTAGAATTTCCAGTACTGTGTTGCTAGAAATAGTGAAAGTGGGAATCTTTATCTTGTACTAGATTTTAGAGGAAAAGCTTCCAGTTTTCCCCATTGATTATGATGTTAGCTCTAGACTTTTTGTGTATAGCCTTTATTGTGTTGAAGTAAGTTTTTCTGTACTTCTTTGTTGAGAGCTTTTCTCACAAATGGATGTTGAATTTTGTCAAATGCTTTTCTGCATCTACGGAGATGATCATATAGTTTTTATCTTTTGTTATTTTAATGTGGTTTATTGCATTGATTTGCATGTGTTAAAACATCCTTGTATCCTAGAGATAAATCTCAATTTGTCATAGTGTATAATCATTTTTATTGTGCTGCTGAATTTGGTTCACTAGTATTTTACTGAGGATTTTTGCATCTATGTTCATTAGAAATGTTGACCTGTGCTTTTCTTTTCTTGTGGTATTTTCATCTAACTTTGATATCAGGGTGATGCTGATAAGATTCTCATAAAATACATTTGAAGTATTCCCTCTTCTTTCGTTTTTTGGAAGACCCTAAGACAGATTGATGTTAATTCTCTTTTAAATGTTTGGTAGAATTACATAAAGTCATCTGGTCTTGGATTTTCTTCATTGAGAGGGTTTTTTATTACTGATTCAATCTTCTTATTTGTTATTAGTCTGTTCATGCTCTCTATTTCTTCTTGATTCAATCTTAGTAGGTTGTATATTTCTAAGAATTTATCCAGTACTTCTAGGTTACCCAATTTGTTAGCATACAGTGAATCATATCAGTTCCTTATGACCTTTTCTTCCCAAAGCATCTGTCATAATATCTCCTCTTTCATTTCTGATTTAACTTACTCAAATCTTTTCTTTTTTTTTTCTTAATTAATTTAGCTAAGGGTTTTCCAATTTTGTTTATTTAAGAAAAAAAAAGACAATTCTTAGTTGCAGGGCACCTGGGTGGCCTAGTGGGTTAAGCATCCAACTCTTGGTTTCAGCTCAGGTCATGATCTCAGGGTTGTGAGATCAAGCCCCTCAAGGGGCTCCAGGCTCAGCACAGAGCCTACTTAAGACTTTCTCTCCCTTTCCTTCTGCTCCCACTCTTCTCAAATAAATAAACCTTAAAAAAAAAAAAACTTAGTTTCATTTACTTTTTCTATTTTTTCCCTATTTTCTATCTTATTTATTTCTGCTCTAACCTTATTATTTCCTTTATTCTCCCAAATTTGGGGCTTAGCTTTTTCTTCTTTATCTAGTTCCTTGAGGTGTAGAATTAGGTTGCTGACTGGACATCTTTCTTCTCTTTAATGCAGGAATTTATTGCCATAAATTGGATAGCAACATGCAACTTGTCTCTTAAAAATATGGCCAAATATATGCCTTTTCTTTCTACAGGCATAAGCTACTAGTCTTTCCTTATTTGCTTATGGAAAATGGAAGTCTAATAATAATTTTTTTTAAAAAATTCTTTGAAAATTAAGCCAGTATGTCCATCTTTGTAAAAAGACCACTTCCTTAGAACACCTGGCTGGTGCAGTCATTAAGTTTCTGACTCTTAGTCTCAGCTCAAGTTGTGATCTCAGGGTCATGAGATTGAGCCCTGTGTCAGGCTCTGCACTCAGCACATAGTCTGCTTAAGTTCCCTTCTCCCTCTCCCTCTGCCTCTCCCTGCCATGCTCTCTCACTTTCTTTCTCAATAAATAAATCTTTTTAAAAAAACGATTAAAGGGGTGCCTGGGTGGCTCAGTGGGTTAAAGCCTCTGCCTTCGACTCAGGTCATGGGATTGAGCCCAGGGCCTGGGCTTTGCTGAGCAGAGAGCCTGCTTCCCCCTCTCTCTCTGCCTGCCTCTCTGCCTACTTGTGACCTCTCTCTCTGCCAGATAAATAAATAAAATCTTAAAACAAAAATAGCTAGGGCCATAAAATGCTTACAGTATAGTCCAGAAAGAGGGCACAAATAAAACTGAATTATTTAGCACAGCATTTAAAAGCTTATTCTCACATTATTCCCTCCTTCTAGTCTTACTTTTCTAGCACATAGGACCATGTTGTTGCCAAACACACACCTGTGCTTTCCTGCTGCCTGTCTTTTCTCACACTAACTTGGTTCACCTGGCCAATGGTGGTGCCATTCAGAGGTTATTTATAGAGTTAGGAAGCTGAGAAGGTGGTGCTGAAAAGAAACTGATGAGTTGAATGATGGACATGTTGAGCTTGAGGTGCTAATGGAACATGTAAGTAAGTTACTGAGTGACAGTTGGATAATGATATTTGACAATTTGGTAATTTTGTGTGGACTAAAGGAAAGGAAAAGTTTTAAGCATAGGTTATTGGAAGAAAGATGATAGAAAGTAAAAATTCAAGGAGAGTTGGCTTTAGGAGAAAGATGGTGAGATCTGTTTTAGAATTGTTGCATTTCAGATGATGATTGAGACTTTGAAATTGATGTTGGTTATGTAATCTTCATAATGAAGGTGAAAGACAGATTGAGGAACTGCTCCAGACTGAAGGAGACTCGAGAAATATGGCAGTCAGGTACCATACAGGATTCTGGAGTGGTGCTTGTGCTATAGAGGACATGGTTAGGACAATTGGTGAAATTTGATTGGGGTCTTTGGGCAAAGAGTATATAGCAGTTCTTTGTACTAGTCTTGTAATTTTTCTGTAAATTGGAAATGGTTTCAAAACAAAAAGCAGAAAATAAACAAACACATAATTTTATCACTTTTGAAGACCAAAACTTGATATTGTCAATATATCTTAACATATATGTAAGATAGGTAAAATATATGTATCTTAAAACCCATGTAAGCCTTCATACATTTTAACCCAAAAATTCCACTCTGAGTCTCTCTCTTGAAGAAATGATACTATGCATGAAAGTATTCAAGACAGCATTATTCCTAATTGCAATATTAGAAATGACCTAAACATCATAATGTGAAGGGATGATTAAGTAAGTGTTGGTCTGTCTACTCGATGAAGGCTACCTAGCTTAATACAATTTGATAAATGACTGGATAGCAACATGCAAATGTCTTTGGTGTAATATTAATAGAAAAAGTAGAATATAATCCAAGATATTAACTATGATTATCACGTTAAAATATAATTATGTAATACACTAAAATAATATGGTGGTTTCAAGATGGCTGAACTTCAGGTGAATTTTTCTCTTAATTGTTCAATTTCTTGTAAGGTATTTATATTCCTTTCAAGATTTTAAAGATATTTTAAGTCAAAAGGTCAAGAAGTAGTTAGAAGTGCACAAACTCAGCACTGATGATTTGTAGTGAAGGTTATTTGTCACAGAATTGTAATCGTCTTAAAGAGAATAAGGGGGATGGGGGGGCAGAGTGAGCCAAAAGGGAGTCATAGAGTGTTCCCACACTTGGAGGAGGAGGGGATGTGGAGAGAAGAGGTGATGGGGACTTGTCTAGAGAAGAAAGCTCTGAAACCTGTGTGGGTGTTGGTGTGGTGCTGAAAAAGGATGGCCCTTGGGCATATCACACCCTGAAAAAAGACCAAGGAGACAAGAGCGGAAATAAAGAACCCCACTATTTTTTCACTAAGCATTTCCTAGCAAGGAGCCTTCAATGAAGACAAACTGGCTTTTATAATTCAACACAAGTGCATATGATTTTTTAAAGTTCATTCCCATGGTTTGCACTGCAGTATTTTAACATGGTAAGTGGAGTTCAGAACCTGCAACAAAAGGGATCTAAGTCACAATAAAATATTTGTAAGCCTCCCCCAGTGACCTTGGTATTGAAAGAGACACTGCTCTCCTGTGTCACAGAAGGTTCTGGACCGCCTTTCCAGCAACATTTTATCATCAGAAAACGGTTCACTTCATAAGGTTTATAACCTTCCATAAAACTGCAGAACATTTTATTCTTTTTTCATTAAGCCACCTTTGGAATCATTTTGGTCCCTTTATAGTCTCTTATTTAATCTGTTTTTTCATAGACTAGAGGGAGAAAAAAATTCTATCAGTGGTCAAACTAGTAATTAGATAGTATAAGTCACAGCCTAATGGCTCAAAGGCACATGTACTAACCAGTTATCTCCTCCATCTGCCTTCATCTGTGAATTCTTTTAAATCCCAAGCACATCTTTACCTTCTTCTTAAACAATGGAAAAAAGTAATTACCAAAATGTACACTTTCCCAATTACAAGAGTTGCTAATGTTTATATTTTCTTCTATTAAAACATAATTCCCATGGTGTGAAAGCTCTTTTACCAAACTCTGAAGAAAGCATGAATTAATAAAACATCAAGAGATTTTATTTCCTATATTGAAAAATCTTACATTTGCATAAAAATCAACCACTGAGTCTTTCAGAAATAAATTTAATCACGAGGAGAGGACCATAAAAAAAAAAAACCCACTACAAAATAAACCTTAAAACTACATTCGGTTTTAAAAAGAGGAAAATATCAGTTCTTATTCCTGAAGGATTTTTTAAAAAATCTTTTAATTAATGACAGCCCTCAGGGCACTGAACAATTGTTAATTAAAACAAGGAGGAAGGGGAGAGGAAGTAGGCAAGAATGCTGTGATGAACACGTTTCCTTTTCTCTGCAGGGGAATAACATTACTAAGCCAACATTAATAAATATGAATATTTTTGAGAGAAAGTATATAAAAATGTAAAAAAAAATCTTAACTCAGCTTGGCACACACTAGCAGGTGCATAAATTAATTGGGGCTCCTCAAGAATTGTAAACCCCGGGGTGCCCCCCTTTGTCTAATTGAGTGGTGGCAGTGATGTTCCGCCCATGACAGGATGGGGTGCTTCCTTCTCAGCACAAGCTGACTGCTGTCAGGGAGAGTCCCTGATCAAAGGTCTTCTAAGGGATTTCATTCACTTTCATTCTGGGTGAACATGCATGTGGGCAGCCACCTTCATTACGAAACATTTCTTAAATTCCTAGAATTAGGAGCTAGACTCACTGCCCATTCCATTTATCACCCTCTTTTCGACCATTAAATTTCTACTTTAAAAAAAACTATCAAAAAAGTAATAATTATCAGATCTTTTGGTTCACTCCCTGGGCTCACCTAATTTGGGCAGGTTATTAGAGAAAACATTTTTTCCAGCTCTTCCCTACCACTTTCCCTGTGCCCCACATGAAAAAGGCTTTTATCTTTCTCATGCGCTCAGGAAATCTACTTAACAAGCAGAGCCTTAGAAGCCAGGAACAAAAAAATACATATAAGAAAATCTGTTTCTCACTTTATTTTGGAAGGTAACAGAAGCCAGAGCCCATAGGCTGTATG
This sequence comes from Procyon lotor, assembly GCA_028646535.1. NCBI lineage: Eukaryota > Metazoa > Chordata > Mammalia > Carnivora > Procyonidae > Procyon > Procyon lotor. The sequence goes on from CM053608.1 coordinate 13,933,985, forward strand.
TTTAACATGAATAAATTCATTCTTTGAAATTAAGACAATCCGAGATCATTTTACCCAATTTTTCTCTGACCTGAGTTTTACATAATTGTATAGTCTTTGTATCAAAGTTGTTTTTCAAAAAGAGCACTCAGCCTCTTAGGGTTTAGGTTTGGGTGTGTTTTTTTTTCCCTCTTTAGTCCGTGTGCATGAATCCCTTTGATGTTCTGCGTGCTAGGCTGTCGTGGTCAGCTCATGAGGGTCAGTGTCCTTTACGAAATTTCTCAGATGCCAGCTAAGATCAGTAGCTAGGAGACAACTTTGAATTTCATTTTGCTGTTTGTAGTCCGAATCCATTCTTCATCACAGATAAGGCTTTGCGTCCCTAGCTCTCTATCTCTAGAAGAGCAAACTCCAGGTAATCAGAACATTGTATTCTGTAAAAATAAATAAATAAGTAAATAAATAAATACCAGTTCTTTTCTTACTGGGACAGTACCTACTCAAGCATGGATGCCAGGGCAGGAAAAAATAATGTATTTTCTCCCATCCTTGCTATAGTAATTTACATTGGGAAACTCCTGATTCTCTTCAGATGCCCTAAAAAACTTTGTTCATTGCTTGTGCTAATGCTATAATGAAATGAGGCCATTTCCAGGGACACGGGGAAAACATCAAAACCATTTTTTGTTCTCTTCACTTGTGCAATCATCCACTAATAATTCATTGGGGTAGCAATGTATATATTATTAAAAAGGAAAAGGTAAAAGAAAAACTCTTTTGACTGTATTTTTTAAAGCATACCTGCTTAAGAATTGCCAAGAGTACTTATTTAAGATGCTTTCTTGCTTCTCCTCCCCCTTCTCAAATCTGAGGGCAGGGACCAGGATTCTGTATTTTTCATAAATGTTTGTCTTACACACTCACCATGAGAGACACGAATAAGCCAAATGTTTATATAGGGTAGCATGATCTGTAACTGTAATATATGCTACATAATATACTTGCTATTTTATTTATATATAAAACCTGTACATTAGTAAATATGTGTAGTGATGATATATAATTGCAAATATGTATGAAGCTTTGTCCAAACTTCCAGTAGTAGTGGGTGCATCAAACTCAAAAATATAATCTGGAGCCAAGGTTTTGGAGTTTGGGTCATGGCTGCAGGGTCAGGTTATAATGCCAAGATGGAGGCAAAAGGGGAGAAAGAGATGGAGGGGTGGGAGAAGTTGGGGGAGGCAGAGGAGAAGAAAAACCAAGATACAAGGTCTGGAAAAAGACAGCAGGGCCAAAACACCACTAACCATACGCTAGGTTCCAAATACTGACTCACCTTCCCCTAAAGGAATTTTTAAATTAGGAACTGGCATTAAAGATGACCTTATTTATAGTTCATCTCGAATCCGGTCTCCAACCATAAGGGTAGTGAAGCCAATATCCTTAGGCAACAAGGATCTTGAACCATTGTAATTTCTACACTTTACTGAAGTTCTGAAATTCAAGAACAGTTTCTCACCCCCTTGTGACCTACACAGAGACGCTATTCTTCAGGGCCATCCACATTCATTTGGGAATTCACTGAACAGAACTTTGCAGTAAAATGTCATGGGTATCCAACAGGGACTGGGGTGGAATTTTTTTTAACTCTAGTCTTGATTCAAGGAAGATAGATAGTACTTATATTTTCCAGAAAACTTTAAAGAAGCTTTCATTTCTGAAAGGCTTTTTCAGCCCACTTACATCTCATTGGTGTTCTCACTAGGTCACCTGTGGGATAATGCATTTGATATCAGTGAGTAGGAACACAGATTTCCAAATGCCTCATGCAAGCTAATGTACTAGTTCTCTTTAGACTTTTGCTAATGAGAACTTGCTCAAGAAGGAAATTTATGAGCTGTTTGCAAATTCCCATCTCCTAAGATTTATGTAACTAAGACATATTTATTAATGCAGCTTAGAAAAAAGTTTTAATCTTTTTTTAGAATAAATGTTCATTTATAAATATAGGAACATGTACGTTTCATAGAAGTGTATCGAGAGGCCTTTTCCATATATCGATGGTTTAAGTTAACAGCAGTGAAATGTTTAAGTACACTTGCCAGGAGCATCCCCACACTTCACACCTTTATGTTTTGGGGCAAATTGGACTTAATTGTTAAGCCTGTGAAGATCTCAGGGGCACCTGAGTGGCTCAGTCAGTTAAGCATCTGACTTAGGCTCAGGTCATGATCTCAGGGTCCTGGGATCAAGCCCAATGGCAGGCTCCCTGCTTAAGGGGAGTCTGCTATTTCCTCTCTCTTTGCCCCTCCCTCACCCTGCTCATGCTCTCCCTCTCTCTCAAATAAATAAATAAAATCTATATTAAAAAAAAAAAGCCTGTGAAGATCTCATAGTCTTGGGAATATGGATTTTGTTTCTTTGTGCCATTCAGGAATGATGTGCTTAAAATTTATAAGTAGTTAAATACGGAAAGAGAAGGTCATGTTCTGGAAGGGCAAATCCTGGTTACTGGTAACTCACGTTACCATGGTTCTCCTGCGCCCATTCTGGCAGAACTTCTGAGTTCCTCCTATAAGGAGGGTCCCTCACCTTTCCTCCTCCCCCCCCCCACTGTCCTTCCAACTCTCAGCTTTCCAGAGACCTGCTAAGGACTGAATCCAGAGGTACCCATCTCTGCATTTCTTTCTTGTCCTCACTGCTTCACCTGCAACTCTGAACTACTCTCTCATTCAGACTCACTCAGCCATTCTCCTCCGTTCCATCACTGGCCACTCCTTTCCATCTTCACGAATGTCTCTTCCCATGTTGACCTCAGTCTAGGAAAACCACATTTTCTCCCCTGTGTTCTCACACAACATTTCTGACACTAGATGTGTGGCTGTTTCCCCACACGGGCCACTTCCGCGCAACACCAGCTGCTGTCCGGCACTTGGATCCCATTCTGACAGTAATCTGAGTAGGCACTGCCCCACCCCCACCCCCCCCACCCCCGTTAAGGACTCAATCCCACACGACTGCTCCCACTTCAGATGCCATTCACAAGTAGTGTCTCCAGGTTACCCCAACTTCCGGACAACTTGATTACAAATTCTATAGTTGGCTAGAGTGGCTCACAGCGCCCTGAAAGAAAGTGTGCTTACTATTGCCAATTTATTACAAAGGATATTTCAAAAGATACAATGAACACCCCGATGACCTCACTCTAGGTCTGGAAGGGTCCTGAGCACAGGAGCTTCTGTCTGGTACAATTGGGGTGAGTCACCTCCTAGCATGCGGATGTGTTCGCCAACCAGGGAGCTCTCCAAACTCATAGTTGAGGGATTTTTAGGGAAGTTTTGCACCCAGCCATGATCAACCATTACTGAATCCTCAGCTCCTCTCCGGTCCCTGGGGCAGGGATGAAAGTCCCCCGCTTGGTCCAAGCATGCTTGGTCTTTCTGGTGACCAGCCACCATCCAGGAGTCACCTCATTAGAACAAAAGATGTTTCTGTCAAATTCCAAGAGTTTTAGGAGCTACATGTCTCAATTGGGGTGAAAGACCAAATATTAGCTTATTAGCAGGGACAGGGTGTGTGCATATGTGTATAGAGTAGATTTTAATATATATATTAAATCATATTAATGTATATATAGCCCCACAATAGTATGCATATTACATATATGTAATATATATTACTATATATTATTTATAGATATATTTCTTATTTCAAGCCCTGTAAATGCTGTTATTCTTTCTTCCTTGAGCATCATCCCTCTTCCTCTTTCTGCCTCTACCCCTCGTATTCCATATTTGCTGATAGATAGCAAAACCATCCTGTGACATTTATACTGTGCCATATTTTGGTTATCTTCACTATGCATGATTCACCCCTGGTTATCAACTGGGGGTAGTAATTTGCTAATTATTTAGAAGTAAAAACTAAAAGAAAAATACTTTCCTGTATTTTTCAAAGAGGACTGATATGAGAATTGCCTTTCTGGGGCTCCTGGTTGGATCAGTCAGTAAAGCATGCAACTCTTGATCACAGATCAAGCCCCCCTTGGATGTAGAGATTACTTAAAAAAATCTAAAAAAAAAAATGCATTTCTTGTCCTTCTCCACTTTGCCAAACTGGGGTGAGGCCCAGCAATCTGTATTTTTAACAAGGATCCCAGTGAGTCTCCTGCACACTCTAGTATGAGACTTTTCTGATAGGTGAAATATTTGTATAAAGTAACATTTTGGGGAGCCAGAAACTGTGGGGCTCTCACCATCTTCTCTTCATTCTTCACCTTGAACCACACCCGTTAGGTCTCTAAGTTGAGCTGATTGTGAATGCTCTCTCCTACTCTTTTCATCCCTGTTTTGCTCTCTTTGGGTCCATAATTCATTGTGTCTCCAACCTACCATTTACAGTGTTTGCAAATTTGATAAAAAGATGAAATAGAATAGCAAGAAAAGTTATAAAGTTAAATTCTCTTCCAGGTTCTCTTTACTGTGAGAACACGTAGCGGTTTATGTGTTTGTGAGCTGTGAGCTTGGGAAAGAGACTGTCATTTACATTCTCAGGTCTTCCCATAAGTCTTGAATAATGTTGAATTTCACTATTGAATGGGTCCACATTTCTAATGGCTTCTTTATAATAATTTGCTAAAAGTGGAATTAATGGATGAGAAGATATAAGCATTTTGAATGTCACTGGTGAATACTGACAACCTAAGTTTCAGAAAACTCATACAATATGTCCTCTTCTGATGAGTGAAAATGGCCCTGATGTTATTTATTTTTTTTATTAACTTGTTAAGTATTATGTGTCTATAAGCCATTGGTATTTATCAGTTTATATATTGGTTATTTGGGGGATTTTTGATTATTGTTTTTGCCCATTCCTCCCTGTGAAATGTTAGCATATTTCCTATTTATTTGGAAGAGTTCTGTGTCAGCAAAAGATCTCAATCCTTTGATCTCTGGCATTTTTCCCCTTATTTGCTATTGGACTTTTCTGAGGTCACCTTTGACAAATGGAAATGCACCAGGATTACAAATTCACTCAATACAAGGCTTTAATGTGCAGATAAATGTGTTTGTTTTATCTGTAACTTTTCTGATCTTCCTTAGAAACTTTCATGCATACAGTAGGAAGGTAGAAATTAATTTTTAGGCATTTTTTCTTTTTTAATTTTTTTCTGAGCTGATCGTTTAAATGGGCCAATTAAGCAATGTTTGGTTTGTTGAGAGAATTGCTTAGCCTCCTTTATTCCCAACCCCCTTTTCCAGCTCTGTTCCAAATAAAGTGAGAGAGTTGAGTGGATACTGGTAAAACCACTGATAAGACCTCTCTGTGGTGAACTGACTCTCCCTCTCTCAGTTTCTGTCTCTCTGTGTCTCTCTTTGTCTCTCTCTCTCCCCAGCCACCTTAGTGGTACTGCCTGGCTTGGCTGGGCTTTCCTAGATTGGGTGTGTTGCTGGGTGAAGTGGGGAGGCCTCAGGCCCTGAGGTATCAACCCAGGCTGTCCCAAAGATGTCCCCAAAGGTTCTTGTTCTTGTCAGAAGAATTCAAAGACAGGCACACAACACTGCAGAAAGTTTATTAAAGCAAAGGTACACTCTTGAGAGGTGAGAGCAGGTGAGCTCTAGACGAAGAGAGCTGCTTGCCCTCAGCCTTGAGTTCTTCTTTTATTGACAGCTGTTAACTGGGGAGTGAAATATTCATTTGTTAAGACGAGGAATTCTTAGAAGCAGGGTTTCCACACCTTTTCTTCCTTATGTGGACAGCGGCTTCCTGACATGGCACTCGCCATCTTGGGCCTGTCTGGGTTGATCCACCTCTTTGTGGCTAGCTGCCCAGACAGGCCTCTGACTTCCACTGACATCTGGTCATGACTTTCTCATCCCTGTCCTCCAGGTATCCTGTTAGAATCTAACTAACTGCCTACTCTAACACACGCCGTGGTGCCCTCTGGCGCCTGTCACGTTCTCCCAGGGGGCCAAGGAATCCACCCCAGACTCTGCAGAGCAGCTTTCTCACCCTCACCACGTTGTCAGGCCCACAGACTCTCAATTCAGTTCCAGGACCTTCTGGGGGCAGGTCCCCCAGCACATGTAAATCAAGAGGTGTCCAGAAAAGCTGTCCTCCCAGGCCTCCCTGTGCCCACCCAGCCACACCAGCAGGTCTCCCTTGTTAGGGCCGTACTTGGGTCAAGTAAAGAGGCAGCCTGAGAGGTGAGCTCTTCCTAAAGTACCATGTGGAGACGGAGTCGGAGGCCCATCCTCCCTTCCAGTCCATCGAAGGGCCACAGGCAGGACACATCTTTCCTGCCCCTTCTCTTCTCCTACCTTCTCACTTTCTTCTGCCACGCACAATCCCTCTGATTTTTTTAGTTTTAACTTCCCTGTGTCAAACCATTCTTCCAGCCCAGAGCATCAGGCCTCAAGGCCTCAGCCTCAAGGCACTCCTGAGAACAACAGGCGGCCATCAGCCACACCCAGTCCTTGAGGGGTTAGAGTGTAGCTAAACAGGTTTAGGCCCTTGACGGTCCCCACTTTTCCCAGGCTTCTCCCTGCTCTGGGCAAGTCATCAGGTGGCTCTGCCTCAGAAGGAGGAGGCTACAGATGGGACCTGAGTAAGGGAGAAAATTAGGATGCGTGTGTTTGATCTTGGCAAAATATTGTCCTGGTTACATATATTTTATGTAGTCATATCTTACTTTTACTTTTGGAAAGTTCTTTCCCATGCAAATATCTGGTAAATATTCATCTGTGACTTCTTTTCATTTTTAAAGATTTCTCTTTTTAAAAAAGTTTTTAGTCCATATGGGATGTATTAGAGGAGATGCTGTGAATTAAAAGTTTCAGTAGGTTTTTTTTAAAAAGATTTATTTTGAGAAAGAGCATGTGTGCACATGCAAGTAGGGAGAAGGTCAGAGGGAGAGACTCTCCAAGTAGACTCCCCCTGCTGAGTGCAGAGCCTGATGGGGGAGTTCAATCTCATGACCCTGAGATCATCACATACACTGAAACCAGGAGTTGAATGCCTAACCTACTGAGCCACCCAGGTGTCCCAAAGGTTCCAGTAGTTTTATCTCTTAACAAACAGTGTTCTCAGGCACCTGGGTGGCTCAGTGGGTTAAAGCCTCTCTCTGCCTTCGACTCAGGTCATGATCTCAGGGTCCTGAGATCGAGCCCCACATCAGGCTCTCTGCTCAGCAGGGAGCCTGCTTCCCCCTCTCTCTCTCTGCGTGCCTCTCTGCCTGCTTGTGATCTCTCTCTCTCTGTCAGATAAATAAATAAAATTAAAAAAAAAAAACAACAGTGTTCTCACAAACGTTTATTGTATTACCTTCTTTGGTTTCCATGTGCTACAATTTTCTAGTATATGACTTTTCTTCTTCCTCTCGGCTCTTAATATGGACATTCCATAAATTTCTATCATTTTCTCTTTTTCCTCTCAACCCTGGTTTCCTCAACATCACACTCATACTTTCCACATCATCAATCTCTGAAATATAGGGACCAAAATGTGTTCCAAGGACTAAGTGCTATGTTTCAATTTCTCTATTGGACATTTTCCCTAGGATCTTGCCCCTGCTCTCTATAATACATCCTACTCTCACACTCCCACACCCCCACCTGTTGCTGCTGCTCACCCACATTCCCAGTTGTGTCTGTAAATGAGTTGTCCACCCCTCACTCCCCAGGCCTCAGACCTCCCACCCATGGCAACACTTCCCAGCCATCCTTAGACCTGTCCCTGCCACTTTTCAGTCAGTTTTTAAGTACTTAAATTCCTTCTTACGTGGCATTTGCACCCCTGAAATCTTTGGTCTCCATTGAAATCCTGCATATTCTTTGGAGTCAATCTGAAAGTTCACTCCTTTCTGCAACCTTTACTCTGTGCTTCTTCCAAATCAAAGTAATCTCTTGTTTATTTAAATGCTCCTAGCACTTCATGCTCTTCTGATAGCGCTTGTCTCTTTTGACCTTGTATTATAGATAGTTACACTTGTCAATTTCTTCTATATTTTAAATATCTTGTGTGTAGGATTTCTATGCTACCAAGTAATAATATAATAAAGGAGTGATACCTTCTAAGTAAAGCCTACATTGAAAAGTAGGAAACCTATATCAAGAGGATTAAATAAATTCATCCTATATAATTAATAAAACTAGAAATAATGAAGGTAAGCTTATGATCGGCCTTTTGACCACAGCACACATGCTCTCCTTTGTTTCCTGGGCTCCCCTCTCCCCTTTTCTTGCATAAACTGTAGGATGGAAACCATGTCATACACTTTTGTCTAATCTGCATTCCCAGGACAGTACCTTAAATGTTATAAATCCTCAGCACATTTTATTAAAAGAATGGATAGTTGAAAGCAATGGCCATCTAACAAATAGTATGAGAGTTATTGATACAAGGCCATAAATTACACATTTGTCTGTGTTCTCACATTTCAGAAGATCCCTCCCATTGTGGTTTTCAGTGTGGCAATCAGCTCACCTCTGGCATTCCCCTCTGAAGCCCAAGGGTGCCAGCAAGCCTATCAGCCTAGGCCTCCTACTTCCCAAATCCAACTACATGAAGCCAAATTTCAATAGTGAATCTCATGCTACTTATCCTAGGCTCCAAAATATTGCTTGTAAGAAATGAGTAGAGCCATAAAATAACAGGTAGAGAGAGCTCACTAGGGGTGCAAAACAAAAACCAGCTGTGATCCACAAGAGATCAAATAATTCAATAGCATCAAAAGTACATGTGAGCTGGGGCACCTGGGTGGCTCAGTCGTTAAGCTTCTGCCTTCGGCCCAGGTCATGATCCCTGGGTCCTGGGATCAGCCCCATATCAGGCTCTCTGCTGAGCAGGGAGCCTGCTTCTCTCGCTACCATTCCCTGCTTATGTTCCCTCTCTCGCTGTGTTTCTCTCTGTCAAATAAATAAAAAAAACCTTTAAAAAAAAAAAGTACATGTGAGCCAAAACCTCCCTCACTGTATGACCATGAGTCAGCCCCTGCTTCATGATGACCTTTATGGGCATTTAAATTGCTAATCAACCTCAGTATTAATTAAGTGTCACCCTGGTAGGCAGAGATCTGGTGTAGGGAATGTTAGTGTACATTCAGATACACACCCCCACCTTGGTTAAGGGAACTAGCCCTCCACCAAGCAGTCCCCCTGACTGTCTGTAAACGGGTTGCTAATCAGAAAGGCCTCAGGACAAAAGTAAGTGGGATAAATTCCTATTTACTGAATTAATATCTCCAGTTCCCTGGGTGCCCCTCTCTTTCTTGGAAGCACTTCTGGAAGTCTGATTTGGGATTCTTATCTTGCACTGTTCCGACACTGGGGCTTTGGGACCTGTATTAATTTTAGATCCGAGTCTGTGGAGATTAGTCAATTCCATGAACTCTAATGTACGGGTGAAATAGTTTTCAGGAGCAAAAGTGCTTGCTTATCTGATCCGTACTCTTCAGTATGAATTCCACCTGAATATTCTATGTTAAGGACGAGTATGATTAATTCATTACCCAAGATTACAGCAGTATGCTGGAAGCTAGCTGGAGGCATTTCTTTTGGTGTGAAATATTAAAGATTCAACATTTATATCAGTTGCACCTAATTCATATTCCTGAGCCCATGGGCTGAGAAAAGAACTTGGAAATATTCAGCCATTTTCTGCATCGGTTTGTTAAAATGTTTAAGAGGATTATTGCATTAACTACCTCTTTGATAAGAACAAGAAGAACTCTATTCAGGAAGGCTAAAATACAAAAACCAAAAGCCATAGTGTCTTTTATTTCTTAAAAATGTTATAGATCAGGTTTTGACAATAGTGTACCTTGGGGTACCCAAAAGCTTTTCTGACAAAGAGGATGACTAATACCATAGAATCATTAATAAATCGGAACTAAAACAGAGACTCCCATAGGCAGTAAATGTGAGAATTTTGTCAGTCGTTTCCAGAACAGGGAATAGAAGTTTGAGTAATACAACTGAATTTCCAGATTTCTCTGAGGTGACTTGAGAAATGTATTTTAATGCTTAGACTTGAGTCACAATGTGACTGAAATTCACCACCACTTCAAGTAAAATAACAATATGAAACAATGGTGTCATATTATGAAGAAGTAACTTAGAGGCTGGAAAAAGTGCAGGGCTTCCTGCCCCCTTTGTTCCCCTGTCTGGTAGAAAAGGCCAGGTTGGTTTCACTGACTTTGCAACCCTCTAAACGTGACTGATGCTCACTCTTGCCTTTTAGTGGATGAGGATATGATATAATTAGGCATATAGTTAGATGCTACGTTATTTCCTTTTCTTTTTAAAAATTATAAAGTATACATTTTAATATACACATATTGTGTATGTGTATATATCATACATATATATGTATATTGTGTGTGTGTACACACACAGTGAAAAAAATATATATATATATATTCCTAGAAGCTCCAGTAAAATGATGACTTCACTCTCCTCTTTCAGATCATGGTTTCACCGAAAATCCTTGCTATCTAGAGATCATGTGTTAGAGTCAGTATTGAGCAAAACGGCATATTCTTCCATGAATGTTAAAATTGCAAACACCTATTGAAAATTAACTTCTTGGGGCACCTGAGTGGCTCAGTCATTAAGTGTCTGCCTTGGGCTCAGGTCGTGATCCCAGGATCCTGGGATTGAACCCCGCATCGGGCTCCCTGCTCAGCAGGAAGCCTGCTTCTTCCTCTCCCACTTCCCTTGCTTGTGCTCCCTCTCTGCTGTGTCTTTCTCTGTCAAATAAATAAATAAAGTCTTTAAAGAATATATTATAAAAATTTTAAAAAAAGAAAACTAACCTCTTTAGGAATAGTCCTTGGGAGCAACTCACTGTGAGACCACAGAAAAACCTATATATAGGAGTATGTTGAAGAAGTTCACACAGAGTTAATGTTTGCCAATTCAGAGTCTCAGGCAATTATTGAGCATCGACTGAATGCAAAACAGCATGCTATGTGCTCTAGAGCATGTGAATTGTTATCAAAAATAACCACTACACACAAAAAAAAGTTTCTGCAGCCAAATACAGTAAAACATTTTTTCCTTAAAGAGAAATTTTTATTTCTAAAGGAGGCATGTAACATAAAATGATTCCCCACATTTTTAGCTAAAGATGCTCTCTTTTGGAGCAGTAATAAAAGACTAATGTTTTGTAGACACACTTAAGGGAATTCTGTCCAAGGACATCAATATATATCATCAGTCAATTGCTTGTAGATCCCCTAGTCTAATTTGAAGTAATTTAGGACAGAAGAAATCAGCAAAAGATTTTTCTGAATTATGAAAATCCTTCGAGCAGTGTGATTGGGTCATCACCCCCCTATTAGGACAGGTCTTTACTATAATTTGGTGCCTTTGGCAGCGTACTTTGCTAGCCTGAGGTCAAGGTGATCCTCCACAAGATAACCAAACTTTTGCAGTTGCAGCTTTTTCATACCTAAAAGAAAGTGTGGGTTCAGAAGGGATTGTTATGCTTAAGAGTAAATATTCAGACAAAGTGGCCTTGGTCTCAGAGTACATGAATATAAAGTAAAGGAAACAATGCAACAGACCTATGACATTTTAATGTTGTATCTTTCTTGGGGGGTCCTATTTATTGTCTAATCAAATGTAAGCGGCTCCCCAAACCTCAAGGAAATCAGCACCTGGTGGAATTTTTTGTAAGCCACTGAATGATTTTGCTGGTCTTCCCTGGAAGGTGTGAGATGAATTGGACCCAAATTGGAGCACAGCTTATCAAGGCGTAATGTACTTGTTTACCAGATTTCTCTTCACTGTACATAAATAATTGGTTAAGTCTTATCAGACCCTAAGGGTACTTTGTCAAAATAATGTGTGTTTTTCCATTTCAGTGTTAACTCCCATTACATATTATTAATAGATTATTAACTTAGTATAAATAGCTTAGGGAAAACCATTTAGTTAGATTTGTTTGTTTTCAAACATTTTAATGGGCCAAGAAAAAGTGATTTCGAACTACTGAGCAATTGTGCATAGTAAACAAAGTTTAGAGCATAAAAAAGATCTAGCTTCTCTCAGAAGCTGACCAAAGAGGGGATTACGCAATTGAGTACAAATTATGGACTCCAAGAAAAAGTTTTCTAAGTCTAAGATAGAAGTGTATCCTACAGAGAATATATTTGGAAAATATGAAAGGGAAGATGGGAAACATGCATTTGACTGCCTCCTTTAAACAGAACAAGTGCCCTTGTTTCCAGGGCACGCCTGACTGGCTCATTTGGAAGAGCATCCGACTCGATCTTGTAGTTATGAGTTCAAGACCCACAATGGGTGCAGAAATTATGTAAATAAATAAATAAGTAAATACACTTTAAAAAATATTTTTTAAAAGGGGCACCCAGGTGGTTCAGTTGGCTAAGCACCTGCCTTTGGCTCAGGTCATGATCTCAGGGTCCTAGGATCCAGCCTCCGTGTCAGGCTCCCTGCTCAGCAGGGAATCTGCCTCTTTCTCTCTGCCGCACCCCCTGCTTCTGCGTGCATGTATGCTCTCTCTCTTTCAAAGAAATAAATAAAATCCTTTAAAAAATATTTTTTAAAAGTCCACCATGTTTCCTCTACCCTGAGTTATTAGAGGGTGTTCAGATATCCTGACCTTTCAGAAATCCTAATCTGACCTTGACTGGGAAAAAGGTGGAAAGTCCAATTTTGCATTTAACTGAAATACTTATTAGGTCTTTTTTTTTTTCCTTGAGAACTGTGATCTGGGCATCATGTGCTTTAGGGACAAGACAATACCAGATCAATCAGTAATAAAAGGTCTGCTTTTATGCTGGGGCCATGACTTTGGGGAATAAGGAGGAGATCAGGATGCATTTTCACCATTGAGCACAGACAAGCAAGACAAATTGCTCTAGGATAGTTGATAGCTCTGCAAACCCTGATGTTAGGAAGAAAGAGAGAAGGAAGGAGAGAGGAAGGAAAGAGAGGAGGGAGAAAGGGAAGAAGGGAGAGATGGAGGAAAGAGGGCAAAAGAAAAAGCAGTAATATTAATGTAAATGCATCATTTTGCTAGTAAGCACAGAACACCTGATACTAATACTATTTGCCTCTTTGGATAAAGATCACAAGACTATATTATGAAGAAGAAAATACTAGAGAAACTGCATGTATTAGTGATCTGAAATGCATTAAGAGAACATGTGTGTTTACAGAGCTTTTAGCAAGAGATCTTTCCATACTTCAGCAACAAGATTGGCCATAGGCTGTGAAAGGAGAAATAAACACCATATTAGTCAGGATTCTCCAGGGAAACAGAAGCAACAAGACATATGTGGAGATTTACTAGAAGGAATTGACTTGTGTGATTATGACAACCGAGAAGTCTCACAGTCAGTGGGCTGTCTGTAAGCCAGAGCCCCAGGAAGCCAGTGGTATAATTCACTCCCAGCCTGAAGGCCTGAGAACCAGGGAAGCCAATGGTGTAAATTCCAGTCCAAGAGTAGGAGGAGATGAGATGAGATGTCACAGCTTAAGCATCGAAACAGGGATCAAAAAAAAAAGGCCTGGGGAGGAGGGTGGGGGTGTGCGTGTGTGAATTTCTCCTTCCTCTGCTTTTTATTCTAATTAGGCCCTCAACAGATTGGATGATGCTCACTCACCTCGAGAAGGGCAATATGCTTTAGTGAGTCTACCGATGCTCCTCTCACCCAGAAACACCCTCACAGACACATCTAGAACTAATGTTTGCTCTGGGCACTGGTGGCTTGTCAAGTTGACATATAAAATTAACACCAAGAGGTGAAATTCATATTCCAGTGATAGTATAAACCAAAGAAAGTGGGTAGTAGAATCTGGTCTTTTCTAATCTCTCTCCAATTGGCTATAAAATTTTCCTCCGTAACGGCATGAACAGGAAAATCAGTCGTTTCAGCTCTAGATTTTTGGCTGCATGTCTCCTTCTTCCAGCAATTTTTTTTCTTCTAAAGAAAAGAAATAATATCCTTTTTGTAGACTTAGGGACCCTATCACACAAATAATTTATGAAGTCACTCCGGCACTACCCCTAAGAGATGGGGTATACTGTTGGGCAACTCAGTCTGAGGATGACAGAAGCAGCCAGAAATGCATGGGCATCATACCAAGCTATAAGCCTAACTACCTAATTTGTTTATCACCATTTTTTCATACATAAGTTTACTTTTTAAGTGTTTGGCAAAATCGGTTCTATGTTGAAGGTACAATATAGAAGGCCAAAGTGTCAAATCTGACATCTTGGAACAGTGGGTCACTGAGTTCTTGGAGTAGATCTTAAAGATAAAACCTGGAACTTCTAATCAGAGGTTGCGTCTTCTAATCTAACCACTTGCCTCAATTGCTCTTCTTCAACCTAGTGATAGACTTGACCTTCACCAGAGAGTAAATTTAGTCCCACGTCTGTGTCAGGAGATTCTGCAGAATTTTGTGATATGTTAAATTTGAGTTCCAATATTGCACATAATTTTTTAAAGCTTTTATTTGTTTGCTTGCTTGCGAGAAGGAGATACAGGGAGAGAGAGAGCGAGAATACTGAAAAGACTCCATGCTGAGCCCGGAGCCCATCTCAGGGGCTTGATCTCATGATCCTGAGATCATGACTTAGCCAAAATCGAAAGTCCGACACTTAACCGACTGAGACACCCAGGCACCCTTGCACGTAATTTCTATCACTGAAAGCTAAGAGAAAAACATCCTTAGTATAGGGTGGCAGGTTCATTTTGTTAGACCTATAACTGATTACAGAAATAAGAAAAATCATCTCTGAGATTTATCCTAGGTAAAATTTCCATTGGTGAAAAGTTGGTTGTTGATGTTTGTGAGAAAGAAAAGACACAAAACAGGGGCACCTGAGTGGCTCAGGCGTTAAGCGTCTGCCTTTCGGCTCGGGTCATGATCCCAGGGTCCTGGGATCGAGCCCTGCCTCGAGCCCCGCATCGGGCTCCCTGCTCGGCAGGAAGCCTGCTTCTCCCACTACCATTCCCTCTGCTTGTGTTCCCTCTCTCACTATGTTTCTCTCTGTCAAATAAATAAAATCTTTAAAAAAAAAAAAAGACACAAAACAATCTTGGGCAGAATAGACACTGACTTTGGAGAGTAAAGGTTTTACGTCCCTTTTGAAGATAGAGGAAAAGGTTATTGGAAATTAATTTGAAATGGATACTGTGCTCGTAACGAAAGCCATCTGCCAGAACTCAGAGTGAAGTAGACCTCAGTGTCTCTTTAGTCATCTAGCAATCAACAGAATAGAGATTTCCTAGAAATTTGAATCATAATTTTTTAAAAATATGTATATATCAATCTATTTTTCCAATTGTCTCCACTCTAAAACTTGAAAAGAGTAACTTAAGCTTAAAAAAAAACAAACAAAGCAAAACAAAACAAAACCTTAAATAATGAAGTCACACTTAAAAATGAAGCCAGGTCATTAAATGTATATGCTTTCAAACAATAGAAGTTGTAGAACCACATTAAAAATTTTGAAAGGAGTGGGGGAGAAAAGAATGATCTGTAATGACCTCTCCCTAAAATAATCACTGTTCACATTTTAACTTTTTCTTAGTTTTCTTCATAGTTTTTGCTAGAAATGACCGAAATGTATATGCTTATCTCTGTATTTTTCATGAACACTCTAACATAAGTGTTTCTGGGTTCAGTATCATGTTCATAATCATCTATTTAGTGGCTACTCCGAGTGGATTAATACATTAATCATTTCCTTGGTGTTGAATTTATAGGTAGACATGACCAAAACTGTTAAAATGCATATTTATTTTTTAAAGATTTTATTTACTTATTTAACAGAGAGAGAGAGAGATCACAAGTAGGCAAAGAACCAGGCTCCCCGCCAAGCAGAGAGCCCAATGGGGGTCTCGATCCCAGGATCCTGAGATCATGACCTGAGCCGAAGGCAGAGGCTTTAACCCACTGAGGCACCCAGGCATCCCTTAAAATGTATATTTAAACAAGAATCGGTCATCACTGGAAAATGTGCTATGTTTACTAAATAACAAAATAAATCCACGGCAGCCAGCATGCTCCCCCCTCACCCCCTGTCAGGTGGTTTCGCACAAGCAAGCATCTCGCTTTGCAGTCCCACGGCACCTATTATTCTTGCTGGATTGATTTGAATTGCATTCTCTTCTGTCAGGCTTTGTTATCAGCTGAGGAGTAAGGAGGGAGGCGTTCTCTGTCTCTACACATTTTCAAATTTTATTTTTGTTTCTCTTCCCTTTGTGAAACTCTACCATAGCGCTCTGTCCTCTTCGCCCTTCCCTTACATAATCTTTCTCTATGATGAAATGACATAATACATACTTCTTGTCCCAAACATATATATATATATATTTTTTTTTTTTAATGTGTAAAAATCAAAAGGAAACTTGGCATCGACTTTTCTACTGTACATGTGCATCGTGCCTGTGGGACCTTAAAAGCGGAGCCTGTGTCAACAAGGCAGCTGGACGTTCTTTCCTGAGGTGGTGCCGCTGGCCTGGTCCCACAGACGGGTGAGAAGATCTAAAATTCTGTGCCAGTCAGTTTAAGGCCATAGACAGTTCATTCCTACTGGGAGGGAAAGGCTTTTTACTGCAGCCTTTCTCAAATATCTTCTAGAAGAAACAGATTCTGCAGATAACAAGTTTGGGAATCCCAGCATACAAGGGTTATCTCATGGAGATCCAAGTTGGGAGAGGTCCTACGGTTAAGAAATTTTAAAAAGGTCTTTTCATTGGATTTGTCCCAGCCTTTACCAGATGTATTTCACTTTGGAATTCGGTTTTCATGTTAAAAACCTTTTATTTCCTTTACTGAAAGAACTTGGGTACAGTGCAATGCCATCTTTTGAGTTGACAGATTTAAAAAATGGCACTTTCATCTTTGTTCCTGCATTTGTATTCCATGGTATTAAGTACCTACTGTTTTCGAGGCCGTGGGTTTCTCTTGACCTTCTTCTGCCACCTCAACCTTGATACCTTGATATATTCTCCAGTCAGCGAAGCACTAATGTAAGAAAAACTCTGTCACAACCCTACTGGCACCTTTGACCATGTGATTTATCATTGAAGGGAGGGAAGAGAATTGTTTATCAGCAATGCCTCCTGTGTCAGCAGTGCCCTGGGGGATGAGGCCATAGAGGGAGTTCTCCCCACTCACCTTCAGGGACTCTTGTCTGGCAACACCTAGAATTTACCTCTTTCAGGAGAGTTTTTCATTATGAATCATGAAGAGAAGGGTTTTCCTCTCCTTTCTTCCATCCCCAAGTGGAGCACCAGCTGCTTGGAAGCAGCCCTAGCATTCCTTTCAACAGGAGGGATTAAAGGGCATATGTGGCAAGAGGATCTATTTCAAAGAGCTGGTGGAAGATGATCAATGATCTAGGAAATCAGAGTTGAAGAAGGAACATTGGTGCCTTGAAACATTCCCTAGAGCTCTGACCCCACGAGGGTTTTAACTAAATGGCTACTTAGTTTATTGGATTTACCCAGAGCACATATTTAAATGAAATGAATGGAGGAAAGAAGCACTAAGCTACATGACAGAAAAATGACAAAAAGCTTTCGAAGGTCAGGGAACATAGCACAATCACTTTAGACTAGTGGGAAAATGAAATTCTTCTCAGGACCTTGTAGACCCAGTGGTATTATCGATTCTAAAATGGATATAGTGCTTGAGAATGCATATGTTTCATGCTAAGTGACTATGTACTGAATTATAATAGCTTCAGGCATTCACTTGAGAGCTTAATGAATGACTTACATGAAATGTTAATATCATTAATACCAAAGGAATTGTTTATTTATTACCATCATCACATATTACAAAGTTGAGCTTCCAGAGTCCTTCACAAAAACAAAAACGAACAAGCACACAGAAACTTATTTCAGTGTCTCTCTGGAATGTAGGAACAACTCAATAACACTGATCTGAGAGGAAAATACATCTAATCATAAAATTAAATTTACATCCCAAAATTCTTTCTATTCAATCATCGGCCAATCTCCTTCTCTCTATAGAATCCTTCATAGTGGTAAATTGTGTTTGAATTTTCTTTAGCAAACTGGCAGACATGAAGGGGCTTGTATCTCTTGATGTGATTTTAAAAAAAAAAAAAAGGTATATTTTCCCAGTTCAACTTACACATTTTACTATGAGATGAAAACATATATTCATACATAATGTGCTAAATTCCAAAGTAATTTAATGAGGTGGCATTTTCAGTGTTGGGGAATATGTTGGGAAGCCTTAAATTGAAGAATGTAGATAATCTCTGAGGTGTATGTACGTGTATGAATGACTAGAGAGACAACCTTTTCTGTAGTGTCTGTGGGTGCATATATGTCTGTGTAAACATACTGTGTTAGTTGGCTGGGCCTGTATTTAACAAAATACCACAGACTAGGGGACTTAAACCACAAACATCTACTTTCTCACAGTTCTGGAGGCTGGGGGTTGAAGATCAAGGTGTGAGCAGATTTGGTTGTCTCTGGGGCCTCCCCTTGGTTCACAGACAGCCTTCTTCTCCCTGGGTTCTCACATGGCCTTTCCTCTGTGCACCCTCACACCTGGTGTCTCTTGTGGTGCCCAGATTTTCTCTTCTCATATGGACACCAATCAGATTGGATTAGGGCCCACCTTAAGGGCCTTATTTTTACTTCATCACATCTTCTCCACCCTGTCCCCAAATACCCATCCCATTCTGAGGTACTGGAGGGTGATGGCTTCAACATAAAAACTGGGGGGACACAGGTCACCCCATTACACAGACTCTATAGGGAAATGCATAATTGGGGTTAAAACTGATTTTCCTTATTCTGTCTCTGTGGTATGTCATCATCCATGCTGCTCAAGTGAGATGCCAATGGAAGACTCAGGGAATCCATTTTCTTCCTACAATGGACTGGCTACCACTAGTCGATAAGGAAACCTTTATGGTCAACAATAGGTTAAAAGTATTATTTCAGGGACGCCTGAGTGGCTCAGTTGGTTAAGCGACTGCCTTTGGCTCAGGTAATGATCCCAGAGTCCTAGGATTGAGTCCTAAATTGGGCTCCTTGCTTAGTGGGGAGCCTCCTTCTCCCTCTGCCTGCCGCTCCCCTCTGCTTGTGCACTCTCTCTCTCTCTCTGACAAATAAATAAAATCTTTTTTAAAATTTTAAAAAATTAATAAATAAAAGTATTATTTCAGAGAATCTTTTGTATGCTTATTTTTTAAAATGTAAAATAATTTACCACCCAAACACAGTTGATTCATAATTAGGGAGGAGGAAAAAAAACATAAATATAGTTTCAAAGAAATGGTTACCTTGAGGTGGGCAGATGAGAAGAAATTCTAAAATGTCTATTGATTTGGCTTTGGAATAAGTCTTTTTTTTTTTTTTTTTTAACAACAAAAATATATTTATTATTGAGGTATAGTTGACATACAGTATTACATTAGTTTCAAGTAACAATGTAGTAATTTGATAATTCTATGTAGTAATCAATACTCAACACAAGTATAGTTACCATCTGTCATCATACAACATTGTTACAATATTATTGACCATATTCCTATGCTGTATTTTTAATCTCTATGACTTATTTGTTTTATAACAGGAAGCATGTACCTCTCAATCCCCTTCACCTCTTTTGTCCAT
>CM053608.1:13954108-13986791 GCA_028646535.1 Procyon lotor
AAACAAGTATGTATTCTGATATACCTATCTTTAGCAGAAGTATTATTTGTTTACACTTTACGTTTTGTTTCTCTAGTGTTTGGACAGTTGGCACTCCCAGCCCTTCCATTTTAAATATAAACCTGTTGTATTTGGTATGAGCAGCTGCAAATAATTTAACAAAGATTTTCAAGATGTCAAATCCTTAAGTATATGCGTGAGGTTCATCAAGTCACTGGCAAAAAAGTTTTCATTAACAAAGAGAAAAGGGAATTCAGAATGGTAGCATGAAGTGTTTAATATGGATAGAAATAAAGAAATGTAATACTTTAGCCCTGTTTTTTCATCAAGATGAGAGAAAAAAGAAGGCAAAGGTTTCATGACCTTCTAAAATTGAGTGTGACAGTATCCTCCTTCATCCTGTCCCCATTCGCGTTTTAAAATAAATAGTTGCTTCATCCAAGAAAAAAAAAATGGGCAGAGGATTGGAATAAACATTTCTTTCATTTTAATTTATTTTATTTTATGTTATTTTCTAAGAGAAAGAAAGAGCATGAATTGAGGATGGAGGGACAGAGAGAGAGGGAGAGAGAGAATCTTAAGCAGGCCCCATGCCTAGCAGAGCTCAACGTGGGGCTCATTCTCATAATCCTGAGCCAAAAATCAAGAGTCAGATGCTTAATTGACTGAGCCCAAGTGCCCCTGGAATAGACATTTCTTTAAAGAAGACATGCAAAGGGCTAACAGGTACATGAAAAGATGTTTACCATCAGTAATCATCAGGAAAATGCACATGAAAACCCTAATGAGATCAACTCACACCAGTTAGGATGGCCATTATAAAAAAGACAAAAGATAACACATATTGGTAAGAATGTAGAGAAAAAGAAACCCATGAACAATGTCAGTAGGAATGTAAATTGGTGCAGCTCCTATGGAAAACAGTATGGAGGTGCCCCAAAAACTTAAAAATAGAAATATCATATGATCTAGCAATTCCATTTCTGAGTGTACATCCAAAGGAAATGAGGTCAATATCTTGAAGAGATAACTGCACTTTCATGTTCTTTGCACCATTATTCACAATAGTCAAGATATGGAAACAAACTAAATGTCTCCTAGTGGATGAATGGATAAAGAAAATGTATTATATAAACAATGAAATATTATTTAGCTTTATATCAGAAAGAAATCTCGCCTTTTATGACAACATAGATAAGCCTGGAGGACACTATGCTAAGTGAAATCAGTTAGACATAGAAAGATATATGCTATATAATCTCACTTATGTTTGGAATCTAAAACAAATTCATAGAAACAGAAAGTAGAATGGGGCTATTAGGGGAAGGGGGAGAAGAAAATGGGGAGATGCTGGTGAAAGAGTACAAAGTTTTGGTTATGTAAGATGAAAAATTTCTGAAGATCTAATGCACAGCATGGTGACTATCATTAACAATATTGAAGTGTATACTTGAAGTTTGCTAAGAGGATAGATTTTAAGTGCTCGATTGCAAAAAAAAAAAAAAAGGAAAATGGTAAGTATTTGAAGTAATGGATATGTTAGGTAGATTGTGACAATCATTTCACGATGTACACATACATTAAGTTGTACACCTTAAATATACACATTTCCTGTTTGTCAATTACAAAGCTAGAGAGAGAAAAAAAAAGGCAGTGTGTGTGTGTGTGTGTGTGTGTGTGTGTGTGTGTGTTCTGTCCTGCCCCCTACTGGCTGTGTGACCAGGGTAAGATATTTAACTCTACACCTCAGATTCACTGTAAAATGGGGATAATGATGATAGTTCCTACCTCATTAGAGTTACTGTATTAAATAAGTTAATATATGTGAAGAGCTTATAACAAATGGTGAGTAGGGATGATACTCCCCTCAGGATGCTTTGAGTTGCAATGATCTTAAATCCAATCAATTCTGATTATTAATGCTTATGGATTCAATCAATATTCGCTTTAGCTTGGTACTGGATATATAAGATATAATTTCCATCCTCAAAGCACATCAAATGGTAAATATTTGAGAAGTAAAATAATATTTTTGGGAAAAGAAGATGCAATGGTTAATTTTATGTGTCCACTTGACTGAGTATGTCTGGGTATGTGTGTGAGGGTGTTTCTGGCCAAGATTAGCATTTGAAATAGTGGACTCAGTAAAGCAGACCACCTTCCTTAGTTTGGGTGGACATCATCCAATCTACTGATGTCCTGAACTGAACAAAGAGGGGGAGGAAGGAGGGCTTTGATAATTTGGCTTCCTGACTGCCTGCTTGAGCTGGAACATCAGTCTTCTTCCGCCCCTGGGCTGGGGCTTCCATTGCTGGCTCTTCTGGTTCCCAGGCCTTGTCCAGTTTGAAAAGGCCAGATTGTGGGACTTCTCAGCCTCATAAGCATGTGAGCCAATTTGTAATCATAAGTCTCTTCCTAAATATATCTCCTGTTGATTCTCTTTCTTTGAAGAACCCTGACTGATACAGAAGGCATGCTTCCTTTCTCTTGCCAGCTGCTTATCTCAGCTAGTAAGAGAATATGTCTATATTCTCTCTGCTCAGTAGGTTCTTGGATGAATCCCTTCTAGCCCTTCTCTTGTTCTTCACTAGTTTTCATAAGGGGGAGGAGTGGCTTGGCTTATCTTCACTAGTTTTCATAAGGGGGAGGAGTGGCTTGGCTTATCTAATTCTGTTATCCATGGGACCATGTGCCACTATGACCAGTACTATTGCATAGTAATATAATGCACCTTTGGGCTCAAGTCAGCCTGGTGCTGGACAGGTGAGCATGCCCAAAGCTCTCAGTCTCTCTCTACTACCGTCCCCTCCCCCCACCTCCTCACCGCCAACACACTGAGCAGGAGAGTGTATTCTCACCTAGACCCACTCATGTATGCTACAACATGGATGAACCCTCTCAAAAATATCGTGTGAGTGAAAGACACCAGTCGCAAAAAGCCATGTATTGCATGCTCTCATTTATAGAATTCATCAGAATAGGTAAATCTATAAAGAAAAGTAGTCTAGCGGTTACCTAGCAGTTGGGAGTGAACGAGGGAGAATGGAGAATGATTTGTTTAGGGAGTGATGAAACTGTTCTAAAATTGCATGACAGTGAGGGTTACACAACTCTGCAAATATAATAAATAACACCAAATTGTATACTTTAAACAGGTGAATTTTATGGTATGCAAATTATATCTCATAAAGCTATTAAATATGAGAAAATAAACATTCCTGATTACCCAAGTGCCCCAATCTCCCAGGTATACATGGTTACTTTACCACCATTTCATGTTAAACATGTAAAAATCAGACACTTAACTTTTTCCTGTTTATATTTAAAGACCTATAACTTACAAGGAAAGCATGACTAAGAATGGAAACTATACATTCCACTGATTTCTTACTTATCCCAATCAAAAAATTCAAGCTACTCTTCCTCTATTTTATCTTCATGTTCTGTGATAGATCATGTATTTTTTCCAACTAAAGAATTCCTAGACACTCACAACTTCCTCCTCCTCCCCCTTTTTCCTCTTCTCTGCTTCCTCTCTTCCTTCTCCTTCCCCCATTCTTTTCAAGGCAACATCCACTTTCCAAGTTTTAAAATCTTGTCTTTATAAAAGTTTGTCTTGCTCATTATTATGATGATGACATTTGACCCTCCTTGATTCATTAGAAACACTGAACATTTATTATATACTAGGTTCTGTGCTTACTACTGAACATCCTGAGATAAAGGACCCAATTTCAGTCTTGGAGAGCTTTCAGTCTAAGTGAAGTGATGTGATATATATATGTACCTGCATGTAAATAGTTATATGACAACATTAAACTATACAACAAATACAGGATGAAAGTATAATTAGTTTTAATCAGAGGAAACGGGACAATCTCCTAATCCAAACATATCCTTATATATTTGCCATATTGTCAGTTGATTTCAAGGTTCCTCAAAGTTCTTCAAGGTACCATGAACCAAAATGCAAAACTCAAGGGCAACATACAGGATTTAGAATTGGCCCCTGTCCATAAAGAAGCCTACTAGCTAATTTTATATTCATGTAGAATCTATAGATATTAAAGGAATTCAACTGTAAAAATGAAATCCTAATAGAAGGAACCAAAAGAATGTGAGGACACTAAAAAATAAAAGTTTGGAAGAGTGAATATTTCTGAATCCCAAAATGAAACTCTTTTATAGACACAAATAAACAAACCCAAACCAAACCAAACCAAATCAAAACAAAACAACACTCCTTATTTCGAAGTAAGGAAATAGGTATGATACCTCTTAATGCTAGATCCTCTCACACATCAATGGGATCCCTGTACAACTCACGTTCATTTGGAGGAAGCTACCCTCTGAGACACAAAATAAGAAGCAAGCTTAGCTCTGTAGCACCCTGTAAAGAGGAAGTAGGACTAGTTTGTGGGTCCACGATGCCACTGCCTACTTCCATTGTATATTCTGATATGCACTTTGGCATTGCATGGATACATCTCCCAGAAAACATAGACTCCTGAGTTAGTTACTGAGCTTTTTGATGCATAGGGTACCTTCCAGGGTCATCTCAGTGCAATAAGCATGATAAAGGGAAATGGAAAGCAAAGATCTTCCTTAGCAGGTTCCGAGGCCTCAAATCCTGCCTCTTTATGTGGCTGCTGAGGACACATCTCTCAGACCACATGGCTTAATATCAGTTAATCTCCTGGCCCTTCCCATGTAGCTGATTTTCCGAAGTCACCCACCACCTACTTCTAGTTGGATCTCTCTGGCAGGAGCAACCTGTCCTCCTGCAGTTGTACCCACGTGGGGTGCCGTCACCCTGTTCATCCTCAGTCAGACACTCTCTCCTGCTTCTTCTTGCACCACCTGGGTGACATCTTGGTAGGACTATCACTTCTCAATTTTCTATTATGTGGGCTCAGTGTATGTTTGTTTAATGAATAAATAAACTTATCCTATCATCCTTTAAAATTTATGTAAAGCCAAACAGAATAGTTGTTCCACAGTCTATTTACCAGTCCCTAATGGGTACCTTCTACGACTGCTCTAGGGACCCAAATAGAATGGGAAACATGCCAAGTTTTAAAATCTGCAGGATCAGAGAAAATGAAATTTGCTGCTATCTTTTCATGTCTTTAAACTGATAGGGCAATAAGGAAGCTGCCAAATCAGAATCAATCTAAAAAAAAATTTTTTTTCCCCTTGGGAGTGATTGAGAGGGAGCATAGAAAGATGTCAGGCTGACAGATGGATTACTGCTCTTTCAGATTTGCAACCAGAAAACAAGGCCAGGCTGTGGATCTTGGTGTGAAATTGCAAGTCTTCTATCTATTTCAGGAGATCACACTGGAACTGCTGATTTCATTTTCCTGCCATCCTCCACTTCTCTTACGTACACGGTGGCTGCTACACCTCACGAGCGCTAGTCAAGGACAGGGCTAGAGTTATATTTCTGCACATTTTCCCGTTACCAACCTTTTTTTTTTTTTTCTGGTGAGTACCAATTTATAAAATTTATAAAAGTGGAGAGCTTGTAAATATGTTGCCTTATAGTAGGTAATTCCTAAGATTGCATTACATCATTGAAAAACAAAATACTGACTCCTACGGCACTTTCTGGCATCTCCTTCTAGGGTTATTTTCCACGGGGTGACCTCATGTTCTCTTCTCACTTACCATGCCCTACACACTGTTGTTCATCATTGCTGTATTTATATAACCTGTGTGCCTCAAGTATTTTTTTATTTCCTGAACATTTCCGCGAACCTCCTCCCCCCTAAATTTATTTTTTATTTGCTGACACCAATAAAAAGGGATATGTTAAGTCCAAGCTCATACTTGGTTTAGTATTTTTGAATCTGTTCTGTGTCTTTTCTTCTAGACTTATCTTCATTAAAAAAAATGGCTACTAAAACACATGACCTTAATCAAATACAATGTAGAAGGGTAGAAGTTTAGACAGTGAAGCAGGTTGGTACTGTCACATCTCAAATCACACTACAGAGGTGACTATAACCCCTATATATAAAGCTGGGTTTATGCTTTGATCTTCAAAAATAAAAGTCTAAGTTTTACTTTAGTTCAGTCATTTATTATTCGAATGACATAGTTTGATCTCATTTTCCTGGACTTTATATTTTCTTACTCACCTTGACACTGGGAGAATTTTAAATATTTTAAATATCCTTTGTATTTATAGTCTGGTTTTTGGATATGAAACATTTTTAGTTTTATCATAAAGCAATAAGTTTAATAGCAAATAGTCCCATAATCTATTAGGAAAATGGCTCTAAATTTTTAACAGAAGTATTGTCTGACTTCATTTTCTGAACCAACTAATTTAAAAGCCATCAATGATGATACAGTATTCTAATGTCAAAGAGAAGTCAGTAAAGCATGGTCCTAGTTTTACCATTTATAGTTGTGTGTCACTGAGAAAATATCATTGTTCTGGGTCTTTAAATGTTTAGATCTGATTCTGCAATTCTTGATATTCTTCAGATTCTTTTCAAAGAATATCTTTTCAAAAGAATTTTTCAGATTCTTTTGAGAATCAGATGAAAATAGACTTTGTTGCAGGATCATGGTTAACAGCCAGTTCTGGCCCAAGTTTGAATCTCTCCTTTACCACTTACTGGTTCTGTAATTTTGGGAAAGTTACTAAGCCTCTCTCAGCTTTACTTCCTTATCCATTAAGTGGACAAAATAGCAGTTACTTCATAGGGTCATTATTGATTGTAATATATAAAAAAATATTTAGCTCAGTGCCTGGCATATAGTGGGCCTAAAATGATAGGTAAAAAAAAATCCCTGAAGACAAAACCATTGGATTAAATTATCCTTAATAACATTTAATGTTTAAATTTTACTACGTATGTTATTTAAGAGAGAGAGTGCTCATGCACGTGAGGGGGTGGGTGGATGGGGCAGAAGAATAGTAGAAAGAGAATGTCAAGCAAAGAGTGTGGAGCCTGACTTGGGGCTTGATCCCAGCACCCAGAGATCATGACCTAAGCTAAAATCAACAGTCAGACGCTCAACTGAGCCACCACGTGCCCCTTTATGTATTTATGTTTTGTCTTTGTTTTTAACAATTTTAATTTTCAGAGCAGTTTTAGGTTCTAAGAAAAATTTAACAGAAGGTATAGAGATATCCCATATACTCTCTCCTCCTACACTTGCACGGCCTCTCCATTATGAAGATCTCTCACCAATGGCACATTTGTTACAACTGATGACTCTACATTCACACATCCATTATCATCCAAAGTACATAGCTTACATTAGGCTTCACTCTTGTTGTTGTAATTCTTTGGGACGCGACAAAGGCAAAATAACATGTGTCCAGTATTATTCTATCATAGGATAGTTTCACGAAAACCCTGAGCTTTCATGATCTCTTCCTTGCCCCAAACCCTCGAAACCACTTTCTCCATAGTTTTTCTTTTTCCAGACTATCATATTGTTGGAATCATATAGTTAGTATGATTCATATTGGCTTCTTTCACTTAGTAATATGCATTTACATTTCCTCCATGTCTTTTCATGGCTTGACAGCTCATTTTAGTGCTAAGTAATATTCTATTGCCTAGATATAACGCAGTTTATTTATTCATTCACCTACTGAAGAACATCTTGGTTGCTTCCAAGTTTTGGCAGTTATGAATAGAGCTGCTATAAACATCTGTGTGCAGACTTCTGTGTAGATGTAAGTTTTCAACTCCTTTGGGTAAATACCAAGGAACATGATTATTGGATCATGCAGTAACAGTATGTTTAGTTTTGTAGAAACCACCAAACTGTCTTCCAAAGTGGCTGTGCTATTTTGTGTTTCCACCAGCAATGAATGAGGGTTCCTGTTGTTCCCCATCCTTGTCAGCATTTGGTGTTGTCAGTGTTCTGGATATATGCCATTCTAACAGGTGTGTAGTAGTATTTCATTGTTGGTTCAGTTTGCCTTTCCTGGATGACCTACATCATGGAGCATCTTTTCATATGCTTATTTGGCATCTGTATGTCATGTCTTCTTTGGTGATGTGTCTGTTAAGGTCTTATTAAGAGGTCTATTTTAAAATCAACTTCTTTGTTTACTTACTGTTGAATTTTAAGATTTTTTTTTTATATTTTGGATAATAGTTCTCTATCAGATATATTTTTGTAAATATTTTCTCTCAGTTGATGGCTTGTGTTTTCATTCGATAGCGTCTTTTGCACAACAGAAATTTTTAATTTTAATGAAGTCCAGTTTATCAATTATTCTTTCATGGAGCATGCCTACGGTGTTGTATCTAAAAAGTCATTACCAAACTAAGGTCATCATCTATGTTGTCTTTTAGGAGTTTTATAGTTTTGCATTTTGCATTTATGTTTGTTATTCACTTGAGTTAACTTTTGTAATGGATATAAGATCTGTGTCTAGATTTCCCCTCTTTTTCTTTGCCTATGGCTATCCAGTTTTCTAGCTGGTATTTAATTTTATTTATAAACAAATAATATTTATTTATTACTTCATCATAGTACTCAAGTCTTCTCCATCTACCAAGCAGGCATCACAGAAGGTTGTTTTTCAAAATATTTTTTGGGGAAAAATTAGGGGGTTGGATGCCAGGGAGGTATTCCATTAAACAATGTGGGGATGCATTGCATAGATTTTTCTCTTTGAGATTTACAATGTTCACAGCATATTATAAGTTCTGGTGAGTCCTAAAGTAAGGAAAATATACTAAGGGATAATCTCAGTGTTTCTCAAACTTATTTCTTTGGGCTATTCATTTATTTTTTACCCCAAATCCTGTTAGTTTTCCAAGAATTAGTGTTTCTGGACACACTCAGGAAATGTTCACTCAGTCTGTTATTCTTTTCCCTCCTTCAATGCCATTTCCTTACGGAATTGTTTCCTTATTTATTCAGAGGCCATTGTGTATGGTGGACATCAGTATTGCTGGAATATTAAGTACATATAAAAATAGCTATCCAAGATGGATAAACACAATGATATGTTTTGTCTGTGTTGACAAGGCCTAAAACACAGCCCAATCAATCAATCAATCAATCAGCCAAAATTCTTCACACACTGACAACCAATGGCTAAAATTATGCTTGCAATCAAACAAACGTAGTGAGACACACTCCTTGATAAGACCACAGTCTCAACATTCACACCCTACAAATATTGAATATGAAGAGTGCTTCACACAGTCATCATCCAGAGACACATGGGATGGCTGACATCCATTCAGTCATCTCATCAAAGGATTAAACTGAGAGTTATGGAAAACAATTTGGAAACTGTAGTAGTGCTGAATTGATGCATCTGCGACCATCATTCTGCATTGGTGGCTCTGAATGTCTGGTGTGAAAACTTGGGTAATCACAGTAGATTTAGGATACAGATTTGATATTAATTAAACACCATTAACTAGACTAAAATTTATCAGATCCTTAGAAAATTCAAATCCTTTCTCCTTTACTTAGTCTAGATCTTCCAAAAATCTTGCTAGTTTCCTCTTTGCCTTTTTATCTAGAGGCACGTAGTATTTCTTGACTAGTGACTCAAACTGTGCCCAGAAACCTGGATTATAGACGCAGGAAGTAAAATACTAAAAACAATAACAACAACAACAACAACAAAACTAAGAAAGAACTGTCACGCAAAAAACAAAAACAAAAAAAGAAAAAACCCAAGAAAAACAAAAAAACCACAGCCACAGACAAACAAAAACCCAAACAACCCCAAAACATGAAAAAAAGAAAAGAAAGCAAAACAGCTGAGAAAAATGTTTAGTTTCTTAGGTTAAGGCATTGAGTATTTTCCAAAAACAGAATTGTGTTTTTTACCTTCATAGGAATTATTCATCTTTTATGGATAAAAAAAAAAAAAACTTGATCCCGAAGAGAGAAGAGACTCTAAATTCTGTCCTATGTAAACAGCATGCTCTAGAAATAACTAACTCCATCCTGCAACTTAGCAAAATAACTGGATAAAGTTCTTGTTTCCTGAGAATTCTGAGGAGCCCACAAGGATTATTTGTTTTAGCACATGCTATGTTTTATAGGCAATTTCAGGACTGGATTTCCAACAAATGTTTTCCTGAATAAAACTTTTATATTTAAGAAAATGTATGTTAAGGTCGAGGCTTATTTCTTGCCACTTATAAGCCTCAGGATTCTGCAGATATAAGTTTAAATTGGTATTATGTTTTTACCAGTTGCTTAATAGGGTTTTGCTCCATCAAGCAGGCACACAAATAAAAAAAAAACACTTGAAGTGACTCACACTACATCATAGCTGGAAACAACAAAACATTTAAAAGGTCTTTTGTATAACATATTGCGAGTCGCCAGCTGTTTTTCTGATCCATAGAGCAAATCCTGCACAGAAAGACTGCTGCCCAGAAGGCATGAGCTGACATTGATTGGAATCCACCAGCTCTCCCGGTGGATCAGATGGCATCTCAGCACTGGAATCAGTATCACTATCACATACACATCTGTCGCCTCATGGGACAAGAGCTGCAAGAAATATGAAAGGACACTGCTCCCGTTAGGGGATAGCTACATTTATGTCTCTTAAAAAAAAAAAAGCCACCATCTATAATGTGCATGTTAAAATGATACCTAGCTCTAAAAAAAGAACCCCTCCTTTTCTGTCCCCAATATTAAGAAACTCAGCAGCACAATACATTCCTTCTGCTTCCCAGCTCCGTTTTTAGCCTTCCTTGGGACTGAGCCAACCAAGTTCTTTTCAAGGCTGTGTGGAAGTGATTTGTCCTCTCAGAAACTCACACCCAAAGACATTTCAGAGTGGCTGCCACTCGTGCCTTGTGCCCATTTCCATCCTTGTGAGTGCGCCCACCATGCAGGGGACTCTTCCATCAGGAAATCATATTCAGAAACGTTTCTACAGTTTTATGTATTCTCCAATTTGCAGGATGGCCCTTTAGTTTGAAAGACTGCAACCATCGCGGAGAAAGCAATTTCAAATTTTAACTCATTTTCTAGCCCAAAATAAATTGGCTTGTTTTCAGTAAGCAGTGTCATCCTTCTGAGTGGGTTAGCCCTTTGCACGTTCACTTTTTCACCTGAAAGGCAGGACATGGACTTTCAGGAAATGTTTGTGAAGCCCAGTAATTCAAAACAGCCCAACTTCAGCTCAGGATCACAGAAAAAGCACAAACTCCAACTCCAAATCACTTACATCCATCCACCCACCCATCAAGCCATCTGTCCAGCTCTTTATCCATCCATCCAGCCAGCCAACAAATATTTACTGATTACCTAGTATGTACCTATAGATATAGCCATAGATAAACAGACAAGGCCTCTGCTGCCACAGAACTCATGAAGGGAGGATGTGTTACCTTAAAACCCCTGGGACTTAATGATTATCACTGCTGTTATTTTTTAAGAGTTTAATTCTCTTCTTGGCTTAGTTCATTCTTTGCCAGGAACATGTTCGGGGACAACATCTTGGGCTTAAGAACATAAAATATATTTAGAGAACCAAAGATGACATGGGGCCTCTACAAAATCGGCTGCCAAAGATTCTTAAATAAGAACCTTAACAGAAAAAGTCATAAATACATTTAATAGAGAATATAGAGAATACTAAATATAGTGATGGAGGCGTAGATGATGTCTGCATGATGAATTGTTGGCCAAGTATTTCATTCAGAAAAAAAAAAATGAAATCAATTCATGCAGGTCTTATAAAGAAAGATATCGCTAAATGCAAAGCTTGTTTAGCAAAAAATAAATCCAATAGGCACAGTAGCAAGAGCCTCTTGGGAATAACAGGTCATTAGAAGCTTTTAAGATTCTCATAACAGATGACATTCCCTTAGGTCCTTTTCAATCCCAACGTGGCCCTCATCATTCCTTCTTTGGCTGCTGTTTAAGTCAGTAGGCTGCAGGATAATATATCTTGACATCATAACCTGAAATATCAGATCGGCTCAATTGTTATGCAAGTAATGCTGCTCTGCAAATGACGGCGGGGAGATGGGATGCTACCAAGTGAAGAGGAAAATGCGTGCCACGTCCACTCCCTGCTGCCTGTGGCTTAATCTGAAATAACATCTGTGAACGAACATGTGACACTTCGATCCAACAATGCATTTGATGGGCAAAAGTAACTGTAATGAAATTTCTAGTACAAGGGAATCAGGACACTGCAGCGTTTGCCTCTGCCTGTCTGGACCCTCACCACCCCACCCCCACCCAACTCTCTCACGAAAGGGGGCAGGCCAGAATCAGCTCCACCCGGAAAGCATTTTACAGCCTTCTTCCTCCGCCCCCTCTCCCCCACCCCCCCTCCATTAGGACTCCAACCACAGGGATGGATTCTTCCGCCCAGGGAAAAGTGTTTAAACCCTCAAGAAGGCTACCAGAGAAATCCTCTGCTCTGTGCAACCTCAACTCAAAAAAAAAAAAAAAAAAAGAAAAAGAAAAAGATTTGATTCAAAAAAATTAACTTTGTAATTAGTATCTGAATATCGATGCTCTTGAGGTATGATCTTTTTTCCCCCTCTCCTTCATAAATTATCTTAGGGCATCAAAAACTGTATTTAAAACGATTTGAAAATAATCACAGGAGTTGTCGGGCAACTGATTCATGCTGAGAGATAAAATGTAGATAAAAGGATGTCGGAGAAACAGATTCTGGGAAATATCTCCCGGATGTACATACCCAGAACATGCCTCTGTCTGCTTTTAAGGATCTTTTCAGGATAAAAACAGTGCAAAAAACCTATATACATATGAATGCAAAAATATCAGGAGAATTCCTTGCAAGTTTCTCATATTTCCGCCATTCCTCAGCATGCACTGCCAAGATGCCTCTGGGCTTGACAATGTGTCTATTATCAGCAACCACTCCCTGTATATTAATAAGAAGATTCAGGCTGCTTAACTGCTGAATGAGGCTTAAATTAGTTACTGCCTTCACTTAGTTGTAAGCCTCCATTTTCATACTCATCACGGCATAAGGTTTCAGAAGCACCGCCAGGAGCATGCGCTCGCAAGAAAGATGGTCATCATTTTTGAAGGGAAAAGGATAGAACATGGGGTCTGATGACAATGCTTTGCTGCAGCCATTGTAGGAGGTATAACTGAGTTACCCTAAGAATGTTGTGTAATTCTATAGACACCAGGCGTGGCAATGGCCCACCACATCCCCAGTCCTCAACCAGCTTGTTAAAAGAGCACCTGAGTGAGCTCCTCGAGAGGCTGTACTCCCACGTCTTTTCTCAGGAAATAAATGGAATAAATAAACGAGTGAA
This sequence comes from Procyon lotor, assembly GCA_028646535.1. Lineage (NCBI taxonomy): Eukaryota > Metazoa > Chordata > Mammalia > Carnivora > Procyonidae > Procyon > Procyon lotor. Next base: position 13,967,383 of record CM053608.1, read on the forward strand.
CGACGGATGTCATTGTGTCACACAGCACTCTTAATCACAGCTAGCAGAAGGCGGAGCTTAGTGAGTGAGGTTTTCCGGCTAGTACATCCTTTCTACTCTCATTCCATTCACCGGAACTCAGCACATGGGATCGCAGTCCATGAGCCCCAAGAGGAAGTAAACATGGGTCCAGTGAACAGCCAGTCAGTCTCTGCCACAAGGAGTCAGGGCTCAAGCATTCAGCCCCTCGAAATGTCTGCCTGCTCCATGGCTACAGCCCTGTAGACTCCACCACCTCTCGAGTATCTGCTGCCTTTCTTAGGCTTCCAACATACAGTCTACATCTCTGAAGAGTCTTGGCCCCTGGAAGAGCAGATAGCCTATCCAGCAGAATCCTGGCCAGTCAGCCTTGGGTCAGATTTCTTCCCAGTCTATTCCATTCTTGTCCCTAGTTCTGCTAAGGCATGCTTGCTCCATCTTCCCGGTTCTAGGTCCTTGTTCTAATTTCAGTTCCAGGAACAGGGTCCCTGTATTGTTCATTTGCCTAAATCCAGACATTAGTTCCTGCCCACTGCCCAGTTCCTCTGGGGTTGGGTCTGACCAGCAAGGGCCCATCAGGAAACAGAAAGCACCTAAAACAGGGCAGTTTGAGGAGCTGGACCTAAGCACCATTTACAGAGGTGAAGGGAAGATGTGCAGAAAACGTAAGAAATAGTGAAGCACCAGGGGCTAGGTCAGAGGGGCTAAAAAGGAGTGGTAACAGCAATCAGTAGGAAGGGCCATCCTATGGGAGGTGAGAGCTAGACTCAGCTCAAGGTGGCCTTACAGGCAAGGGTCTAGGGGAAGCAACACTTCCACTTTGCCCTTCTTCTACTCTCTGATCTCCTGCTGGTGACTCTCATTGGCAAAATGCAATAGCAAGCCACAGAGCAAGGGTTTCCTTTGATCATGTCTATGTAGGTTGACCTCTGGGAGCCCAGAGCACAGTGAGATCTAGAGGAGTAAAGGGAAGCCACAGGGCACAGCAGCTCTGTGTCTGCCCCTCTAGGTCCCCCTTTTAAAACCCAACTCCCACGGCTGAATTCCCTCTGCTAACTACCACACTTTGGGACAGAGTGTTGCCAACCTGCTCGGACTTCAGACAGGTGCTTCCAGATATCTCTCCCTAGGGTCACCTGTCTATTTACCTGGGACTCCTCCTATGCCCCAGTTAGAAGAACAGTTTCTGCGAGGCAAGTCCATTTAATTTCTAAGGAAGCATGCTGTCATGCAAAGATCACGGACTCCGGAGTCAGAGAGACCTGGGTTCAAAATTCCCACATGTCATTTTTAGCTACATGACTCAGATCAAGTTAGACTCTCTGAATTTCACCTGTAAAGTATGGCTAATGAAACCATATTCCCAAATGGATTGTGTCACCCCAAGAATCTGGTGAGAATCTGGATGAAAGTAATTTGTAAGTTTTAGAATATTATACAAAACGAGGTGGTGTCGTGTAGCTCTTGAGGACATGGCAGGAGCCCCCACAATCTAATCATGCTGATGAATGATTAAGAGTACATAATAATTTAATTTCTCTACCAGATTTTATCGAGGAAATTTACTATTTTTCGTTATTGTATTAGCATCCCTGTTTATACAAATCCTGGCTGGCTGCATAGTATATTTTCCGGTATTTCTCTAGTCCATCCTTTCTAAATTTCCTTTCTAATTTATGGCTATGCCCAGTCCTTTTTTCCAAACAGCATCATCAGAGTGTAATGAAAACGGGTCTTTCCAGGATCTATACTGAACCATCAAATAGCAACACACATCACAATGATTAATGGGGACGTCAAGCTTGAACCATCATGTGACTTTTCCTAAGTCCACTGCTTTGTGTCAGCCCCGGGGTCAGAAGCTGTCCATAGAGAACCTGGTGTTCTAATATACCACACTGTTCATCTCCAGCAAGAAGAGCTTTCTTTTCTTAATTTTCCTGCGGTCCAACTCACATCTCTGCTGCTAAGGGAAGGGGAGCAGTATGCGGCATCCCTTGATTCAATTTAGGAGGACACTTATGTAAAATCTGAATGTCAACAATGAGAGAGACCAGAAGTTCCACTGCAGGGTGGTTTTTTCTTTTTTCTTTTCTTTTCTTTTCTTTTCTTTTTTCTTTTCTTTTCTTTTCTTTTCTTTTCTTTTCTTTTCTTTTCTTTTCTTCTTTCTTTCTTTCTTTCTTTCTTTCTTTCTTTCTTTCTTTCTTTCTTTCTCTCTCTCTCTCTCTCTCTCTCTTTCTTTCTTTCTCTCTTTCTCTCTCTCTCTCTCTTTTTTTTTTTTTTTTTGTGCATTCAGTATGTATTTGGAGATGCCAAGAGTATTAGGTCCCAATTTGAATTCTTTCTGAAATGGAAGAACATTTTTATAAACAGATATTTTTTAGAAATCCAAGTGCCTTTAAACTATCATCCGGCTGTGTTGCAAAGCATCCCAATCCAGCATCTCTGCATCCCAGGAACTAAGCAGGAGAAGTTCTGGACAATTATGCTGCCCATTATCTGCCAATACAGGAATAGAATAACCTTAAATTCTTACCCAATCTTGCTTTGCTGAGATGGTTGATTTTTTTTTTAGCAGTTCTTTTTAGAATGTAAGACTATACCCAGGCCTCATACACCTGTTCCTCAGTCTGTCAATTGTCTTAGTTTATCTTTTGTTCTTTTCAGTTTTTATTTATTTATTTATTTGGGAGATTGAGAGAGAGAGAGAGAGAGAGAAGGAGAGAGAGAAAGAGCATGAGTGGCAGGGGCGGGGCAGGGGAGAGGGAGAAGCAGGGTCGCCAGTGAACTGAGCCAGATGTGGGGCTTGATCCCAGGACTCTGGGATCATGACCTGAGCTGAAGGGAGACACTTAACCAGCTGAACCACCCAGGTTTTCCTGTTCTTTTCAGTTTTATAACATTATTGCATGATCAACAAGTAAAATTCCCTTTTCATAAGCCTCCTGTGTACTCAACCACTCCATCTTCCTTATACCTGACCACTCACTCCTCTTTGGCCTGTAACATGACGGCTTGCTCCCCCTTCTCCCCTTGGGTGCTCCTGTCATCCTCTTCCCTGCTCAGTCTTTTCTAATTGATTGTTCTCAGAATGCCTTTACCTTCCTCTCTCTTCTCTTCCCTTGTGAGATGAATCTCCAGAGCCTCCATTCTTGTCCCTTTGTCTTTTCCTCCCATATTTTTTCCTATAGAAACATCAAGCACCACGATCACCACCTGAAGGCTGCCTCTCCTATTCCTCTGTTTCCACTGCTCACTAATCACCTGCAGTCCGGGGGCATCACAGTGTCAGCAGAAGGTTCCACCTTTGTGGTGTTCTCCTAATTGGAGAGGTATGGGGTGATCCACTGGGGTCCTTCTATTGATAATCTTTTAACTAGAATAGGAAAGAACTTAAAACTTACATTTAATGTACAATTTGAGAGTACTCAATGTCTATAATGATTTATAAGTATATTTAACTCAGCTGTTAAATGAAGTGGACTTGATATAGATGAAATTAAGCGGGAACTAGACATTTGTTCACACCACTGTCTTCCAGCAAGCTCTTTGAATTATTCTTTGCATCAGGTGAAATCTTAGCCAGATGTGCTGGTTAACTTTATGTGCCAGTGTGACTGGGCTAAGGCATGCCCAGATAGCTGGTAAAACATTATTTCTGGGTGTGTCTGTAAAGGTATTTCTGGAAGAGACTAATATTTGATTCAGTAGATTGAGGAAAAAAGATGTGGCCTCACCAATATGGGCGGGCATTATCTAATCCACTGGGGGCCTGAATGGAATAGAACTGTGGAAGAAAGGGCGAGTCTCTTTTTCTTCTTGAGCTGGAGTGTCCATCTTTTCCTGTCCTTAGACATCAGAGCTCCTGTTCTCAGGCCTTTGGACTCTATGACTTATACCAGCATCCCCTTGGGTTCTCAGGCCTTTTGACTTGGACTTAGTTACACCACTGGCTTTCCTGGTTCTCCAGTTAAAGATGGCAGGTCATGGGACTTCTTGGTCTCCATTAGCGTTCTTTATAGTACGCTTATAGTAAATTCTTATTTACTATAAGAATTTATTCTATTACAATTTATTACTATTACAATTCTTATAGTAAATCTTTTCTTATCTGTGTGTGTGTGTGTGTGTGTGTGTGTGTGTGTGTATGTGCATGTGCGCATATTATAGGTATGCCATCATCTATCTCTGTCCTACTAGCTCTGTTCCTCTGGAGAACCCTAACTAGTACACCAGCTCTCATACCTTCTTAGAGCACCTTTCTAGTATCAGTCAGGGGTCTCATCGAGCCATCTAGTGCTTTCCCTCCCATCTCAGGCTGACTGCAGCTTAGTAGAATGAAATAGGGGGAGGTGCAGTGAAGGTGTTCAGTTTCCCCTCTGTCCTTCCACTCCTTTTTTTCAAGTTCCCTCTGCTTCTCTGGCTTGAATGCGGGAGAGAGGAGAGAAAAGGCCCAAGACTCTCTTCCCTCACACAGCACCAGAATGACCTTGATGAAAGTTAAGTTCTATCACATCAACCTCTCTGCTCTTCAAGATCGTCAGGGGCTTCCCATCATGTTTAATGTGAACTTCACCATCCTCACCGTGGCCTACAAGGCCATGATGATCTGGCTCCAATCACCTCTGGCCTCCTCTTTCACCAGTCCAATCACCTCTTTTCACCACTCCAATCACCTCTTTCTCCCCTCTAGCTCATTCTGTTCCAGACTTATTGGCCTTCCAGCTCTTCCTCGAACATACCAGGAACCCTCTTGCTTCCATGACTTTGCAATGGCTAGTCCCTCTGCCTGGAATACCTTTCCCACAGATATCGACACAATTAACTCCTTTGTCTTTGTCTGATGTCACCTCTTTAGAGGTGCCTTTCCAGGACCCTCTTTCTCCAGAGCCCTTTCCACTTTCTAAATATCACATTACATACTTATTAACTGTGCTTCTTCTCTTTCAGTCCTATGTGTTGGAGAGGATGGTGTACTCTAAAGCATAAATTCACAACACCTTATTAATGGGAAGTGAAGTAAGAGATTATGTTTGAACCAGATTTTCTTTCTTTCTTTTTTTTTTTTGTTATTGTTTGAACCAGATTTTCAATGAAATAAGCAAAATGGGGCCATTTATAAACATGGCATAAGCAAGCTGAATCATTTACCTTTGTCACCAAATAATTTTATGGCCACAATCTACCTGTTCAAATATCTTTTTCCTCTACTTACCATACACTTATTCCTCTCCAGGGTGTCACACACTGAACACATTAGAAGTAATCCTCTATACTAGCCCTTTACTCACACCTGTCTTCTCCTCTAAAATGTCTTTCCTGTTTCTCTCTGCCTATACAAATACTACTTCATTGTTTTGTAGGCCTTCTCAAAGCTCCTCTTCTCTATGAATAAAAAAAATGAACAAATATTCGTGAAGCAAACATATACTGCGTTACTAACAAAAACAACAACAAATGGTTTTAATTCTCCTTACAATCCCATGAGGTAAGTACTACTACCCCAGTAAGTGCTCATTGTGCTCAAGTAACCTGCCCAAGATCCTATGACTGCCAGTATTGGGATCCAAATGCAATCAGAAAACCCAGGTGCCACACATACTCCACGTGGCCATGATGCTTCCAGAACTACTCCAACCCATACTCTTCATTTGTTTTTTCTCTGAACCATATTCATATCAGATCCTCTTGAACTTGTCCCCTTCACTCTTGTTTAACTTTGTACAAGTGCATGCCTTCCAGAGCACACGATTGAACTCCTTTGCATTACCATAGGAGCTCCTCTTTAACACTGACACGATGGGCAGAGCCCATGAAGGAAATAGAGAAAGAGGAGTTGGTGAGCTAGAGTAGAGCTTGAAGTATTGAACTTTGACTAAATGGGGAGGTTTACAAAGAAGGACATAATCCATAAATCCAGACAACACAGAAAAGATGAATTTGAAAAGAAATCAGAACTATCTGCTGGATTTCTTGATTGAGAGCAATGATCATTTGTGATTTTTGTAAAAGAAAGTTTAGCAGGCTGGTAGAGATAGAAACCAGATCCCTGTGGATTCAAGAGTGAACAGGAGGTGAGGAAATGGAAGTAGTGAGCACAGAAGTGTCTTCTTTCCAGAAATCTTTCTTTGAAAAGTGGAGAGAAGTTGCATAGCATCCAAAGGAAAAAAATTTTAAGGATAGGACCCTATGAAGAAAGAAAGAAGGGAGGGAAAGAAGAAAAGAAGCAGAGAACAAAGGAAAAAAGGGAGATGACCAGCATGTAGTGATGTTTATGATAATAGGGATTTTGCTTATGTCTCTAAAATTCTATGAGATGTCTGCCCTGAGGCTATTACGATTTAGAGTGATATTGAACAAGTGACCTTTCAGTAGTTTATGTGTTCTCGAATCCCTCCGTCCCAACCTCTCCAATTAAAAAGGCTTGAATTATTTAAATTTTCCTAAAAACACTGTATGCAATAGGATTTTTTTTTTGTATGCTTAGTTTTTTTTTTTTTTTTTTTCTTTTTCTTTTGCTCTTCCTAAACCTTGAAAAAGCGAAAGTCGACATGGTGAAGCGGCTGACTTTGGTACCCAGTGCCTTGTGACAATTCAGGAACAAGGTCCCCAGTTCTCAGGCCATCGTGGCAAACAAGACTTCTGAGTAGTGCCAAAGAGTGTGTGGACCGTCATCTTTCCTGAGAATGCCAAATGCCATCAGATGAGCATGAAGAGCTGAGGTGTAGAAGCAGATCATCCATGATGTAGTATATTTTACCAGTTGCCTTATTTGTAAAGTAATAGAGCTAAGAAACCAGGAGTACATACTGCGAGCCCACGATCTATCACTTGGTATCCACACCGAATGTTTATGAGCCCTTGAGGGATAGAAGCCAAGTTCTGATATCATTACCTCTTCAACATGGCAAAGGTTAAAGCGCTACACCTAATGTAACTTTAGAGTTTTATATTGCAAAGATGTTGGGGGTATGTTACTTAACGATCACTCTTTGATTTAAAGATACAAGCTGTTTGCTTAGGGCCCTGCCTTGGTCTCCAGCAGTCAGAGCTGCAGCAATAAAACACAGGCAGTGACAGATGGTTATTAGCACAAGGAAACCTCCTCAAGGCCTCCAGCAAGCTCACAAGGTCCACACATTGAACCCGAATAGGTGCATTCCCAAAGTTTAGAGGTTTCCAACACCAGAGGGCGAGGGGATTAATGGGAGACAATCAGGGAACAAAGGTCACAAAGCTGCAGGCAGCACAGTCCCAATTTATTAAATAGCCTCTAATTAGGATTGGTCTGGTGCAAATGTACAGGCAGAGCTCAATCAATAGTTCAAACTGGAATTCTGTAACAAAGGGGTTTGGGGGAGGCTCTACTTCAGAAACCTTAGTAACCTTTAAACTCCTGGAGAAATAAAATGTGGGAGGGGGCACCTTTTTTGCTCAGTTTAATATAGGAAATCCTACTTTTTTCCCCTCAGTCTTTCAGCTTCTTGGGCATTTTCTATGTAAATAATGTTGGCAGCTTTTAATTTTTAAAAATTACCTCTAATTGAAACTTCTAAAAAAAGGGCCACGATAGGGACCCAAGAGTTCCCATACTGGTTGTTATGCTAAAGCAAAGGAGAACAGTTTGGCAAAGAACCTATCATATTCTTATTCCAAAGCACTCCTAAATGCAGTCTGTTTAATATGTATGTGTTCATAGTATTTACACACACACACACACACACACACACACACACAATTTCCTCTCTAATGGTAACTTAAGAAGAGCAAGTCCTAAGTAGAAAACTATAGGAGAAATTAGAAATGGATATAAATCATTCTTGAAATAAAATACTAACACAGGAATCAAATGAGTCACCAGGAAAGCCAGCCTTTAGTCATTAATCTACTGTCTCACCACAGGAAGGCAGGTAGCATCTTTTAAACTCAGGGCAGGTGCCAGGTGATTAATTAGGAAAGGCCTCCAAGAAATCTACAGAATAACATCTCATGGACACACTTTATATCTGCAAAGAAATAAAGGCAAGTGTGCCTCATGCCTTGATCAACAGAGCTGGTAGAGAGGGTGGGGAGAAGCCAATGATGTGACTCGGTCAGGCATCCCAGGAAATGGTTGGGAAGCTTGTTGTTATTTCCTTTCTATCTAAGGGGATGGGGAGAAGGCTGTGGTTGAATCCCATGCACACAAAACATTGTAGCACAAAGTTGTATCTTCAAACTTTAAACAGGTATAGGATACATACCAACAGAATAGAAAACAACGGTAAGAAAAACACGTAAAATTGCTATTGAATAATTAAGGCACAATGGCAAATGAAATAAATAAATTCAATGTCAGTTCCTTTCAATAAAAATATCATATACAGAGGCTAATCCACATAGGCTTAATACTGTAAGAGGGAAGGTGTCTTTCTTTTAAATACAATTTTTATGAGGCAAAGTTTTAAGAGGAAATCCCACTATTTGAAATGCTTTCTTAATGGCCTGAATTCCACTTAACAAAGTTTGTCACTAACCCAGTCATTGACCAGATGGCCTGGCAATAAAGGCATCTATTCAAGGGTCTTAAATGACCTGAAGATTTAGAGACTTAGAGTTTTCCAGTCCTGTGTCCAAGGCATGATGGTGGCCATAGATGGACAAACTGCTCTGACTTCTGTGATTTGGAAGCTGCACCTGCCTCAGCCTCACTGCTCTGTGTCCTCCAGAGCCTCCAGAAGAAAAAAGATCCAGAGAGGTTCAGAGCCCAGTGATAACTTGCAATGCAACACAACTTCCGATAGATTAAATGAATCTCCTCACTGGAGGCAGTGACTGGGGTATTTCAGAGCAAGTTAAAGAAATATGGCTGGTCAGTATTAAGAATGAATTATTTGGAGAACTATATAAAGGTGTAAAAATGTCATGGCACTTCTGTTCTTTTCAATATTTTTCTTAAAGTAAGTCCATAAGAACAATGAGTAGACTGAGGTCAGACTTGAAGCACTGTACCTAGAAGCCTTCAAATAAAGACTTTTGTGAACTGAAAAATGAATCTCTTCTCTGAACAAACAAAGTTGAGGTCATTGAAGTTTATGGGAAACTCATTTTCACACAAAGAGATACATAGAATGATGTGAAGCCATATTGAATTCCCACTGTACAGCTAGGCTACTAAAATATCAGATGGCAAGCAGTAAAAAAATCCATATAAGGGATTTGAAGAATTGGTGACAAGCATAATTTTGTTTTTTCTCAACTTCGGGAGCTTTCTTAGCAAATGGTGCCTTGTTAGGGTCTCAGGTTTAAACAAGGGCCATTGCAGAATCTCATAGGGTAGGGAGGTGACCTGGGGACAGTAGTGACCAGCCTTTCAACTGAGAAAGGTTTGCCTTAGGGTTTGTCCATGATGGTGTTTTAGTTCACACTGCACATAGCCTAATCCTTAATGGCAATGAAATAGGATGGCTCCAAGGCTAAGAAGAACCATACGGGAAACAACTGCTATTGGAAAACTGGTAAGTAGGGGCATACTCATTTTCTTATTTTACCCTCCTTTTTAGGGCCGGTCAAGAAACACGATCTAAAAATCACTTTTTCTCTTCAGCTTAACTGAATTCTATATTTTACTGCCCAGTGGCTTATGCAATAAATGTTACTGAAAGGACTAATTTGAGATCTGAATTTATTTTAATTAGTCTTTGTAATACTGCAGCAGATGTGAGTCTGCTTATATGCAATCTGTACTGGCTGAGAATCTCAATGAAGTCTCAAGCACTTTACACCGCCAGAGAAGACAGTTTTAAGTAATATGAACAGGAAGAGGAAGTCAAAGGAAGGGGGAAAGAAGGAAGCAGGCTTGTGTGGTTTTGGACATGTTCCCTGCACACACGCAGCCGGTTACGGTGGGGTCGTGGCGTGGTATTAATAACTGACAGCTGTTGTTAACTCCTACGGAAGAGTAGATAACCTTACGTGGAATCCATACCCAGATCCTGGGCTGCAGAGTAATGAGTCCCCCTGGAATGAAAGCTTTGGCCTTCTTTGTTGTAACTATTGATCTACTGTAGAGGCCTGATGTGATTTAGATGAGGGAGGAAGAGATAATGGCATTGATTATTCTATTTGGGAAGCAGACTAAGACAGAACTAAGGTACAATACATGAACAGAAAAAAAACCCCACTCAATCATTCCTTGTCTTTTCTTTGCAGTCCAAGGCAACACAAGTTGTCATAGTGACAAGGGAATACATCTTGATAAACAAGTAGCTTTGAATTTCAGGGACACTTTGGTGTGACAAAACTCTAACGTTGCTTTTGCTGTCCTAGCTTTTTGGGGACCATGGATGACAGTCCTGGCAAAGCTCTGGATGGTAGCCTACCAGTGAGGGGTGAGCTTGAGGGAATAAGTGCTCACTTAGGGAGAAGAACAGTCTTCTCCAGTGGAGGTCATAATTTCTCACTTTCTTAGGTAAAAATGTCTTTGATTCAAAACTGGACTATGTCACGTAATGAATGCAGCAGGGCCCACCTAAACCGTTCAGCATAGTTCAGTTTCTCAACTGGGGATGAAAGGGCTGAGGGGTGGGGGATTTTACCCCCAGGGTATATTTGGTAATGTCTGAAGACAGTCTGGATTGTCATGACTGAGAGTGGAGGTACTACTTTTATCTGGTAGGTTGGTCTGAGGGATGGTGTCAAACATTGTACAATGTACAACAGCCTGATGCAACAAAGGATTATCCAGCCCAAAATGTCAATAGTGCCAACATTAAGAAACTTTGGTCTAGTTTATTTCATAACAGCGTTACCTAGAATTTGTTTAGAATTTTTCACCAAAAAGTTGCTCAAATGCCTAATAGGTTGCCTTGAAACAAGAATCTAAGAGAAAAACAAAAATGAAAACATGGTTGTTGTGCTTTTTTGCCTGGGTCTTAACAATGTCATCTGCTTGAAAGCTGTTTCAACTACAGCAAATCACTGCTAAGCATCCCCCCTTCCTCCCACCCCTGTTTAACTCCAGCCACTGCATTCTGGGGAGAAAATGAAGAGGTGGAATTCTGGCCTTGACTTCCAGTGGGTTACTATTCTAGGCCTGAATAACACTAAGTAATAGAATGGGATAGATTTAGAAGGTCTTTCCTGTGACAAAGAACAGGAGGGACAGGAGAAGAATTGCATCATCATATTTTGGAATTCAGAGTCAGAAAGAACCAAGATCTTATCTGTTATAAGAAGCCACTGTGGAGTCTAGCAGTTATGAGCTCGGGCTCATTGGGTGGACAGAGTTGGCTGTAGTTCATAAAGCAGTGGGCTTCTGAAGCAAGCTAAAGCTCTCTTGAATGCTCATTTTCTCACCTGCGAAGTGGGCTTACTGGTATCTTTCTTACACATTTATGAGGACTTTGTGGTATACTACAGTTATTTTTGACTTTCATGACCTATTTTGCAGATGAGAAAACAACAGGTCAGCAGCGTGGATTAAAGTTAAACAGTAAGTCCTGGGGTGTCTGGGTGGCTGGATCAGTGAAGCGTCTGACTCTTGATTTCAGCTCAGGTCATGATTTTAGGGTTGTGGGATCAAGCCTTTAGTCAGGCTCCCCACTCAATGGGGAGTTCTCACTCAACGGAGATTGTCTTTCTCCTTCTATCTCTGCCCCTCCTTTCTCCCCACTCACAAGAGCACTCTCTCTCAAATAAATATATAGTTTTAAAGGTAAACAATACCAAATGGCTAATGGACACATAAAAAAGTGTTGAACATTACTCAGCATCAGGGAAATACCAATCAAAACCACATGAGATACCACTTCACACCAATCAGTATGGCTAAAATTAACAAGTCAGGAAATGACAGATGTTGGCGAGGATGTGGAAAAAGGGGAACCCTCTTAAACTGTTGGTGGGAATGCAAGCTGCTGCAGCCACTCTGGAAAACAGTATGGAGGTTCCTTAAAAAGTTGAAAATAGAGCTACCCCATGACCCAGCAACTGTACTATTGGGTATTTACCCCAAAGATACAAATGTACTGATCTGAAGGGGCAATCGCACCCCAAAGTTTGTAACAGCAATGTTCACAATAGGCAAACTATGGAAGAGCCCAGATGTCCACTGATAGATAAATGGATAAAGAAGATGTGGGGTGTACACACACACACACACACACACACACACACAGGAATATTATGCAGACATCAAAAAATGATATCTTGCTATTTGCAACAATGTGGTTGGAACTAGAGGGTATTATGCTAAGCAAAATAAGTCAGAGAAGACAAGTATCATATGATCTCAATGATATGTAGAATTTAAGAAACAAGACAGAGGATCATAGGGGAAGAGAGGCAAAAATGAAATGACAAGACCAGAGAGGGAGAAAAACTGTAAGAGACTCTTAATCTTAGGAAACAAACTGAGGGTTGCTGGAGGGGAGAGGGTGAGGAGATGGGGAACCTGGGTGATGGACACTGAGGAGGGTATGTGTTGCGGTGAGCACTATGTGTTGTGTAAGACTGGTGAATCACAGACCTGTATCCCTGAAACAAATAATATGTTATATGTTAATAATAATAAAATAAAATAAAATCCCTTGGTAGCTTCACAGTAAAATAAAAATAAAAAATAAAATAAAATAAAATAAAAAAAGGTAAATAATAAGTTTGAAAAAGCCAGAGGTACACCTGAAATCTGGTCTAAGGTCAGGTTTCTGCCCATAACATGGGCCATACAATTCTTTCCTTTGATTCCCATGAGCATTCCTATTGCATTAACATTGGATGCACACCAGCCTCCATCACACTATTTTGGGTACTAGAGACACAAACACAAGTAAGAGAAAAGCACTAGAATCATGCTATGGGTGAAATGTGAAGGAAAATGGGCTGGGGTTACATATTTGGCCTCATGGGGTTGGACAGATTTAAAGCTGAGATGGTCTTTGAACCAGGCTCTGAATAGTGAAGAAAATGGGGATGGGGTCAGCAGGGAAGCCCCAGGGTCTCTAAAAATAGGAAAAGGTAGTGTTTGGGATCTGCTGATAGTTGATCAGAGAATGGCTGGATTCAATAGGATGTTACATATTCTGTCTTTTATGAATCGGAATACTTTTATGCTGATATAAAACTTCAGTTTACAAAGCATTCCCACATGCTCTGCCACCATTGCTACTACATCATAATGAAATGAACATTTATTTAGTGCTTACTATGTACCAGTATTTATGGTAAGCATATTACAAGAACCAGCTTGTGTGATTTTAAATAAGCAAATGCAATCTATCAGGAAGATGCTACTATTATTGTGAGGAAGGAAATTATTAATTTATTTATTAATTATGAAGAAAATTAAAGGGGATTTAGTGACTTGCCAAAAATTACATACTAGTTAATAGCATGCTTTGAATAAAACAGGCATCTTTTGACTCCATACCCAATGCTGTCTTAATTAACAGTTACATATATGTCTTACATCTTCCCTTTCTTCCTTATATGTTCATCCCTCTCTAGATTCTAAATTCTCTGAGGATAAGAACTATCTGTCATTGTGTGTCCCTGCAGTTTGGGTAGGGGTTGGAGATAGGGATGGAGATTTAAGTGTCTAGAGCAGAATGAAGATTTAAGAAATGTTGGTGGAATTTAATAAAGATTTAGTACTGGAATTTATCTCAAAGGAGTACTCTCCTTTAAAAAGTATTGGTAAAAATGGAATTATCCTGGATATGAAAGAACCAGCTCAATTTGAAAAAGAACAATGGTTGTAGTCTTTATTGGTGGGAGAATTAATGGAGAGAACTCTGAATATTTTCTTTTCTGCCCCACCTAGGCTATTTGCTCAGGTTCAGGCCATAAGTTTAAGATTCCAATGAGTTTTCATCAGCACATGTGCCCCCAGCGAGGCTCTGAATGAATGAAAACTTTTCTAAATACTGAGCTTTGCTTGCTGGGATGTAAGAGAAGTCATTTCAATAGTGCTGCCAGTAGTTCAGTAAGGATTGAACTAAAGAGTTCAAGGCTCCCCCAGCCTGGTGCCCCTTAGCCTAGTGGGCCTCCAGATATGTGCGAGCGTCTGATAACTCACAGAGCAGGTGGCAACAAGAGGGATTTTCTCTCCTATAACTGATTCTTTTAGACTAGGGTTCAAATAAGTTTTAATACTTGAAAATTATAAACACTTAAAGATCACACACTGATTGTGATATTATGATCCACATTTTGATTTCAGGGACTTACATCAGGTTCTTGGGTTCTTGATGGGAGGGGTTGAGGACGTGCACATGTGGGAGGGTTGTGAATGACTGGCCAGAGAGAGATGTAGTAGATTGTATTTTCCAAGATGGCCACATCAAGGTCTTTCATCCTATATACTCTTCTTACAATTTGATATCTCCATGCTTTCTATCAAGAAGTGGAGTTAATGTTCCCTTTGAATTTGAGCAGGCCTGGGACTAGAGAGGAAGTGATGTAATTCCTGAGGCAAGGTCATAAAAGAAGATAGAGCTTCAACATGGTCTCTCTTGGGATACTTGTTCTGGGAACCCAGCTGCTATGTTATGAGGAAGCAGAGGCCACCTGCAGGTGTTCTGGCTGAAATCCCCAGCTAGAGCTCAACAGAGAATCGCTATCAATTGCCAGGCACATCAGTCCTTTGAGGTGACTTCAGTTCTAGCCACCGACTGCAACTGCATGAGAGACCCCAAGTGAGACCCTTAGCTGAACCCAATCAACCCCAGGACCATAAGAGCTAATACTGTTTTAGCCACTTAGTTTTGGGATGATGTGCTGTACAGTAATAAGTAACTGGAACAACTAGTTCAACTAGTTCACTCACTTCCTGTACTGTGTTCACTTTTATAGATTAAACTTCTTTACGCTTTTGTTATATACAACGTATATATATTACATGTGAGAAAAAGCCACTGATATGATATATAAAACCTTTAAAAAGGTTTGCTAAACTCTTTAGGTTTTATATATGGGTGTGTGTATATATAATGTGTGTGTGTGTGTGTGTGTGTGTGTGTGTGTGTGTGTGTATGGAGAGAGGGGGAGAGAGAGAGAGAGAGAATGGATCTGAAAAGCACAATTCAGACAGTTCCAAATCCTGCATCATAATTTCTCAAATTTAATTTAGAACTTTGCATTTCTGCTGACATTCTTGTTTCTTGTTTTTTGCTGAGATTGGTTTTTAATAATAATCTTACTGCTTGTGGGCATTTAAACTATGAATTCTGAGATTAGCAGAAGTTGAGTTAGAGAGATCTCATCATATTCAGATAGCTGAATAGCCAAGCAAATCACACCGTGAACTGTCACCCTTACAGCTGATAAATATCTTTAATCCCATTCAAATATATTCTACTTCCAAGGCTATTCATAATATGGTTTTCCCCCCATCATCAATTCTATTCATGCAGGTTGCCAAAAACCCCCAAATTATTCTCCCTCCTTTCAATAAATTATCAGAATATAATTAGTAATATATCAAAGGTGTACTAGACCCAGGTTCCTACCTCCTTTCAAAGGAGGAGGTTAAAAAAAACAAACCTCACCTTAAATGGTATAAAGACACAGGCAAAGTCATATATAGGGTCAATATAAGTCCCATGAATTGGATTCAAAGGAAAGACTTCTTTCTCTCTCTAAACTGAGTTCAATCACCCAAATAGTAGGGCAAGTGAAAGAGAAATAACAAAGAGAATGATCTTTTGTTGGCATAAAGCTGAGGCCAGTTAATTGAGCATTAGTTGATGGTGCTGGGTCCAGATTTCTTATGGCATACAGTATAGCCATATCCTGACTCCTGGAAAGAATTTTCAAGATTCCAATGATAATTTAACCCTGCAGACCAAGTCCTCAGACATTTCCACTGGCTCCCTGTCTAATTGCTCTACAGTTAAAAAATAACACTCAAATAAAAAGAAAATATATCCACACAAGATCTCAATGGTAGTTAAATCTGAGTAAGGCATATGCTGAGCTGCTAGCCCTTGGGGTTACAGATGCAATTCAGTTCCTGCTCTGAAGCTCAACATATAGATGTATTACATTAATATGCTAGAATTGTTGTAATGAAGTACCACGGACTTGGCTTAAATACCAGAAATGTATTGCCTCACAGTTCTGGGGGCCAGAAGTTCAAGATCAAAGTGCAACAAAGAATCTTTGCTTGACCAAAATTTAGCCAAGCTTCTCAAACTTCCCCTATCCTATCTGCGCACTTCCTTGTAAAATGTAGTTTTAGCAGGAATCCTGCTAGGCCACTTCATCTCCAGCCTTGATATCTGATCAGGTTCCTCACATTCCACCATCCCCTGGTTGATAAATATCTAACCCTGGCCAATCTTCAGCAAAAACAAAAACAAAAACAAAAACACAAAAAATCCTCTCCCCCACAAAAAACCCCAAACCCATTAAGTTTATTTAGCCAGAACCTCACCCTTACCCTTAATGTTCCCTCTTGGTAATTTTCCATCCACTGATCCCCATCCTGCAACTTGGCTGTAAATTCCCACTTGCTCATGCTGTGTTTGGAGCTGAGCCCAAACTTTCCACTGTAAAATCCCATCACACTAGTCCCCATGCCTACTGTGATGGTACTGAATCCATACCATCTTCACTAATTGTCCCTGAATATATTATTCTCTTTAATGGGTGCTGGTAGAGTTGTTTCCTTCTGAGGACTATGAGGGAAGAATCTATTCCAGGTCTTTCTTCGTCGTCTGTAGATGGCCATCTTCCTGTTCACATGCCATTCTCCCTCTGTGTATGTCTCTGTGTTCAAATTTCCCCTTTCTATAAGGATACCAGTCAAATTGGATTAGGGGCCCATTCTAAGGACCTCGCTTTAGCTTGGTTACCTTATAAAGACCTATATCCAAAAAAGGTCACCTTCTGAGGTCCTGGGGGTTAGAACTTCAACATATGAATTTTAGGGGAAGGGAGATACAATTTTACCCATAACAAGTATGATGGTCAAGTAGAGAAAGTGCAGTGCAAAAATCACAATGATAGGAGGACTTACAGTCTTTCTAGAAAGTCAAAGTACACACAATTAAGACAATAATTCAGCTGTGTGTAGTACAGATCCAGAGACTTCTAGCATGACACTGCCTTCAATATCAGGGCTCAAAAGAGGTCCTCAGAATTGTACACACTCCTTGCAAGACCACCCTCTGAGTTGCCCCACAATACTTATACCATAAGTATTCTCATTACTTTCTGACTAGAGGCTTCAAGACTGTTGCTCCTAATCATAGTTGCCACCATATGAAGCCCAGCTCTCCCCTTATCTCCTGTGTGCTAACTCCCATCAGGCTATGGAAAGACTTCTTCTTCACCTTCTGGAAAACACTAGCTGTCACTGGCAAAATACCCATACCCTTGACCTCTTTTCTAAATACTCTCTTCACTTTTGCCTGTCTGAATTTTGGTACCACCAAGGAGGCTGTTTCCTGAGCTATTCTTCCAGCTGGTAGCCATTTTTCTCCTACAGCCCTCTTCTCATTGGATCCAGAAGTGAGGTACAAGTCTTTCTTGCTCCTTCTAGATTCTTCTTCTTCTTTTCCCTTAAAAAAAATCACCTTTGAATCTTATGTCCTCACACTATAACCTTGTACTTATCTACTAACTCCCAGGGCAATCTCTCTTACTTCTTGAAGATTTTAGCTCCTGGCTCACTCTCTACAAAACTACTCCTATTATAACTCATGATGAGTTTTATATCCATGTAGGAAATTCTTCCAAACCCTTGACCTCTCAATTTCTTTACCTCTTCTTTTCCAATATCTTATTCCCCACTTACCTCAGTCATGTGACTCCATGGTCATCATATCTACACCTTGCCATTTTCAATACCTATGAGATAATCTTTACCTCCAGCATCCCATTCCATCCTATACTACCACCTCATATATTTCATGCCCATTCCTCTAGAAACCCCATTCCTTCAGCCCCATCAGCTCCTATAGTTCAATACTACTTTTCATTCTCCCTCACCCTTTCCTGATGACCTCAACCACCTCCATGTCCTTAATTACTTATTCAGCTAAAATCTTGCGGACAATCATTAGAGCAACTCCTTTACTTATATCTTTAACAACCTCATCCTCTCTCATTATGACAAGCCAGCAGGACAAAAGCTAAATTCTTAAATTTACCTCTCCACCTATTCCACATCTGCATGAGGATGTTGAAAAACACAGTGCTTGTTACCTGGACTGACTTCAAATCTCTGCCTTTATACCTCTTTTCTGTTCATTCTTCATCCAATCTTGTGACTTTACTCAACCTCATAGCTCAATATTTCTTGGAAATTTGGCATTAGGGAACACAGCTCCTTTTTGCCATGATTTCAAATTCATTTTATACATGAAGAGTAAAATTTATTTAAAAGGGGCAAAAGTTATTCTTCTTTAAAGACAAAATTCTCCCTGAGAAGTCTTTTAGTAGTTACTGCTGCAATTGCAGTTTAAGAAGTAGTTCATAAAAATTCAGAAACTTTAGGCAACTGAGATTTTATTCCAACTGATGAATCTGAAAGATCTGGTAGTTGATACTCTAATTGGACAAACAGGACAGGATTCTTCATAAACTAAAAAAAAAAATCAGTTCTTTGAGAAATGTGGGCTCATCAATTTCTTTTTAGAAGAAGATGTCGCCCCTTACCTTACCATTCCTCGTTTTCTCTCAGGCAAAGTGCTGTTCTGTTTTGGACATACTTAATGGACCAGTCATAGTTACTCAAAATGTTCAAATGCAAACTGATGATAATGTCTTCCACTTAACATCATCTCTGTTTTTAAGCACTGCATGTGAATTTGAGATTTGAGCAAAAGCATTTATATGTCATGTATATGTATTTTTTTAAGTGTGTGTGTGTGTGTGTGTGTGTGTGTGTGTGTGTGTGCTTTTTCTCTTTGAGAGACTAATTTCCAGTTGTAGTTTGACTTGTATTCCTTTCCTTCTCTTAGGAAATTTAATGCCTGACCCTAATCAAGAAATTAAAAATAGAGCTACCCCATGACCCTGTAATTGCACTACTGGGTATTTACATCAAGGAAGCAGATGCAGTACAAAGAAGGGTCACATGTACCCCAATGTTCATAGCAGCAATGGCCACAATCGCCAAACTGTGGAAAGAACCAAGATACCCTTCAACAGATGAATGGATAGAGAAGATATGGTACATATATACAATGGAATATTATGCCTCCATCAGAAAGGATGAATACCCAACTTTTGTATCAACATGTACGGGACTGGAAGAGATTACTTGGAGTGAAATAAGTCAAGTGGAGAGAGTTAGTTATCTTATGGTCTCATGTGTGGAGCATAAGGAAAAACATGGAGGGCATTGTGAGAAGGAAAGGAAGGGTGAACGGGGGGAAATTGGAGGGGGAGATGAACCATGAGAG